>OY720458.1:25925660-26150660 GCA_963082715.1 Harpalus rubripes | reverse complement strand
TCTTATCTATATTTGTAATATCTTCTTTGTCTTTTGATACGTGTAATTCTCCCTTTAGAATGTTTTGGAATTTTAATCTACATTCTTCATTTCTAAGTAAGTAGGTCTTTATTTTCCTCTTAGATATTTGGTTGATTTCCTCTGTATTGTTACTCACAATTATTTTGTCTTTAACAATAGCCTGTACAAGATAGTGGTCACTTCCGATTTCGTAGCCGCGTTTTACTCTTACGTCTTTTATTTCATTTCTGTTTTTCGCTCTATTATCATGTAATCTATTATTGACCTTTCGTTACGGCTAATGACTTCTCGTGTAAATTTATGTATGTCTTTATGTTTCAAAAAAGTATTTGTAATAATTAATTCGTTATCCCTACAAAATTCAATTAGTTTTTTTCCCATTATTATTCAGTTTTTCTTCCCCATGTTTTCCAATTACTCCACCCCATTTTTTAGCTTTGTTGTGTACTCGAGCGTTGAGATCTCCTAAGATTATTAACTTCCCCACAAAAGTGTCGCAGACTATTTGTAGGTTATCCCAAAACTTGTCTTTTTCGTCTTGTTTTTCGTTGTCGCTAGGACCATATACTATTACTAGAGTGACTAAGTCATTGTTTGTATTTAATTCTAATTTCATTATTCTTTCGTATATAAATTCCATTCCCAACTTCTAATTTTCCTTATTACATTATTTTTAATTAAGCACGCTACTCCCGCTCTCGCTCTTTCTGATTCATTTACTCCTGCATAGATTAATAGATGCCTGTTATTTAATAATTTGCTATCAGTTCCCTTCATTTTTGTTTCTGTTATCGCCAGTATTGATATATTTGCTAATTCAATATTATAATAATAATCTTTATTGTATATCAAGTATTCAACTTATTACAATCGATATTTAATGAGGGTGAGTCAGTTTTCTTACAAATTTTCGTAACCTCGGCGTTCTATACCTTTATTTGATGAAGATGAAATGATGAAAGGCACACACAACAACCAAGCCTTATCCGGGATTCGAACCCGGGACCCTTGGAGCGTGAAGCGACAGCGCAACCGCTACTCCACCTGGGTCGGCAATATTTGCTAATTCAATATTATCAGCTAATTCTTTATCTTTGCCATTTATCGCTTGAACATTCCATGTTCCTAGCTTCCAGATTTCTCCATTTGCTTTTATTTCATTCTTTTGTGAATTATGGTTTCTATTCTTAAGGTTTACCCTACCTTTGCTTATACTAATCATGTCCTTGCTTCCATTCTGTTCGTTATCCATTTTGTCCATCGAGAGTTGCATATTGTCTAGTTTTTTGAATTGTCTTCATTAATACCTTGCGGGTTCATAAGTTCCATATTCTGACTATTCCATTTCCATTCAGTATCGTTTATAAATAGTTTCTTGTAGCCAAATTTTAGTTCTATTCCCTTTGCTCCTTTCTTCTTTTTCTCTCTTTCTAATATGGTCTTGTATTTCCATTTCTTTCTTTGTCATGTCACAGTTAATGTATATTTTTTCGTTTTTGATATTTCTTAGTTTATTTTTATTCTTCAGGATTTTGATTTTCTCTTCCATACTGTCCATTTCTATTACATAAGTTTTAATTTAGATTTTTTTCGCATTTTTTATGTTAGTGTTAACTTGTAATGTCGATGCTACAAAATTCTCGATTTCTTCTTTTAGTGGTTTATTATTCTGTATGGCTATACCCGTTATTATGAGATTATTCCTTTTCTTATCTTTTTCTAGAGCCTCCACTTTTTCATTTAAGTCAGCAATTTGTTTTTTCGTCTCTTTATTTTCTTGTTGTAATTCTGTCATTTTTCTTGATATTTTTCTTGATTTATTGTATTGTTTTGGACCAGGCTACTATTTCCTCTTTTCCTTTTTGAATCTTCACTAGCGTAATTTTCGCTGTCTGAATTAAACAATTACTATTCGCCTGAATACGGCTCTGTTGCTAACTATCACTGTCGTTTGTCGCTGCTGAGCACGTTTTGCACAAAAGGCAACAGCCTTGACACTTTTATTTATTCAAATTTTTTGTAATTCACACCACTTTTCCCACTTTATAAATACGCACTATTGTTTATTTCACTATACTGTTTCTTGACTAATTATATTACTCGTTATCACTCATAAAAATGAGCTAAGATCACGGAACACTTATATTTCGATATGTCGCTTACGCGCCAGACCCGGACTTTTTCCTTTTATACTGTATATTTTCGAGTTATGATGTGAAAGTTTTTATTTTATATGGACGCCATATTGAAAAATTACACCAGTTTTTTTTGCCTTCCAACGATGTATAATATGTCTCTGTTCATTTGTTTTAAACTGCAAAAATACAACAATTATTAAGTTTATGTATTAAAAACAATGGTTGTTGCCATGTGATAAAACATTCA
This sequence comes from Harpalus rubripes, assembly GCA_963082715.1. Lineage (NCBI taxonomy): Eukaryota > Metazoa > Arthropoda > Insecta > Coleoptera > Carabidae > Harpalus > Harpalus rubripes. Next base: position 26,148,254 of record OY720458.1, on the reverse strand, counting down.
TACAATTTATGCCATAATTTCGTTCCTGCGTGTTGCATTACCCGCGTGCTAAATTAAATTCATGACTGGGAGCTCCTCAGCCAGAGGTTGAGGCACTAGAAAAAAAAACTTTAAGTTTAAACCTTTTGTTTTATGTGACACATAATAAGTGAAAAATGACTGCATCACCAATTATGATGATTTTTGCGGTAGTTCGAAATTTATTTTTCTGTTAAGTTTTGCTGATAGTTGTATGGAGCTAAGAGAAAAATCCCAGAAACTTTAGTTCTTGCGCTATATTGAAGTTACATATTTCTCCGTCAAAAAAGAATTACAGTGATTCAAGGAGTTTTACTCTAGATACACATTGATACTAAATTATAGTTTTGTTTTTTCTCATTATTAGTATGTACGATATATGTTTTTAACCTAAATGGTAAACAATTAACTTCATATCTCTGATATTTGGAACTAAATCTAAGGTATTTTTTTAAATTTGCTTTCTATTAATATTAATAGTAACAAGCGTGTTTGAAAACTATATTTGCTAGGTAACAGTTATCAGTAATAGTTTAGATACTATTTTAGAATACTCTAATTTAAAAAAAAGGATGTAACATTAGGCATTTTTGCTAAAAAATATCTTCATATTGTAATGTGCAGTGCCCGCCATCGCCGCCACTGTCACCGCCGCTATCCCCGTCGCTGTCCCCGTCGCTGTCGCGAAGTCGAGCGAGTGTCTATTGTTAGCGATGACGCAACCGACTTGTCGGAACCTGCTTAATTACGCGGTTGATGTAACCTATTGTGTTTTATCTAGAAGTGTTCTAGTGAGTTCTCGAATTCAAATGCCGAGGTATATAAGCACCGTTAGCGAAGGCATTGGACAGTCTGATATAAAAAAGCGTTGCGTGTTAAACAGTTGGTGATATAAACAGATAGTCGACAAGTTGTGAACATAAATAAACATAGTTGTATAAATAAATAAGTGAGCTATATATTGTTTAAATAAATAATCTTAGTGTTTAAGTGTCTTATAATATTCTTAGTCTTAATTAGTGTTTAATATTTGTTTAATCGTAGTGTTCGTTATATTTATCATCTTTAAATTATATTTAATATCTATTTATCATTATAATACACTTTTATTTTCATTAATAATAATTGTCTAATATTTGCACTTCACCCAAATAAATAAAAACGCTACAATTGGTGTCAGGTGTGGGGTTAATAACTATGAAGTGTTAAATAAAAATAAATAATATGGCGACTAAACAATTAAAACTAAATGAATTAAAAGTAGGTGATCTCAAAACCGAATTGGAAGAAAGAGATTTGGACACAACAGGAAAGAATCAGTCCTTCAAGAGAGACTGAGAGAAGCATTAATCGATGCTGTTGAAAATCCTGATGATTACTTATTCGAAATTCAGTGTGACATTCGTAAACTCGTAGAACAAAAATTTGAGGAAAGTTCTAGAAAATCATAAGAAAGTTCTAGAAGTTTAAAACAGGAAATAGCTAAAAATTCTAGAACATTAAAAGATGAATTGACAGAAAATTCTAGAACATTAGAACAAAAATTTGAGGAAAGTTCTAGATAATCAGAAGAAAGTTCTAGAAGTTTAGAAGAAAAATTAATAGAAAGTTCTAGAAAAGCGGAAGAAAATTCCAGAACACTAGAACAAAAACTAGAAGAAAATTCCAGAACATTAAAAGAATAATTATTGGAACAGTCTAAAACATTAGAACAAAAAATGGAAGAAAATTCTAGAATTCTGGAACATACATTAGAACAAAAATTAGAAGTAAATTCTAGAACTTTAGAACACAAGTTAGAAGAAAATTAGAAGAGAATTCTAGAAAAACTAAAGAAAACTTGAAAAATTTAGAAGATAAGTATGACAAGCAGATGGAAGAATTACGAGAAAAGGTCACTAGAATTACATTGTCACCAATGCCAAATTCCGATGTAGTGAAGGCAGGTTTACAAGAAGAAAGTAAAGTAGTAAAACCTGATACTAGTACAACAATGCACAATAAAGTCGACGTAGCTCGTTTGGTGCGTCTCGCACATCCTGCAGCTCCTGACAACGTTTTGGAGTGCCTGGCCGTTCAAGCCTTCATCTACGGTGTTCGAGACAGCGAAACACAGCAAGCACTGCGATTGGCCCGCCCAAAAACATTAATTGATGCACTCTCATATGCACTCGAACATGAAGCTGCCAAACAAGCTTCACGTAATCAATCGCGAGTGCGAAATATTGATGCCGAGAGAAAAGAAGACACGGAAGACCTAGAAGAGAAAATGCGACGAATTGTTAATGAAGTGTTTGCTGAAAGAAAGAAACTTAATTCTTCGAAAAATGCAAAAGAATATGGAATCGACAAAAGAAGAAAAGGAGTTGGAAAACTAAGTCGGGTTGATGCAAAGGGGCAATCGTCAACTCGTAATCTGATAGCCCCACAATCCATCAGTTATGTCGCATCCCTTCATCATCAAGCCAGTAGCATCTACGCGAATGGCTCTGTTAATGGAAGGCCACTGAAAATGTTACTAGATACGGGTGCGACAAAGACTATAATTAGACCCGATTTAGTAAAGAACACAGGCAAGACGCATCTTCAACCAACCAAGTGGAGATTACGCACAGCGACAGGAGAACAAGCTACCACATTAGGAGAAATAGATGACCATCACTATTGGAAATACATCCTTTAAAGATCGTGCGCTGGTAGCTGACGTTGAAGATGAATTAATACTCGGTATGGACGTAATGAAAAAGCACGGTTTCAAACTTGACCTGAAGAATGGAGTAATGATGGTCAATGAAGAAGAACTTGTTTTAAACCCACGAGAAGACAAGGCTGTGCGCGTACTAATGACTGAAGATGTTACACTTGTAGAACGAAGTGAATCTATCGTGCACAATTAGATGGTAGTTTCTGTGAGGGGAATATTGTTATGCTTGAGCCCAAGAATGATGATGTGAAGACGTACTGGAGTTGTTGTAGGAAAATCATTGCCAGTCAAGTAATACCAGTTCGAATAATGAACGTAAATTTTTATCCAGTTGTTCTTAAGAGAGGAACAATTGTAGGAGAATGCTTGGCAGTATCCTCGATTATTCGAACTGTTCAGGCCAGAGGAAAAATATCTCAGGAAGTTCCGGACACGTTAATTAATGAATTATCAACATCCTTCCAAGAACTGACCGCCGACCAGAGAATCAAGGCGAAGAATTAATTGGAAGATTTCAAGATGTGTTCCAATATGACAAGACCAACAGGAGAACGAATGTGGTTCACTATAAGATAGACACCGGCGACGCAAGACCCATCCGCCAACCAGCAAGAAGACTACCATTGGCGAAGCGTGAGGAAGCGGAAAGAATTATTGAGGACATGAAAAAGGAAGGTGTGATCGAACCTTCAAGCAGTCCATGGGCTTCACCAGTGGTGTTGGTGAAGAAGACTGATGGCTCTACACGATTTTGCGTCGATTACCGTCAACTTAACAACGTGACCAAGAAGGATAGCTACCTGCTACCTCGAATAGACGATACACTAGACACTTTGGTTGGCTCGAAAATTTTCTCTACTCTGGATCTAAAGAGCGGATACTGGCAAGTAGATTTGTATTCAAAAGATAAGGAAAAGACAGCCTTCACAAGTGGTACCGGACTGTGGCAATTTACTGTAATGCCATTTGGGCTCTGCAATGCCCCTGCAACTTTTGAACGACTCATGGAAACAGTATTGGCTGGACTATCATGGAAAACCTGTTTAGTCTATCTCGACAACATAATCGTGGTAGGTAAAACATTGGAGGACCACATGAAGAATTTGGAAGAGGTTTTCCAAAGATTACGGAAAGCTAACCTGAAGCTCAGCCCCAAGAAGTGCCACCTGTTTCAAAAGGAAGTTCATTACCTTGGACACGTGGTTTCAGATAAGGGTATTGCAGTTGACCCGGAAAAGATAAAGGCTGTGAGAGATTGGCCAGCGCCTAGAGACAAACACGAATTTAGAAGTTTTCTTGGTTTGTGTACTTATTATCGGCGATATGTACCTGGATTTGCCAACATAGCCAAGCCACTGACAAAGCTTACTGAAGAAGGTCGAAGATTTATCTGGGAAATGGACTGCAAAGTTGCGTTCAAAGAACTTAAACATGCTTTGACAAGCGCACCTGTCCTGAGTTATCCGTTACCTGAAGGAGAGTTCATACTAGACACAGATGCAAGCAACGTGGGAATTGGTGGCGTTCTTTCCCAGATACAAGACGGACATGAGAAGGTTATTGCCTATTTTAGTAAGACCTTGTCAAAACCAGAGAGGAATTATTGCGTTACCAGAAAAGAACTCTTGGCAGTCGTGAAATCCGTGGAACATTTCTACAAATATTTGTATGGAAGAAAATTTTTGATTAGAACTGACCATACTGCATTAAAATGGCTGCTACAATTTAAGAATCCTGAAGGTCAGGTGGCTAGATGGATTGAAAGACTACAGGAATAGGATTTCAAAATTGAGCATAGGACAGGTACCTGGCATCGTAATGCCGACGCATTGTCCAGAAGGACGTGCCAAGATGATTGCAAGCATTGTAGTCGACTAGAAGAGAAATTTTCTATTGTCGCTAGGACAACAGTAGTTGACGATAATTGCCAGCCCGATGGACTACGCGCAGACCAAGAAAAAGACCCGACTTTGAAAATTATACTGGAATGGAAAGCAGAGGAGAGCAAACCAGTATGGGAAGATGTTGCACCGCTCTCACCGAGTGTAAAATCGTACTGGGCGCAATGGGACTCCATGTTGATTGAGGATGGCATGTTAACGCGTGTGGTAAAAAATGCTGATGAAACTGATAAGAGAACTCAGTTCGTTATTCCTAAGAGTAGAGTACCAGACGTGTTAAAAGAGATCCATGACGGATCTGGAGGCTATTTCGGAGTCATCAAAACGCTAGAAAGATTGCGCCAGCTGTTTTACAGGATTAACTTCACGGAAGATGTTAAAGATTGGTGCAAGAAATGTGTGGTTTGCGCTGGAAGTAACGGTCCGCATACACGACGAAAAGCTCCAATGCGTCAATACAACGTTGGCAGCCCATTTGAGCGTATTGCGATTGATGTGGCTGGATCATAACACAAGAACCAACTTTTGAAGACTTCATGGAGAACTATTCCTTTGACCGCAAGGCGCGGTTCGGCTTGACAAAAGAAGAACACCGAGATCTATTCACCGTGTCTTCAGATTATTCCCTTGGTCACTGCGTATCAGAAGACTTAAAGATGTCCCGCGGCATAGCTTCAGCCTTTAAGGCGAAATTTGGGCGACTACAAGAACTGGCCAACCAACGCCCAACTGTTGGGAAAACGCTGCGACTGAGGGATAGCAATGCAGACCATCAGCGGTACATCTATTACCTGGTTACAAAAGCATGCACGTATCAGAAGCCGTCATATCGTAACCTGTGGAACTCGCCGTGCGATTTGAGAGATCATCTGCTTGAGAATGACATTTTGAAGCTAGCCGTACCGAAGTTAGGCTGTGGTCTAGATGGTTTAGATTGGAGGATTGTTAGGAACATGATAGAAATCCTCTTCCGTTTTACCGGTGTTGAAATTCTTGTTTGCAGCTTTAACCCTAACGGACGTAAAGAAGCAGTCGAGCGAACCATCGACTGTCATTTCTTCAAAACTTCGAAATGCACCAAAGGTAATGCATGCAGATTTCGTCATCACGAACTGTTCCGGGACAAAACAGTCTTAAGGGGGGGGGGCAGTGTAATGTGCAGTGCCCGCCGTCGCCGCCACTGTCTCCGCCGCTGTCCCCGTCCCTGTACCCGTCGCTGTCGCCATCGCCGCCACTGTCACCGCCGCTGTCCCCGTCGCTGTCGCGAAGTCGAGCGAGTGTCTATTGTTAGCGATGACGCAACCGACTTGTCGGAACCTGCTTGATTACGCGGTTGATGTAACCTATTCTGCTTTATCTAGAAGTGTTCTAGTGAGTTCTCGAATTCAAATGCCGAGGTATATAAGCACCGTTAGCGAAGGCATTGGACAGTCTGATATAAATAAGCGTTGCGTGTTAAACAGTTAGTGATATAAACAGATAGTCGACAAGTTGTGAACATAAATAAATATAGTTGTATAAATAAATGAGCTATATATTGTTTAAATAAATAATCTTAGTGTTTAAGTGTCTTATAATATTCTTAGTCTTAATTAGTGTTTAATATTTGTTTAATCGTAGTGTTCGTTATATTTATCATCTTTTAATCATATTTAATATCTATTTATCATTATAATAAACTTTTATTTTCAACAATAATAATTGTCTAATATTTGCACTTCACCCAAATAAATAAAAACGTTACAATATGAACTAATTTGGAGTACCTAGCACTTAGAAATAGTACCTATAAAGAGTAAATCAGAAACAGTCTATTCATGTTTTAAGTTGACTGTTTCCAATAACTGTTTTTGGTATAGAATTTTGAAAAGAATATTTTCGAAACGTATAGCGAATCCGTTTACCCAGATTAACACAACTTTGTCTTGCGTAAGAGCCTGCCACTTACACCAGTAATTAGGTAGGGAACCAGCATAGTTTCTCATGTATCTCTTGTCCTTTTATTTCCCAGTGTTTAACGCCTCCCCCCTCTCTTTTAGCTTGGCGGAGTTCCGATGCCGCTGTTAGTTTACACGGTTTTGAATGAAGGAGTGTTCGTTTTTACGTTTTCATAAAGATTTTTGTTGAAGAAATAATCGTCCACACCTTTCACCACTTTCCTGCACTCTGTATTTTGGTGAGGTGAGAAAATGAATTTTCTGTAGAGCAAGATTGCGTTTTGTACAATAGCGGCATTATCCATAAACTGAGAAGCGTCTGCCAATTTTGGCAAGGAATTTGCTACACCAGTTAGAGTTAGATCGTTTGTTAGCGTGTTACTCATTAAGATAACCAAAACTAAAAGGCTCTAAGTAATCTATTCATGTAAGGAAATTGTCTTGTTTAACCACTGTTTCCGGTAAGCACGCTCGAATTTCACCAGTTAGTTTAGGTGCGTGCAAGGCTTAATAAATGGCTACCAACGGGTACTAGTCAGCCATTTCTTCCTTTAAATCTTTGTTAATTCTTACAACAAATTCATCTCGTATGTTAACGTTTTGGCCTTTGTTAGTCGGTAGGATTTTTCCCCAAGAAAGAAGTAAATCTTTGCTTAATACTTTAGATACAGAGGAAAGGACTTGTCTCCGGAACTATGTACCTGGGTAAATTCGCGTTATTGCACACCGGACGAGCATATATCATCTCCGTGTGTTGAAACTATATGAGTAAAATATAAGGTTCGTAAGTCACGTGACAACTACCTGAATCAAGAAAGGTTCGATGTTTACATAACAAATGTAACACTGAACGTATGTAACGTTGTTACCAATAGGAATAAGCCAACACTAAACCTGGACAATGGCAGGGTACTATAAAGTACTTACCTTAATTACTAAAAATTGGATAAACACATGTTTATCAGGAACGCAGCAGTAAGTCACTTGACTATCTGATTCAGATTAGTGTAATTATACGCCATAATAAACACATGTCCATCAGATCTAAGGATGTAAGCCCCCTGATTTCCAGATCCAAATGTTACATGGCAGAAAAAAAGGATGAACACGCGTTCATCGGATCTATGAGGGTGCCACATGACTACCAGATCCTTGCCATAACAAAGTATCTAGTACTTACTAGGACTTCAAAATCAGTTTTCTTTTCAATCTATTTAATTCCTCCTCCAACGCAGCGTAGCGGCAGTCTGAAGATGAAGGTGAATAGTGCTTTCTTTTTCACAATATCATTATCACTACACTTTATTTAAAAACACACCACACAACAACTTGTTGAACGTCCGTATCCGACAGGTACAAATAACGGAATGAGTAACTAAATGAGCTGTAATAAGGTGTGACGTCGGGTGTTTTTTTTTTTTTTTTTGATTATATACTTTTAAATGTACCGACAGGTATGACATAACGCGACACTACATAGTGATTATATCGGAGGACAAGCGAAGGAAAAATAACATTTTGTACTAAAAATCAGTCTCCAGTAGTTAACATATACATAAGTTTTTTTTTTTTGTATTGAATTTACTAATTCTTTGATAAATTTAATTTTTCTTTTTCTATTTTAAGTCGTTCTTCATGTCTTTTATTTTTGTTCTCGTTTTTCTCTGCCATGTATTGTTTCAATTTCAGTCGACCTGTTTGTGGATCCTAATCCTGTTTCATTCTGTACAGCACTTTCCAACACATCTTTGCACTCAACTGTTTTTTGTTTACCGAATATTTCGTCCATTTGATCAAAAAATTTGAACTTTATAACCCCCCTTCCTGTTAATTTTTTGTTGTCTATCACTGTTTTGTATGATTTAATTAAATTTTTTATTTTATTTCGTGCCTGTTGCTCTGTAGTCTTAATGTTATTAAATTTCAATTTTGTTATTGTTTTATTCCATGCACTTTTTCATTTGATTGCATGATTCAAATCATCTTTATAGAGAACGGGCACTCAGCTGTTTCCGTGAACCTTCAAAACAGCTGATCTTGCTGCCCCGTGCGGTGTGATGTTGTTAGATTAATAAACGAAAGTTTAAAATTAAAATAAATACCTTTATTAAAGCATATTTTGAAAATATAATACCTATTTAGAAGAAAAATTTCATGAAAAAGTAATTTGTAGACTAATATTTATAATTCTAGACAAATTTTAATTGTTAGAGATCATTGATCCCGCAACAACCCTAAAAAAACTAAAAGGTTTATTTCATTTTATGAGATAAAATATTGTATTTGGAGCATAGAAGTTATAAATATTTCACTTCATTTCAATATTAAATTTCTCCCTTATCCTTTAATTAATACATTTCTTTCAAATTTCTATATCGTCAACTGCTCTGATAAAACTTATATGCTTCTAACTCCGAAAAGCGTTTAATTACTCTTGGGTGTACACACTTTGTTGGTAATAAGATAATTGATTATATCCATTGGCAAAATATTCGGAAAATCCGATATATCCTATGAAAACTCACTTTCACCGCAATCATACGGGTCAATATTACTAATTAACTTGATTTTAGCTAAATAGCGAAGTTGCATATCAGGTGATAACTTCTTGAAATAGACAGACATTGTAAAAACCACCTATTAAGCTCGCACAATGAAACACTAGAAAAATTTGTTGTTCTCATCATAATGTAAGACAAACTGACTTCAGATTTTGAATTAGCGCCAAGAAAGTTAGTTGCGAATGAAGGCAGTTACAGGCCAGGGCAGCAAGATCAGCTGTTTCGAAGGTTACCGGAAACAGCTGAGTGCCCGTCGTCTATACTTCCTGAATATATCCAATAAGCACATCACTTCGTTATCCGACCATTTTTTGATATTTATTTGATTCTTCATTGAGGTATATTAAGTTATTATCTATTTCTGATATACCGCAGATATGATTATCAACTTCTGGCAACGATACAAAAGCACTATAACCAGTGCACAGGTACTGTTCCTGATCGTGATCCATATCTGTATCCAGTAGTAATGTTATTAATGTAAGTATTAACTAATAAAAGTAAATAAATTATTTACCTTATTTAATTTATGTAAATAGCGAAATATGGCGCCGAGTAATAGTGGTGGTATATCTGAGTGCAGTATTTGTAGTAAAAAAAGTATCAAGATACGATGATAAAATAGTATGTAGTGATGTGTGTCATAGATATTTTCATATTCAGTGTGTTAGTATAACAATTGAACAAATGAGAAAAAACGAAGAAGAAAAATGCTGGATTTGTGTAGATTGTACTTCGCATTCGCAAAATTCGTCCTTGAACGTAAGTCAAGTCAACTTAAATAAAAAAATGAAACTAGAAAACATTTATTTGAAACGTGGGATTGAAAATTTACAAAAACTCATTAATGAAATGGAAAAAGTTAATGATTTACAAACATTTAAAATTAAAGAATTAGAATCCAAGTTAAAAATAAATGATCTTCCAAGAATTGAAGTAAACAACATTACTGCGACATCTAACACCAATCAAGCTAAAACTTATAGTTCGATATGTATGAAATCTGCAGAAAAAATATTAGTTGTCAAGCCAAACAAAAACGAACAAACTTCAACAGCTACTAGACAACAGGTTGTGAACTTGATTGACCCTATAAACCTATCTCTGTCTGTCAATAGAATAAAACATTCAAAACAAGGAGGAATTATCATAAACTGCAACAATGAAGATACGTTAAATAAATTAAAAACAAATTTAAATCAGGCAAAAGAAAACTACAATGTTTACGAACCAAAAAAACTCTCTCCCCGTCTTATAATATTTGGAGTAAATAAAAACGAGACAACGGACACCGTTAAATTTGTAGATAATATTATAAAACAAAATAATATAGATGAAAAGTATACAAAAGACGTAAGAATTGTTAAAATTAATACAAGTGAAAATTCAAAAACAGCAAATGTGATTATTTAAGTTAGTCCATTAGTAAGAAATATGTATTTAAATTGGAGGAGTTATAAATGCGATGATTATTTCTCTGTAATACGATGTTATCGTTGTTCCATGTTTGGACATTTAGCTAAAGATTGCAATCAAGACAAAGCAACATGTGCCAATTGTACGGGCGATCATGAAAATAAAGATTGTGAAAATAATACAACTAAATGTATAAACTGTACTAATTCTAATATTAGAAATGAAACTAAATATGATACTAATCATCCAGCTACCAGAAAAACTTGTGAAATTTATAAAAAAAATAGTTGAATATATACGATCCAAAACAGAATATGATATATAGCAATCAATGAATAATACGTCGCATCCAGAAACACCGAAATATTTAAAAATAATGCACCAAAATATGCAATCCATCCGGAATAAAATAGATATGGTGGAAACTTTCATTTCCCTGCATGATATTGACACTCTCTGCATTTCCGAACATTGGTTAATAGAAGATGAAATGAAAAACATTGTAATTAAAGATTATATATTAGTAACATATTATACTAGACAATATCTAATCTGTGGTGGTGTCTTAATTCTTGCAAAGTCACATTTAAATATAAGTGAAATAAAAATACGTTTTTGTGGAGAGAAAAATATTGAGTGTGTTATGGTATATTTAAAATATTTCAATTTAAACTATTACGTGGCACTAATATATAGATCACCCTGATGGAGATGCCAACATTTTTTTCGGTAAACTTGGTATATTATTTAATAAAATATGTTCTAACAAAAACTCTAATTTAATTGTATGTGGTAACTTTAACTTCGCTATTCTTGTCAACAATAAAAAACGCAGTGAATTATTAGATTTCTTCAAAACTTTCGGATTACATCATACAATCAACGAACCCACGCGTATAACTCCGAGTGGTGGCTCGTGCATTGACAATTTTTTCTTAAATTCTACAGACACTGTTTTTGAAGTTGAAGTTAATCACAATGGACTAGCTGATCATTCCGCCCAAATTCTGAAACTTATCGTGAATGACTCTACTTCAAATAACGTAGGTGAAGAAACAATCAGAATCTTTTCAAATAATAACATGCAATACTTTTGTTACTTATTAAGCAAAGAAAACTGGCATGAAATATATAACACAAATGATGTAGATTCCATGTACAATGCATTTACTGAAATTGTGACATATTGTTATATTATTACTTTTCCTTTAATTAAACGTAAACCACATAATATCAAAACCTACAAAAAATGGTTAACTCCTGATATTATTGAGTCATCAAAAAAACTTAAACACCAATTTCAATTACGCAATAGCGGTCTTGTTTCAACTGAGGATTATAATATTTACAAACGTATTCATAATAATAAAATTAAAATTTCAAAGAAACAATGCAACGATAATTTCATACAAAAATCGGGAAACATTAATAAGTCAGTCTGGCAAGTAATAAATGAAAATACAAGTAATAAACCTAGGAAATCTAATGTCAATGAATTAAGCATAAATAATAAATTAATTACCGATCCTCAGTCTATAGCTAATCATTTCAATTCACATTTCTCCTCACTAGCCGAAAATCTCACTAATACGACACAATTCCATTGTAAAAATGCTGATCAATCTACTACGAATATCGTAAATAACAATCACTCAATCTATTTAGCCCCTACTGATGAAAAAGAATTATCAAATATAATAATAACTCTAAATAACAGTAAGTCCACAAGTCTAGATAATATGTCAAATGTTCTCATTAAATGCATTAAAAATTACATTCTATCTCCTTTGAAAGCAATTATAAATTGTTCGTTAGAAACAGGACATTTTCCTACTGCACTAAAGAAATCTAAAGTTGTTCCATTATATATTATTATATATATTATTATGTATAAGAATGGGGTAAAAAATTCAGTTGCAAATTATAGACCATTAAACTTGGTATCCCATTTTCATAAAATATTTGAAAAAGTTATGCATATAAGAATTCAATCATTTATTGATAAACATAAAATTATAATTAAGGAGCAACATGGCTTTCAAAAGGGATTCGATTTAGCAGAATTAACAGAAACAATATTCTCGATGGTAGACAAGAAACAAACAATTGTTGGTACTTTCATTGATTTATCTAAAGCATTTGATTGCATAGATCATGAAATATTATTAAACAAATGTGAAAAGTATGGTCTACGTGGTACTTGCCACAATTGGCTTCAATCCTATTTACATAATCGCGATCAAGTAGTTGAGATTAATCTAGTACAATCCACAGTATGTATTAATAAAATGGGAGTACCACAAGGATCAATACTTGGACCTTTATTGTTTTTATTACATATAAATGACATTAAACTATGTATTAAAGGTGGTCGTTTTGTCCTATACGCAGATGATTTATCTCTACTTAATTTCGACTCGTCTCTTCCTTCCGCTATTCACCAAGCAAATGACACTACTTTCAATATTTCTGAATGGTTAAGTAGAAATAAACTCATACTCAACAATGAAAAATCTCATGTAATGAAATTTTGTAATAGGCCAGACAATAGTGCAAGCATTTTGATTAAGTGTAATGGAAAATCTCTACAGCAAACTAAATGTACAAAATTACTGGGTATAAAGATTGATGAATCCACGACTTATAACGCACATGTTATGCCATAAAACGCCTAGCAGATATTGTTAACACGCATACTGTGAAATCTTATTATTACGCTAAATTTTATTCTTTAATTAATTACGGCATTATCTATTGGGGTTCAGCCACTGAGGCTTCTAGAGTGTTTATAACACAGAAAAGAGCGCTGCGTTATATGTCTGGTCTATCATGGTGTGATAGTTGCAGAAACGCTTTTGTTGAACAAAAAATATTAAATTTTCCGTGTGTCTATATATACAATGTACTAATCTTTGTAAAGAAAAATTTTAACAATTTCTGAAAACACTACAACTATCACACGTACGACACACGTAATAAAAACGAATTAATATTGCAACACCATAACTCAACTATGTTTGAAAAAAACATTTATTACATAGGTGCACTTTTCTATAATAAACTACCTAAAGCCGTCAAAACAATTTCTCAAATAATTTTTTCTAAAGAACTATTGCAACTATATCTAATTAATAAATGTTTCTATTCAACTGAAGAATATATGTCTCATTAAGATCATCATACAAATATTGTAAAAATTATTTATCTAATGCTAATGTATACTGATTTATGACCATTTCCATATCATGTACAAATGATCACAAGGAATAAATAAATATTATTATTATTATTATTATTATAAATAAATAACCAAGTATAACCTATACCACCACAAATATCAACAAACTGACAGTTCTAAAAAGAGATAACAATGTTCTAAAAAGAGATAACAATTTTTAAACAAAGATGAAAACAGGGGTTCAACACATCAACCCAGCAAAATAGCTGGGTGAGATAGATCAGTTCGGGAACAGTTCTGGGTTACTTAAACCGTGCCAACTAAACAGAATTAACCAACTGGGTTACTTAAAAATTCCCAAACAAATACGGCCGAATACACGCATTGCTTTAGAAAGGCGTACGAAAGTTATTTTAATAGTAAAAATTAAGAATTTTTTTCTGGACAACTATAACTATGTTCTATGTTATCATACAATTAAAAAAATATAATTATATAGAATGTTCAATAAAGCGAACCAAATTTATTCAATTTCAAATGAGTATAACTCAAATGGAACAGCCTATATTTTATTTACTTGTGTTTCTTTTTGTGTTATCTTTCTATGTTATTAAGGGTATCCTATGCCTAAAACCAATAATAATTTATTCATATGAATTTTTCGCAAGAAGAACTATTAATTACCTAATAAATAGTTTTATTTATTGGCTAATGCAAACTACTATTTCATGTTTCTTATTAAAAACACAATTTCCATAGTATACTAATAATAATAATAAAAATAATAAATAATAAATAATAAATAATAAATAATAAATAATAAATAATAAATAATAAATAATAAATAATAAATAATAAATAATAAATAATAAATAATAAATAATAAATAATAAATAATAAATAATAAATAATAAATAATAAATAATAAATAATAAATAATAAATAATAAATAATAAATAATAAATAATAAATAATAAATAATAAATAATAAATAATAAATAATAAATAATAAATAATAAATAATAAATAATAAATAATAAATAATAAATAATAAATAATAAATAATAAATAATAAATAATAAATAATAAATAATAAATAATAAATAATAAATAATAAATAATAAATAATAAATAATAAATAATAAATAATAAATAATAAATAATAAATAATAAATAATAAATAATAAATAATAAATAATAAATAATAAATAATAAATAATAAATAATAAATAATAAATAATAAATAATAAATAATAAATAATAAATAATAAATAATAAATAATAAATAATAAATAATAAATAATAAATAATAAATAATAAATAATAAATAATAAATAATAAATAATAAATAATAAATAATAAATAATAAATAATAAATAATAAATAATAAATAATAAATAATAAATAATAAATAATAAATAATAAATAATAAATAATAAATAATAAATAATAAATAATAAATAATAAATAATAAATAATAAATAATAAATAATAAATAATAAATAATAAATAATAAATAATAAATAATAAATAATAAATAATAAATAATAAATAATAAATAATAAATAATAAATAATAAATAATAAATAATAAATAATAAATAATAAATAATAAATAATAAATAATAAATAATAAATAATAAATAATAAATAATAAATAATAAATAATAAATAATAAATAATAAATAATAAATAATAAATAATAAATAATAAATAATAAATAATAAATAATAAATAATAAATAATAAATAATAAATAATAAATAATAAATAATAAATAATAAATAATAAATAATAAATAATAAATAATAAATAATAAATAATAAATAATAAATAATAAATAATAAATAATAAATAATAAATAATAAATAATAAATAATAAATAATAAATAATAAATAATAAATAATAAATAATAAATAATAAATAATAAATAATAAATAATAAATAATAAATAATAAATAATAAATAATAAATAATAAATAATAAATAATAAATAATAAATAATAAATAATAAATAATAAATAATAAATAATAAATAATAAATAATAAATAATAAATAATAAATAATAAATAATAAATAATAAATAATAAATAATAAATAATAAATAATAAATAATAAATAATAAATAATAAATAATAAATAATAAATAATAAATAATAAATAATAAATAATAAATAATAAATAATAAATAATAAATAATAAATAATAAATAATAAATAATAAATAATAAATAATAAATAATAAATAATAAATAATAAATAATAAATAATAAATAATAAATAATAAATAATAAATAATAAATAATAAATAATAAATAATAAATAATAAATAATAAATAATAAATAATAAATAATAAATAATAAATAATAAATAATAAATAATAAATAATAAATAATAAATAATAAATAATAAATAATAAATAATAAATAATAAATAATAAATAATAAATAATAAATAATAAATAATAAATAATAAATAATAAATAATAAATAATAAATAATAAATAATAAATAATAAATAATAAATAATAAATAATAAATAATAAATAATAAATAATAAATAATAAATAATAAATAATAAATAATAAATAATAAATAATAAATAATAAATAATAAATAATAAATAATAAATAATAAATAATAAATAATAAATAATAAATAATAAATAATAAATAATAAATAATAAATAATAAATAATAAATAATAAATAATAAATAATAAATAATAAATAATAAATAATAAATAATAAATAATAAATAATAAATAATAAATAATAAATAATAAATAATAAATAATAAATAATAAATAATAAATAATAAATAATAAATAATAAATAATAAATAATAAATAATAAATAATAAATAATAAATAATAAATAATAAATAATAAATAATAAATAATAAATAATAAATAATAAATAATAAATAATAAATAATAAATAATAAATAATAAATAATAAATAATAAATAATAAATAATAAATAATAAATAATAAATAATAAATAATAAATAATAAATAATAAATAATAAATAATAAATAATAAATAATAAATAATAAATAATAAATAATAAATAATAAATAATAAATAATAAATAATAAATAATAAATAATAAATAATAAATAATAAATAATAAATAATAAATAATAAATAATAAATAATAAATAATAAATAATAAATAATAAATAATAAATAATAAATAATAAATAATAAATAATAAATAATAAATAATAAATAATAAATAGTAAATAGTAAATAGTAAATAGTAAATAGTAAATAGTAAATAGTAAATAGTAAATAGTAAATAGTAAATAATAAATAATAAATAATAAATAATAAATAATAAATAATAAATAATAAATAATAAATAATAAATAATAAATAATAAATAATAAATAATAAATAATAAATAATAAATAATAAATAATAAATAATAAATAATAAATAATAAATAATAAATAATAAATAATAAATAATAAATAATAAATAATAAATAATAAATAATAAATAATAAATAATAAATAATAAATAATAAATAATAAATAATAAATAATAAATAATAAATAATAAATAATAAATAATAAATAATAAATAATAAATAATAAATAATAAATAATAAATAATAAATAATAAATAATAAATAATAAATAATAAATAATAAATAATAAATAATAAATAATAAATAATAAATAATAAATAATAAATAATAAATAATAAATAATAAATAATAAATAATAAATAATAAATAATAAATAATAAATAATAAATAATAAATAATAAATAATAAATAATAAATAATAAATAATAAATAATAAATAATAAATAATAAATAATAAATAATAAATAATAAATAATAAATAATAAATAATAAATAATAAATAATAAATAATAAATAATAAATAATAAATAATAAATAATAAATAATAAATAATAAATAATAAATAATAAATAATAAATAATAAATAATAAATAATAAATAATAAATAATAAATAATAAATAATAAATAATAAATAATAAATAATAAATAATAAATAATAAATAATAAATAATAAATAATAAATAATAAATAATAAATAATAAATAATAAATAATAAATAATAAATAATAAATAATAAATAATAAATAATAAATAATAAATAATAAATAATAAATAATAAATAATAAATAATAAATAATAAATAATAAATAATAAATAATAAATAATAAATAATAAATAATAAATAATAAATAATAAATAATAAATAATAAATAATAAATAATAAATAATAAATAATAAATAATAAATAATAAATAATAAATAATAAATAATAAATAATAAATAATAAATAATAAATAATAAATAATAAATAATAAATAATAAATAATAAATAATAAATAATAAATAATAAATAATAAATAATAAATAATAAATAATAAATAATAAATAATAAATAATAAATAATAAATAATAAATAATAAATAATAAATAATAAATAATAAATAATAAATAATAAATAATAAATAATAAATAATAAATAATAAATAATAAATAATAAATAATAAATAATAAATAATAAATAATAAATAATAAATAATAAATAATAAATAATAAATAATAAATAATAAATAATAAATAATAAATAATAAATAATAAATAATAAATAATAAATAATAAATAATAAATAATAAATAATAAATAATAAATAATAAATAATAAATAATAAATAATAAATAATAAATAATAAATAATAAATAATAAATAATAAATAATAAATAATAAATAATAAATAATAAATAATAAATAATAAATAATAAATAATAAATAATAAATAATAAATAATAAATAATAAATAATAAATAATAAATAATAAATAATAAATAATAAATAATAAATAATAAATAATAAATAATAAATAATAAATAATAAATAATAAATAATAAATAATAAATAATAAATAATAAATAATAAATAATAAATAATAAATAATAAATAATAAATAATAAATAATAAATAATAAATAATAAATAATAAATAATAAATAATAAATAATAAATAATAAATAATAAATAATAAATAATAAATAATAAATAATAAATAATAAATAATAAATAATAAATAATAAATAATAAATAATAAATAATAAATAATAAATAATAAATAATAAATAATAAATAATAAATAATAAATAATAAATAATAAATAATAAATAATAAATAATAAATAATAAATAATAAATAATAAATAATAAATAATAAATAATAAATAATAAATAATAAATAATAAATAATAAATAATAAATAATAAATAATAAATAATAAATAATAAATAATAAATAATAAATAATAATAAATACAGATATATGCATATAGACGTTATATAGATTTAATATTTGGGGGGGTATCCATATATTCTTGAAAAGTGTAAAAACTATTTGTTATTAGGTAGTTACGGACAACATTTTTAAATTTAGGCTTTGAAAAGTGCCGTAACATGATGAGGTACAATATTATACAATTTTAGTTGAAGAGAATATCTTTCGGTGCGTTTGTTCTTAAACTTATTTAATCTTAATAAATTTGCTGCTCTAGTGTTATGGCTTTGTACATCACTGTTCCTTAGTTATTTATCTTGGTTCGTGTGAATTTCAAGTAATATTGCATAAATATATAGACAAGATAGTCATTATCCTTAACTCAATAAAAAGGTTTTTACAGGAATGTGTAGGTCTTACATTAGCAATTATTCTGACGATCTTTTTTTGCAGTATAAATATTTTGGTTACGTGCGTCGAATTACCCCAGAGTAAGATGCCGAAGTTTAGATGACTATGGAAAAGAGCGAAATAGGCCATACGTAAAACTGGAACTTGACATATGTTCTTAAGCCTTCTAAACAGGTATATAGTACTTGATAGAGTTGCACAAAGTTTAATTATTTGGGAATGTCCTGTAAGGCCATCATCAATATCCATACCAAGGAGTCTGACAGATTGACCATTTCTGTTCTTCAGGTTGTTAGAGATTGTGAGACTTTGAGTTTTTGATGCATTTAGTTTCAAGTTATGTGATGCAAACCAGTGCTCAACATTGTTAGTTGTATCTTCAACTTGTTTGTTTAGTATATCCATATTAGAATGACTAAAAAGTAAAGTCGTATCGTCTGCAAGCAGGATACATTTGTTTGGGTTTGGTTTTGGTATAAAGAATAAAAAGAACCGAACCCAAGACCGAACCCTGTGGAACCCCATGACTTACTATTAGAAAATCGGAGAAAGTGTTGTTAATGTGAACACATTGCATTCTATTTTCCAGGTATGACGCAAATAAATGCAATGGTATTCCACGAATTCCATATTGGTGAAGTTTGTCAATTAATAATGCATGAGAGACGCAATCAAATGCTTTAGACAAATCACATAAAGTCAAGACAGTATGTTTCCGATTTTCAGAGCTTTTGATTATTTCATTTATAAGTTGCATTATAGCTTTGTTGGTTTAATAAGATTTTCTAAATCCAAACTGGCACGGATTAAGAACGTTATTAGTTTCTAAGAATTCAACAAGTCTATGTTTTATAGTTTTCTCCATAATTTTACCCAGTAAAGGTAATATAGAAACGGGCCTATAGTTGTCTGGGTCGCATAGTTCACCTTTTTTGTGAATCTATATCACATTGGCAGCCTTAAATACATCCGGGAAAACTCCATCCTCGAAACATTTGTTAATAATGTATGCTAGAGGTTGTGAAATTTAATTGGAAATATTTTTTATTACTTTACTATTCAGTTCAGAGATATCTGGACAAGAGGAATTTTTTAAGTTTAGTATTTCTTTTTGAACTTCCCCAGGATTTGTAGGAAGTAGAAAGAATGACTTATTAACCGCTTTTATGTTACTCAACAAAGTATCTGTATTATATTTTGAATGAGGAAGTGAATTTAAAATATTACTAGGAATTGACTGAAAAAATTTATTCAAATCATTAGCTGGAATTTCAGTAGTAGCTTGTTTACTTGTACTGTTTCTTTCCGAGTTAATTAGTTTCCAACAATTTTTAGCATTAAAGTTAGAATTTATGATAAATTTTTGACAGGCGTTTTTTTAGTATCCGAGATTTTTTTAAAATAAAATTTACGAATTTCTTTGTAAGCATGTAGATATCGTGTTTCACGGGTGGAGTTAAATAAATGCTTCATTAAATGGAGTCGATCCCGTATGTATTTCAGAGATGTATCGAACCAGTTTACTACTAAATTATTGTATTTGGATGTAATTATTTTCAATGGAAAATGCTTTATTATAAGATTATTTAGAGTTGTGGTAAGTAGATTGGCTAGTTCATTAGCATTAGCATTAGGATTTTCAAATATAGACCAATCAGTATTTTCTAGATTGTTTTAGACTACGTAACACTTTATCTGTTATACTTCCTTTCTGGACAGACTTCATGGTTTGTTTGCACATTTGATTTAATAAAAAGATATTGTCCACCATGGTCTGAAATTCCTGGGTCAAACACACCCAGGTTACAGGAGTTGTCATCCCAATTTGTTATTATGTTATCGACTCGTGTAGCCGAATGCGAAGTTACTCTGGTAAATTCTTTTATTTTACATTTTAAATCAAAAGATTCTAACATTAAATTCAAATTTTGTAACTTATTTGATTTAGTAGCAAAGTCTATATTAAAATCGCCCATGATAATTATATTGGTAAAATTGCTAGATATGTCAAAATAAGTTCTAGTTGAGTTAGAAAAATGTTAAAGCTACCAGAAGGAGCTCTATACACAGCCACAACAGATTTGTCCTTACCTAAACTAATTGCACAAAATTCTGCGTGAAGTTCTATACAATACTGCTGGACATCTATAGGCTTGTAAACTACTTTGTTTTTCACATATATGGATACACCCCTATGGGAGATAATTGTTCTACAGTAGTATGTTGCTAAACTATACCCTGCAATATTGGTAATTTTTATTACATTTTCAGTCATCCAATGTTCTGAAATACAAAACAGATCTAAATTATACGTATTTAACAGGAATGAAATAACATCAATTTTATTGTTTACTGATCGAACATTCAAATGATAAATACCTAAATCGTGATTATAGTTGCATTGTTCGCTCTCTATTTGCTGCATGTATTGCAACCTTGAAGGAGGCGTAGTTGTTATATTTAGAGAAGAGTTTAATTTTTAATAGACCATTTCAGAAATTCAAAGCGCATGCGCCAAGTGTTAGACTGCGACAAAAAGTTAAAGCCGATTGCCGTATACCCGTCCTTGTTTATATGGCAGTTCTGTCAATGGAGTATTCCAACATTTTTTTAAAATATTTTTTTCATTAGTACATACCAGTAGGACTCTGAATATCTTATTTTGAGTAAGAAAATAGATATATCACGTGAGATATGAATTTTTAAAAATTGTATCACAATTCAAATTTTCTTATCATTGGCACGCTTATGACGTCAAATCGATAGTGACATCTGCAACAAACTTCAGTGTCTAAATTCACATGTTCATGACAGCAATATGCTTTTTTTACACATGGTTTCAGTAGCAGCGTGTATTACAGTGTTTGTCCCGTGTTTGTTTGTGGTAAAAATACGAATAATATTACATAAATATGGAACCTGATTATAAAAATGCTGATTCTGGTAATTTAACTGGTGTGGATTCTACCATGGCAAATGATTATTTTCTCCATAACTCACAATACGTGAGTGCAGAAATACGTAATGTTAAAAGCTGAAGGTATGTTTTGTTCGAGAATTGCTGCAAATAAATTGGACGAAATGTCAAACAAGAAATACACGCGCGTGTTAACTACTGGCACCATCTATGATTCTAAACGTAAATATCTACTGTGAAATGAGCAACAAATTATCAATTTCACGTCACAAATTTCAAGGACGTTTCCAGAGATGTAAAATTTCCAATTTTCTAACATTAAATTATGAATTAAAAGTTTTTATTAACAATGTTTTATTATATTTTCCTACTTTATGAAGATGTAAACTATAGAAAAAAGTTATTATTTTGCATTATTTCCATATCACCGGAATACCCCATTTTACAGTTTTG
This sequence comes from Harpalus rubripes, assembly GCA_963082715.1. Classification (NCBI taxonomy): domain Eukaryota; kingdom Metazoa; phylum Arthropoda; class Insecta; order Coleoptera; family Carabidae; genus Harpalus; species Harpalus rubripes. Next base: position 26,125,469 of record OY720458.1, on the reverse strand, counting down.
TTTTTGTTTTGTTGGTATCGTTTTTCAAATAATTATGACGGGTACTAAACTTATGGTCCATAAAATGTTGCCATTTGAAATGTTTTGTCTGGTTTAGAAAATAAAAAATTAGGTTAGGTATAGTAATACAATTTTTATAATTGATTGATGAATGGACTTCAGTTTTTCACATAGTAAAATAAGTTTTTATTTGCAAAATAAGAATTGAAATCATATTTTATATTCAAATTCATATTAACAACTTCTGTGTAGTTCTAAAATTTAAAACAGAATACCAGGGTCGCGTATAAACTTGAAATGCCGCCATTTAACGGCACTAACATTTTAGTTCAAAAAGTAAATGTAGTGGTCGCTTAAATTTCTGAAATGGTCTATTGTTACCTCTGGAAATATTTTAACAAGATGTTTTTTGAGATCTTCTGTATCTGTATTTGGATGAAGATGATAAACATGAAGAAATGTTAGTTTCGGTGCACCTTTTAAGTTTAAGTTTTCATTGTGACCCATACTCCCAATTATAGGTGTGAATTCCGATTTCCTATTCATAGAGCCCGTGCATGTGACATCACGGATATTTAAAAATGGCAGCCTGGTGGACCAACAAACCAGACTTGACATTATAGGAATGTGTTTAAAATGCCATAGGTTTGTGCTATGGTTTGATATTCCAAACGAGTGACAGTAGTGACGGATTATCAATTTATAAATTTGCATCGGCAACAGATTTTGAAGATAGAATTATAGCTTTAGGAAGCTAAAATGATTAGGTACGGTAAAGAGAAGTGATCTTACGAAGGTAAAATAAATATAATATTGTAGGTACTCTATTGTAGATATTTATTAAGTATTTTGTCTGATGCGTAATATATTACCTACAAATAATATTAAATTAAAATACATCATTATCATGTAAATGAACGTAGCCTGTAGCCATCATGTTTTAGTAATTTAATTGCGTATATTAGAAAATAGGACAATAAAAGTGTTTTTAAACAGATATTAAAAATTTAATAAAATTATATTAAGAGTATTCACATTGTGACAATCACAGTGAGCACACACAATCTCACCACTTTGCAAATCGTACAAGATACTTATATAAGATATGATGTTTTCTAGTAACTTTTGGGAAATTCAAACCTGTAATCAGCTAAAAATTTTGATAATTATAATTTTTAATGCACTAAATCATATTACTAATATACCTTGTCTTTCACGTCGATAGTCGATGTCTTTCATTCTCAAAGCTGGATAGATTTAACTGATCCACAACGAAACTCATTATACACGCCTCTAAATTTATATAGGCTTTAAATACTTGTAATATATATGAACTTCTGCTATGCTCAAAGCACACTACAATATCTGAATATAATGTTTGAGAAAATTTTCCGGGCCTAAACATCGTATTCATGTCAATACGATATGGATCTAGGTTATGATTATCAATAAAGATACGTATTTTTAACATTTTCCAGGAGAAAATAACAATGTTCATGTTAGTTGAGCCATAGTAATACATAAACCCCACAAATGTTATGAACAACAACTGAAAAACGCACAAAAAAGCATATAAAAGGCTAAACATCCACCAAACTCAATATAAACAAAGGCACTTAAAAGGTTTGTTGGTCCACCAGGCTACTTCGAACCACGTGATGCACGCGCCCTATTGCTGGAGTTTTGAGGTTATCGCCAGGGTTTTTATTTGGAGTTAAGGTGAAATGATACCCCAGCGCGCGAAATTCAAAATTAGTAAAATGGTTTTTAATTTTTTATTTAAAGTTTTGTAATGTAATATGATTTCTTCGTATACACAAATAAAAAGGGTAAAATTTGCCATGAAAACAAAATAGTTTCGATAATATTTGTATGTATTTATTCACCCAAAATAATATTTTAAATATTATTTTGAATGTATCTCCATACTTAAAAAAAATAAAATGTTAAATTTTATTTATTTTCTCAAGTCTGTGAAATTCTATTCCTAAAATTTGTTTAGTATTGCGTACTGTACACATTTTGTAGATAGATAGATAGATAACTTTATTCTTGCCCTAGGGCTTTGAATCTTAATACAATTTACTTAAATATTTGCATTGTCTTATATATATATATCATATCACACATTATAAATAGGTGAGTAATTGCAGCTGGGCTCTTCTTCTTCTTTCGTCTCCATTCCTTCCGGGTATTCGTAAACTTCTTTTTTCGTCTTTCTTTGGGTGTTGCATATTCGTATTCTTCAGTTCTCCTTATGTTAGTATTGTGTCTCTCATTTTTTTTTTCTTCTATCATTGAGCTGTCCTCCACTGCGTCTTTTGTCTTTCAGCGGGATTCAGTGTCCCTTTTCTCTTCTTCTTTTGAGAATGATTCTCATGATCTCCTCTCCACACATTTTGTATTTCTTAAGCAAGTATTTTAAATATTTATCGTTTAATATAGAAGATATTGATAATTAAAACACATTCGGGAAGTATTTTCGTCAAATATCAAGTGGCGCTATGAGTAGACCTAGCGGTGCATAGATGAACTATAATGAAATCGGTGACTCCATGGAAAATAGAAAAAAATGAAGTGAATAACAAGTACATACGTTTAATTTAGTTTTATATATTAAATTTATACGCCGATATTTTAACTTAAAAATTAGAAGTAGGTAATTTTTTAGAAATTTCCAAAGAAATTACGTTCTATAGGTACGCACTAGTCATTGGTATTGTCAGTGTTACTATGAATACAAAAAAAAATATAAATAGTTCCCAATAATTATTTTCATTAAAATGTAAAATTTTATTAATTATTAAATTCAAATTGTAGGTATAGGCTCGTATATGCTTACTTCGAGTTTGTGCTTTATCTAACCACGGAAAAATTACAAATTTATATTAATAAAGTTGTTTTGTAAATATATATGACGCCTTGTGGGTCGGATAATAGGGTAGGCGACACAACAAGCAATAACAAAAAATTGAAGGGAAAAATGCGTACAGCAAGTATATACGAAGTGTCTACTTTTTGTTAAAATTTTAATTTGGCGATATCGCTTTATCTATCAATTTTATAAAAAATGTGTAATGTTCAGAATGAAAATGTGCATCGATGAGTAAGTATCAAATTTGTTGTTAAATTGTTTCTTATGTACGAGTTACAAGCAAAAGAAAATGCATGAATTAAGGCAATTATCAAAGTGCCTTGAAAAATAAGACAATATTCGGGCCTATTCAGTAACTCAGTGGTTAATTTTTAACGACTGGTTAAAAATTTTATCCAATAGAAATCGATTTAACAACTAAAAATCCAATTCTTTATTATTTATCAACATACTTGATTGGTTACATTTTTTAACCAGTTGTTAAAAATTAACCACTGAGTTACAGAATAGGCCCAAATATCGGCCTAATTCTGTAAGGAAGTTGTTAAGTCTTAGCAACGTTGCTAAAATTTGTAACCAATAGAAACAAGTGTAAAGCCTATCATTTTCAAGTTTTGTTCTGTGTTCGCAATTATTATTGGTTATTGACTGTAGCAATGTTGCTAAGACTTAACAACTTTCTTACAGAATTGGGACGTATTATATGTTTGATGTTTCTGACATATATTTCATTTGATATTGTTATTATTAGAATCTGTGATTAATTTTTTACTTCTAGATTAAACCTACCTATTATTGTAATAAAAATAAAATTTAAAAAATGTCAGATATATCAGAAACAACAAACATTTGTATATAATTAGGAGAAGAAAGCGGTCTTATGTGTTGAATTCAGTTATTGCGGCCGAGGCACTAGCCAAGGTCAGGCAAGCTGGGTAAAATACAAAAAAGGCGTTCTACTCTGAATGACATTTACTAAATTTTCTTCAAATGTTTCAAATAAGTTTTGATATTTTTCTGGAATAATTTTAATTGTAGAATTTGCAATTTCAGCCAAAGCTGGCTGTGTGCACTACAAACCAAAAACGATACAACTGTCAAATTACAATTTTCAATATGATCTGAGTTGCTATGCTGTAGCGACTGCCGCCACCAGCGGTAAATAAACACGCTAATATTTTTTTACTAGTACAATAATAACATTTTTGTACTAGTATGACAATGAATATCTTCTATAGTGTGTGTACAGTAGCATATGAATATATTAATACGCTTAAAGAAAAAAGATTATTATTGTCTTATTTGTCATGCTACTCTAATAATTGCCTTAAATCGCATATTTTCTTTTGCTTCTAACTTGTACTTACGAAATAATTTAACAACAAACTGAATACTCATTTTAACATTAAATTTCCTGTTCGAGAAAAAAAAAGTAGACACCCGTTATGTTTCAATTAATGTTAGATATTAAGTAATTATGTCTCTAATAATAACATAGAACTAATATATACTTCGTAAATGGAAGGAAAGTAGACAAGGATAGTCTGTGGTTAACATTGTACAATAAAGACAGAGCGAGAACCACGTGACTAGGGTCTACTGCCGCCTAGAAACGTATTATAGCGCTCTTGAAATTTCATGTTTTATTTCTTTAAATAAGAAAAGTATTATAAATATAGTATTATTCTACTATAAATTAAAATGGTTAAGGTGTGTTGTGCATATAATTGCGCGGAACGTGCTGTAAAAGGCGGAATTTCATTCCACAGATAAATATTTATATTCATTTATTGGTTCAGTAATTTATTTTTTGGTTTTATAGTATTCCTTTTCTAAGTTTTTCTGTAATTTGCTAATAATAATTATTTATGCAACAAGTTGCAATGTGAGGGCGTTTTTCGCACATATGTTTATTTCTTTAATTTGTAATATTAATTTTAAATAAATTTATCCGAAGCTAAAAAATTGTTTTTTTTTTCATACTAACACTGAGTTGCAGTATGAAATCTCATACTAGCCATCACTTTAACATTTAAAATATTGACATAAAGTGTCTATATTGAAATGAAATTGTAAAAATTATATTGAACATAAATAATGAATAGTCTTGTTTTTATATTTTTTTATTCAATATTGATTTCCTGTATTTTATTTAATATATTTTTTGAATATAAAGAGTAACTAAATAAAAGGTATTATTGTTAATTTGATAATAAAGCGGTTTAGTAGACAATGTTCAGTTAATAATATATTAATTTGTTAATTACACTATTAAAGTATTCATTTCATTCAACTTTATCTCTGTTTCCTTACCCAGCGTAGACCCCAGTCGGACTACGTGACTAACGTCTACGCTCTCCCACTGCAGAAATTTGTATACAGCTATCTCTCTCGAATGTTAACCACACAGCACAGAGTGTACCAGTATAGGGAAGACTCCATCCATATGTATTTATTAGATCAATGAATGATAATAGCAATAATAATGAAAGTGCTAATCATCTGTCTCATACTCAGCATTGAATTTCTGAGGCAAAGCTACGGACGAGTACGGCGTAAGGCTAAGGCTAGAGCAGGGAGCCAGGGACGAACGATAGGCTACCTGCTCCCAGTCCTATAAGCAGGGCACGTGTTTGGATTTAAGGGCAGGGGTCAAGGGGTGCGACTGTACAGCTGTTCTGCACAGGCGAAAGTACATTTTCTTTTGTAGCTTGTACAAATAAATATAAATTTTATATGTTACTTTTCTAAAATTGATTTTAACATCATAATATTATGATACTAGACAAAAAATAAATATCCGTATATTTTTCAATCGATTAATTATTTGTAGTTTATGAGAAAACAATTATTATTAAAAATTTGGGGAAGGGTTTATATAGACTGAGAGGAAAATTGATAGTTATAGCCACCTGTCGCCTTACCACATGTCACAACATAATCACGACGCTGGTCTATAACTACCTTCTTCCATCCCAGTCTATCTGTCTTCTTCCACGATCCTACCTTGATAGCGTCACATATCCCATCTCCAAAATATTATATTGACTAATTACAATACTATTATAAACACATGTTTAGTTAGTTTTTTTTATTATAATAATAAGAGTAATGAGACGCTAGTGTTTAATTTTTATATTTTATGACATATTGAAATTCGATTATAGTCCATATACCCCCAAAATGAATTTTTCCAAAAGTCGGAAAATTATTTCTTATTATTTATTTAATTCTTGAAGTGTACACTTTTAGTATAATAAGAAATAATTCTCTGTATTCTGGAATAATTCTTTTTGATTTAAAATCAGTACATTGAAATGTAAACCATCCATTTTTTACCATTTTTTAACACCCTGTGCAGATAATCATATTTCAAAATAAAATAAAAATATTTGGTCGGTGTTACGTTATCATAAAATACGTATCTGGTAGTACATAAAAGAATTGCATTTGATTTGCAATTTTATCACTTTCATGTTTTAATATTCAAGTTAATTTTTCGCTTTAATACAGGGAGTTATATGTAAGTAAAGTGGCATACGTTACCTCTAATAAACCCGGTTGCAATGTGTCGTAATCTGCAATTATTTCTTTTCTAAGGTAGGGTAAACGCACTTCAAGATAAACCAATAACAATTATTTATTTGAATAGAATATTATTTAAAACTTACATCAGTTAGAGTGAAAATAACAAGACTTGTCATTCTTGAAGGTTTGAAGTCAGAAGCGAAATATGGATAAACACTTTTTATTAATGGCGCTGTTTTGGAGCACTTTCTCCGTAAACCAAACGCATGTCGGTGTATTCTTAATTAGTAAAAGTAACAGGCATTATTGAACAACTTAATTTTTAAATCTTAATTGAATAAGTATAGTTTTTAACTTAATAGTATAGCTTGTTCGTAATTATCGACTTTACAGTACCGTAACTTTTACAACTTGACAGATTTTGCAAAATATATTTCAGATTATAACTTTATTCAATTCTCTTTATCATACTATGAACTTACAGAACAGCCTGTATATTGTCACGGAGAATATCTGCATTTTTATCTTTTGTTGTTTTGACAAATTAATATGATATCTGATTTTTAAATACAGTGAGTATTGCGTCATCCGTCAATTTTACACATTTTCTTTTTAAAACCAAACGTGTATCATGTGACGTAATTTTTCGTCAAAATGCGAAATGCAAACTGCCGAGGATATTGTAATTTTAAAATTTGATCAATGTATTGCATTTATCTATTTTTTCGCATGCACTATCGCGTGAAAATTTGAAAACATTAGCAAATTTGGCCATGCTTTTGCATATTGGCACACAGCATTATAAAATCATTTTTACATTTTTTTAAAAATTCTTTAATCAATTAATAACAATCAACAAAAACCAAGAAAAGACTAGTACGAGAGCGTATAGAATACTAAGATAAAACAAAATGAGCCAAAAACATAAGCAAAAATATGTGTAAAAAGCAGGAATCAAAAACCAATATTGTACTCGATACAAACCCTAAATATAACGGTAGAAGAGTTTATGTATGGAATAGAATGATTTATTTCATAATAAATGTATCAATAATTGCAAAAATATAACACAAACTAAACCATACGATCAGGATAGTGCAACTAGGGATGCGCACGATACATCGATGTTTGAGAAACATCGATATTTAGCTTTCGATATTTTATCTTTTTCGATAATATCGATTGACATAGATATTTGTTTTCGATATTTGCTCTCGATGTTTCAAAAATGCATTCCTAATATGTCAAGAATTGTTAATCATAGACACGCTACTCTCCTGTGTCCTTCCTTTACTTACATATGTTTCGTCACAGTTTATATGATGTCTACCCTAGTTTGGAGAAAATACTTCCACCATAACTGAGTATGCAAAGAAATAAAATAAAAGGGAAACGGTTATCAAAATATTTATTACTGTATAGTTGCGATTCAGATGTGTTTTAAATTCAATGATTAGTGATTACATTTCATTTTTAATAAAATAAGTTTATAGATTTGTGTATATTATAGGTACCGACACTGTTGTTTTTTTTATTAACTGTAAAATATGAGAGCATAATAATAATAATAATAATAATAATAATAATAATAATAACTTTATTTTTTATTTGGTCTAAAGATTCCTCTTTTACAAAATATGAAAGCATATTTACTTTATTTTATTTTCAAGAGTAAAAAGTCGGAAATCAGTTCATATTGTTTGTAAATATCGATGTTTTAAAATACCGATATTTTTGATCCGATATTTATACAACATCCATTTTTGTTCAAGTGTAACTTGAATTTTATCCCACAGTGTATATGGTCGTTGCAGCGGCCCTAACGGCCTGTCGCTGTGACAGACAGAGAGAGAATAGACCATTTCAAAAATTCAATGCGCATGCGCAAATTTTAGACAAAGATAACAAAAGTTAGTGCCGTATACCCATCTCTCTTTACGATATGAGTTCGATTATTTTTGTTGGTTAGTATTTGTTTCTTCATTGGAAAAGTAATTAATAATAGTAATTATGACTGGTAGGTACTGTACGTAGCGTACCGGGTTGTAATAATAATTTAAAAAAAAACATTTGATTTCATTCTTCTCAAAATATGAACGGAAGAAAAGAGTGGATCACGTAGAATAAATAGGCAGCAATGGATACTAAAAAATTTGATAAAATATGTTCAAATTGAATTTATTTAAATATTACTGGAAAGAAATCATCGCTAGATAAATATTCTAAATATTTTCCTGATAGGCGAATAATCTAAATTAAAAAATTAAATTACTACATCAAATCTATCATATTAACATAATTTATAAATAACTGATGAATATCCTCCATTTATTTCGGTAAATTTTAATTTTCTTCATAAACATTTTACTTACTTCTTATTTAAATTCTTTTTGACATTTCTCGTACGCCGACATTTAACGGCACTAAGTTTTTAGTTCAAAAAATAAACACGTAGAGGTCGCGGACATTTTTAAAATGGTCTATAATATATATTCTTGTTATCTGCAATGATCTCGATGTGAGCAACGGCTAGGAGCGGGCAGGCGAGCGGCATTAGGTGCAGATGTGTTGTGTGATTGTATGCTTTTCGATTCTAATTACGGACTTTTTTTTTAAATATATTTTCTCTTGAAGCTTATAACTATTTATGATATGTTTCTAAAATTAATATTTATTATTATTATAAAGTAAAAGGACAAAACATATTTTTCATCTTGGTATTACAAGTTACAAGGTAGGCGTCGCCTATTATATAGAGATCATTTTAAAGATTTGGGTATTTTGTCTCTTCCATCTATATATATTTTAAACTCACTTCTTGGAATACATAAATCCAAATTAAATTTCATTTGAAATGGAGATTTGTGACACTAGATCTGCAAACTCATTGCGCAAACCTGCTTACAGGCTTCAAAAGTCCATGAAATATGTACATTGAATTTTGATGTATATAATAAACTATACCCGAAAAAGTAAAACAACATGAATCAAAAACCATTCAAAAATATTAAAAACTTTCTTATAAAACATGCTTTTTACAATATCGAAGAATAGTGAATTACGCTGAACTGAAACAAGACATTCACTGAAAACCAAATATTATAAGAAAACGATAATACATTTAACATCATACGAAAATTATTTATATTATGATGTACACGGTACACCTATTATTAATATTTTTAATAATTGTGAAAATGTAACGTTTACTCTACAGTCTATAAATATATGCTCATAATAAAAGTTTCCGACGGTAAATACAAAATATTATGTAATTAGGGAATAATATTATATAGGTATTTCTTATTTATCATTCTTATTATCTTTCCAAGAAAAGTTATTATTGCAATATGATACTAATATTTCATCTCGTATAAATAAAATATCTTTACATTCGTAATAAATTTGAAATTATTTCCACACCACATATTTTTACTTTTGGGTTTGTGATTTGGAACAAAGTATGACTATTATCGAATAGATGGAGCCTATTAAATGTACAAAAATTTCTACTTTATCGATTCAGCCATAGTTATTCATCTCAGTGCGCACTAGCGCTCACCTTGGCGTAGAAACAAATTAATCAGAGGTGAAATGATACCCCAGCGCGCGAAATTCAAAATTAGTAAAATGGTTTTTCATTTTGTATTTAAAATTTTGTAATGTAATATGATTTCTTCGTATACACAAATAAAAAGGGTAAAATTTGCCATGAAAACAAAATAGTTTCGATAATATTTGTATGTATTTATTCACCCAAAATAATATTTTAAATATTATTTTGAATATATCTCCAGTTCAAAACCTACAATTTTGATTAAATTTGCAGTAAATATATATATATATATATATATATATATATATATATATATATATATATATATATATATATATATATATATATATAATAGGATAAGGAATAAAATATGTGAAAATTAAGAAAAATGATTTTCGAAAACAATTTTAAAAACCTACTTTTTTTACACATTTTAATGTTTTTCTTCTATACTAAACCTACAATTTTGTTCATACTTTAATATGTTTTGAAGAATATTATTATACATAACATATATATATAAAAAAAAAAATTAAATTTCGGGAACATACTTAAAAAAATAAAATGTTTAATTTAATTTATTTGCTAAAGTCTGTGAAATTATATTCCTAAAATTTGTTTAGTATTGCGTACTGTACACATTTTTGTATTTCTTACGCACGTATTTTAAATATTTATATATAGAAGATATTGATAATTAAAACACATTCGGTAAGTATTTTCGTCAAATATCAGGAAGTGGCGCTATGAGTAGAACTAACGGTGCATAGATGAACTATAGTGAAATCGGTGACTCCATGGAAAATAGAAAAATTTAAGTGAACAAGTACATACGTTTAATTTAGTTTTATATATGAAATTTATACGCCAATATTTTAACTTAAAAATTAGAAGTAGGTAATTTTTTTAGAAATTTCCAATGAAATTACGTTCTATAGGTACGCACTAGTCAGTGGTATTGTTAGTGTTACTACGAATACAAAAAAATTATAAATAGTTCCCAATAATTATTTTCATTAAAACGTAAAATTTTATTAATTATTAAATTCAAATTGTAGATAGGCTCGTATATGCTTACTTCGTGTTTGTGCTTTATCTAATCATGGAAAAATTACAAATTTATATTAATAAAGTTGTTTTGTAAATATATCAATAATGACGGCTTGTGGGTCGGATAACAGGGTAGGTGACACAACAAGCAATAACAAAAAATTGAAGGGAAAAATGCGTGCAGCAAGTATATACTGAGTGTCTACTTTTTGTTAAAATTTTAATTTGGCGATATCGCTTTATCTATCAATTTTATAAAAAAATGTGTAATGAAGAAAAATGTTCAGAATGAAAATGTGCATCGATGAGTATCAAAGTTGTTGTTAAATTGTTTCTTATGTATGAGTTGCAAGCAAAAGAAAGTGCACGAATTAAGGCAATAATTATCAAAGTGACTTGAAAAATAAGACAATAATATATGTTTGATGTTTCTGACATATATTTCATTTGATATTATTAGAATTTGTGATTAATTTTTTACTTCTAGATTAAATCTTCCTATTATTCTAATAATAATAAAATTTAAAAAATATCAGATATATCAGAAACAACAAACTTTTGTATATTATGTTATTAGGAGAAGGAAGCGGTCTTTATGTCTTGAATTCAGTTATTGCGGCCGAGGCGCTAGCCAAGGTCAGGCAAGCTGGGTAAAATACAAAAAGGGCGTTCTACTCCGAATGACATACACTAATTTTTTTTTTCAAGTGTTTCAAATAAGTTTTCACATTTTTCTGATTTTTTTTTAATTGTAGAATTTGCAATTTCAGCCAAAGCTGGCTGTGTACACTACAAACCAAAAACGATACAACTGTCAAATAACAATTTTCAATATGATCTGTGTTGCTGTGCTGTAGCGACTGCCGCCGCCAGCGGTGAATAAACACGCTAACATTTTTTTACTAGTATCTACAATAATAACAACATTTTTGTACTAGTATGACAATGCATATCTTCTATAGTGTGTGTACAGTAGCATATGAATATAGTAATACGTTTAAAGAAAAAAAAAATATATTATTGTCTTATTTGTGATGGTACTCTAATAATTGCCTTAAATTGCATATTTTCATTTGCTTCTAACTTCTACCTACATACGAGATAATTTAACAACAAACTGGATACTCATCCATGCACAAATTTTAACATTAAATTTCCTGTTCGAGAAAAAAAGTAGACACCCGTTATGTTTCATTTAATATTGGATATTAAGTAATTATTTCTCTAATGATAATAGCAATAACAATGCAAGTGCTAATCATCTGTCTCATAATCAGCATTGAATTTCTGAGGCAAAGCTACGGACGAGTACGGAGTAAGGCTAAGGCTAGAGCAGGGAGCCAGGGAGGAACGATAGGCTACCTGATCCCAGTCCTATACGCAGGGCACGTGTTTGGATCCATGTCCATGGGCAGGGGTCAAGGGGTGCGACTGTACAGCTGTGCTGCAGTAAGTATATTTTCTTTTGTAGCTTGTATAAATAAATAAAATAGAAATTTTATACGCTACTTTTCTAAAATTGATTTTAACATACATAATATTATGATACTAGACAAAAGATAAATTCCCGTATTTTTTTTTCAATCGATTAATTATTTGGGGAAGGGATATGTAGACTGAGAGGAAAGTTGATAGTTATAGCCACCTGTCGCCTTGCCACATGTCACAACATAATCACGACGCTGGTCTATAACTACCTTTTTCTATCCCAGTCTATCTGTCTTCTTCCACGATCCTACCATGATAGCGACACATATCCCATCTCCAAAATATTATATTGACTACTTACAATACTATTATAAATCAATGTTTAGTTAGTTTTTTTATTATAAAAATGAGAGTAATGAGACGCTAGTGTTTATTTTTTATATTTTATGACATATCGAAATTCGATTATAGTCACATACCCCCAAAATGAATTTTTCCAAAAGTCGGATAATTATTTCTTATTATTTATTTAATTCTTAAAGTGTACATTTTTAGTGTCACTCCTCAACATGAAATTTTTAATAGAAATAATTAGAAATTTATTTATTTCCTATTCATGTGAGTAGACAAATCATTATTTTGAATAAAAATTTTCTGTTGGTCAGTGGCACTAAAAATAAACACTTGAAGAATAAAATAAGTAATAAGAAATAATTCTCTGTATTCTGGAAAAATTCTTTTTTATTTAGAATATCAGTACATTGAAATGTATACTATCCATTTTTACCCCTTTTTCAACCCCCTGTGCGGATAATCATATTTAAAAATAAATAAAATAAATATATCATCACGGGCTATTATCCATTGCTGGGTGTGCCAATCTGCTTTGTACACAGATATAATCATATTTCAAAATAAAATAAAAAATGTTTGGTCGGTGTTACGTTATCATAAAATACATATTTGTAGTACATAAAAGAATTGCATTTAATTTGCAATTTCATCACTTTCATGTTTTAATATTTAAGTTAATTTTTCGTTTTAATACAGGGAGTTATGAAAGTAAAGTGGTATACGTTACCACTAATAAACACGGTTGCAATGTATCGTAATTTGCAATTATTTCTTTTCTAATGTAGAGTAGGTATTTGCTACAATTGTAAAAGCACTTCAAGATGAACCAATAACAATTATTTATTTGAATAAAATATTATTTAAAACTCACATCAGTTAGAGCGAAAATAACAACACTTGTCATTCTTGAAGGTTTGAAGTCAGAAGCGAAATATGGATATACACTTTTTATTAATGGCGTTGTTTTGGAGCACTTCTCCGTAAACCAAACGCATGTCGGTGTATACTTAATTAATAAAAGTAACAGGCAATTTTGAACAACTTAATTTTTAAATTTTAATTTATTAAGTATAGTTTTTAACTTAATAGTATAGCATTTTTATTATATTTATTATAAAATAAATAATTCTATTCCATATAGATACATAAACTCTTCTACCGTTATTTTAGGGTTTGTCTCTATTATCGAGCACAATTATTGTTTGTTTTTGTTTCTTTCGTTTTATCTTAGTTTTCTGTACGTTCTCGTACTAGTTTTTTCTTGATTTTTGTTGCAACTTTGCGTACGTCTGATAACGTAGGTTGCAAGTTGCAGCACCCCTTTATGGGTACGGCGGGATACAGCCAGTACAGCGTACGGCAAAGCCAAGCTAAAGCAGCGAGCAATAAGCTACCTACTGCCTGGCTAGCACAGCACGTAACTACGAACAGTAGGTAGCAACTATTGGCAAGGGATAAGCGGCCAGGCGGGCGACTGTATGGGCGATGGGCGAAGTTGCACCCTTGTCTCTGTTTTGTATGATTGTATGGTTTTTGATTCCAAATTCCATTTACGCGCTTTTGGGGGTTTTAAAAGTACATTTTCTTTTGTAGATTGTAACAAAATAAATAGAAATTTTATATACTGCTTTTCTAATATTGATATTTGGTTTTTACATACATATAATGATTCTTGACAAAAAAAATAAATACCCGTATTTTTTTAAATCGATTAATTATTTGTAGTTTATGAGAAAACAATTATTATTAAAAAATTGGGGAAGGGATATGTGACGTCGCCACGGTAGAATCGTGGAAGAGGACAGCTAGACTGGGAGGAAAATAGATAGTTATAGCCATATAGTTAGATTTTAATTTAATAAGAAGCTGGTGCGTAATTGGTCGACTTTACAGTCCCATAACTTTTACAACTTGACATATTTTACAGAATATATTTCAGATTATAACCATTCAATTTTCTTTATCAAACTATGAACTTATATAACATTCTGTTTATTGTCAAGGGGAAATATCTGGATTTTTTTCTTTCGTTGTTTTTATAAATTAATGTCTGATTTTTAAATAGGTATAGTGAGTATTACGTCATCCGTCAATTTTAAACATTTTGTAACGAGGATATTGTAATCTTAAAATTTCATCGATGTATTGCATTTATCTATTTTTTCGCATCTCACTATCGCGTGAATATTGGAAAACAATAGCAAATTTGGCCTTGCTTTTGCATATTAGCACACAACATTATAAACCATTTTTACAATTTTCTTCAATTTTTTAATCAATTAATAACAATCAAGAAAATCCAAGAAAAGACTAGTACGAGAGCGTACAGAAAACTAAGATAAAACGAAAAACGAACCACAGACATATAAGCAAAAACATGTATAAAAATCAAACCCTAAAATAACGGTAGAAGGGTTTATGTATCTATATGGAATATAATTACTTATTTTATAATAAATACAACAAAAATTGCAAGAATATAACACAGAAACGAAACCATTCTATCACGATAGTGCAACTAGGGATGCGCACGATACATCGATGATTAAGAAAAATCGATATTTGGCTGGCGGCTGCAGATGTAGACGTGTGTTGCGCTGTTGTTTGATTGTATGCTTTTCTATTCGAAATACGCGCTTTTGAGGGTTTATAAAGTATATTTTCTCTTGTAGCTTGTAACTTGTAACTATTTTATATGCTATGTTTCTAAAGTTAATATTTATTATTATTGTAACGGGAAGCCGTCACCGCCGCCGTCGCTGCTGCGCTGAGCTGGAGTTTAAGTTTGGTGATGACATGATCGCGCGAGCGACCTGACTGCGTAAACAAACGTGTCCCAACCCGTTTAATTATCTCGGTGACGAAATCTATTGTATTCGATGTTTTATCTCGTAGAATATTCGAGTATATTCGAGAACAACGTCACCCGAGTATATAAACCCCGGCAAGAAAAGCATTCGACAGTCTGATATAAACAAATAGTTGACGAGTGGTGAACATAAGTGAAATACATATTGTTCAAATAAATAATCAGTGTTTAAGCATTTAGTAGTATTCATAGTCTTAAATTAGTATTTAATATTTGTTTAACCATAGTAATCGTCATTGTTATTATCTTTTAATTATAATAATAGGGTTGTTGCAAGAATTTTTATATGCCTTCTAATTATCAAATTATAAAGATATCATTCTTTAAATAGCCTCAAAATTCACGAAATTTTCATTAGATATTTTACAATTAATTTTTGAAATTTGTATATTTTGAAAAAGTTACCCGATCTGAAACAGAATATAACGTCAAAGTACATACATCGCCTACTTTTATTTGTTTAAAAACGTAGGTGATGAACAAACTGTGTTCCTATTGTCTGTGAATGACGTAATGTAAGTGCTATACGTCACAGGAGTGGAAGGTTGTTTTTATGGCTATTTTTGGCGCCAATGTATTTATTTAATTGTATACGAAAGTAACAACATATACGAGGTGTGTTCAAAAAATATCGCGAATTTTGTGTTTTTTCAAAAATTATTTATTTATTCATGAATATCTATTTTGTCCCCTTCAAAGTAATCCCCATGAGATATTATACACTTGTGCCAACGGTTTTTCCAATCTTCAAAGCACTTCAAAAAATCATTTTTTTTTATCTTGTTCAGCTCCTCCTTCGATGCCGTCTTTATCTCGTCAAGCGTAGCGTAACGTCGTCCTTTCATGGGCCTCTTCAGTTTAGGGAACAAGAAAAAGTCACAGGGGGCCAGATCTGGGGAATACGGTGGCTGCGGCATCATTAGTGTGTTGTTTTTGGCTAAAAAGTCGCGCACAAGCAACGATGTGTGAGCAGGGGCGTTATCGTGGTGCAAAAGCCAATTTTTGTTCTTCCACAAATCCGGGCGTTTCTGGCGGATTGCTTCGCGCAAATTGCGCATAACTTGCAGGTAATATTCCTTATTGACCGTTCTACCCTGTGGCAAGAACTCATGATGCACCACGCCCCTGCAATCGAAGAAAACTGTCAGCAAAACTTTCACATTCGACCGAACTTGGCGCGCTTTTTTCGGTCTTGGTTCGTGCGGCAGCTTCCATTGAGATGATTGAACTTTGGTTTCCACGTCATAACCATAAACCCACGATTCGTCACCAGTTATGACCCTCTGGAGCAAATTTGGGTCGTCGCGGACAGAGTCCAACATCTCATTAGCAATGTTCATGCGATGCTGTTTTTGGTCGCAATTGAGCAATTTTGGTACAAATTTCGCGGCGACCCGTCTCATGCCCAAATCATTGATAAAAATCGAATGGCACGAGCCAATCGATATGTTTAGGTCCTCAGCAACTTCTCTAACGGTGATTCGACGATTGGCCAATATCATTTTCTCCACTTCATTAATTTTTTCGTCTGTTGTTGAAGTGCTCGGGCGTCCGGCACGCTTTTCGTCGTTCACATCTTCTCGGCCTTCTGAGAACATTTTGTACCACCGATAAACGTTGCTTTGGTCTAAGGTAGCTTCTCCGTATGCCACAGTCAACATTCGGAATGCATCCGCGCACTTAATTTCGTTTTTCACACAAAATTTGATACAGGTTCTTTGTTCCATTTTTTTGAATAGGTAAAAATCGAAGACGATCCAAAACACGTGCAAGCAAAGCAGCTGTCAACAATTAAGTGAACATTCAAAATGGCCGAGCTTGTCGACATAAGTGAGAGACATGAGTACCAACATAAAGCCACAAAAAGATCGAAATTCGAATATACGTAACCCGCGAAAATTCAAAATTCGCGATAGTTTTTGAACACACCTCGTATATATATATATATATATATATATATATATATATATATATATATATATATATGTCGCGGGGTAGTATCACTGGCAAACTCTATGTCGACCAACACTATTTCAGAACCACAGCGATAATATAAACGTGATGATCTCAGCGAGGCGGACCTGCACTCACTCCCTGAGCACCGCTACACACTGATTCCATCCAAGCATTATAGCCTACAATGCTTGACGTTTCGATTACGACAATACAATTAAAAGATTATAAGTGATTCATGTAATACTTGATTCATTAAATGATCGTTACGACATGCTTTGATATTACAATCTCCGACACGGCCATTCTGACGTTTCACACGTCCTCGTGTGAACTATCTGAAAACAAAGAATTTATCCACAGTATTTTCGCTCGGCTATCTCTGACCAATAAGTGCTCAAATAGTTACAACTTTGTTCACATTTATATCAAGCTCAAAATTTAGCTATAGTACACTAAATTATTTAATGGACGCCTTTTTACAAGACGTCAAACAAAACATAATTCTGTGACAATACATTTCACCAGTAAATACATGACTACCAATATCAGTATTCAAGCATTGTTATAGCTTGTCCAACAGCGACAGACCATCATTGCTTAACCAGCAATCGATCGCTATTCCATCTTCGCTTAACCAGCGCAAGAAAACCATACCGTCATTGCTTACCCAGCAATGGAACACCCTTCCGTCATCGCTTAACCAGCTCGGGAAAACCACACCGTCATTGCTTACCCAGCAATGGAACACTATTCCGTCATCGCTTATCCAGCTCAGGAAAACCACACCGTCATTGCTTACCTAGCAATGGAACACCCTCATTGTACTATAGACAATTCTAGTTTTAATTATTTTGTGTAGAACCTGGCTCTTCGTCAGTTCCTAGGGAAGAAATATCATTGTTATCTGACATTTTTCTAATTTGGTCATGTGCGTATTTATAAGTGCGATTAGAGTCATGGGCCTTTAGAACATACAAAACAAATTATTACTGGTTTGCTAACATTCAGGTCCTAAATCAGAAATCCTATGGCAAATCGAAAACTTAGCTCGTCGTCTTAGGCCACGCTTCCCAATTCATTTACTGGAAAACACACACGACAGAGGCACCTAGTTAGCATGTTACCTTCGGCAGAGGTATCAGAGTAGCATACCGAAACACCATGACAGAGGCATCCAGTAGCATGTCATCTTCCATCACGGTTAATAATTCTAAAGAATTTAACGAAAATAACCAATCTCCAGACCAACGCCTCAATTACTCCTTAGCCACTTTTGTTATAAAAGTTTGTCGGCTCTTCAAAGTTTTAGTCACCCCTGTGGATTTTCAACGATCCACTCGATTAGCCTAACTAAATTGTGGTCTCAACCTCCAGAAGGTTCATTGTACGCATGAACCGCTCTACTTAAAAATTAGAACATGGATTCATGTGTTATGTAAATAATACTTAGAGCTATCACAATGTTCTAAATTTGTTAAATAATTCAAACAGATAGTTCTTCTTTTCGTTTTCCTAACTGTATTCTGGCTTAGTGTTTTTTAGTTGAATTTTTTGACAAGTTGGTTTTTGCTCTTATTGGAGGTTAGTAAGTTTTAGTCAGTTGATCTTACACTGTCACAGGTGATGCTGTCCATTATAATGTTTCTCGTTTGGCCTGCATATCTCACAGGTATTTTTTTTATTTTTATTTAAACTTGTTGTTTATTATTGTTTGATTATACTCTGGAAAACGATTGTTGTTGATATTTTTATTGTAGCACTTGATGAAGGTAAAATAATATACCGAAACGTTTGCAAGAGGAGATGTAGAAACAATTTTTTTTATCTTCCTTTATATCCATCATCCGATGAACTTTCTTCAATTAAATTTATCCTTGGATACAATCATAACATTTTAAAGCAATTTGTCCCAGCGTCCATCACGCTGCACTTAGGCGTCCCAAACATTAAGACAAACATTTGAAAAGCAAGTCCCGTCTTGTCAGACTTCTCTGCTTCCAATGGCTGACAGATTTCTGTTGCTCAATTGTTTTTCAGGTAAAACAGTCTGCTTCGCAACCGTGTCAGGCTCCAGTCCGGGCACCAGCTATCCTGTGCAACTCCTCTGCGGATGATCTAGCTTGCCACAATTTAAACATTCAACAAATTCACAATTTGACAAAACTGGAATGGTCACCCCGAAAACGGTCACGAGGAGCCTGATCGGCCACAGCCCCATCAAAACAAAAACGCCAAGTTTTATAGCTGCGACCATGCTCACCGGAAATTCAATAAAGTCATATAGTATGTTCTGGGAATAGACTCAGGGACTATTTCAAACCACTACCATATTTGTACCTAAATTTCAATATTCATGAAAGTTCCATCCGTAACGACTCAGGGTTTTGAAACATGGACGTGCAGGAACTTGAATAACTTCATACAAATTATACCATGAACAATTAATAAAAGTTCACTCAGATTTGAACTGTCTGCACAGCGCTATATTATCCACGCTAACACGGTACATCCAATACATTCTCTCACTATCAGTGCTACACATCGCCTCATTCGTAGATCTTGGGCAGGATGCTCGCCCATTCTGGCTTATTATTTCGAGACAGACTGGTACAGACTTCGTCCATAATTACAGCTCTCCCGCCACTGTCAACAATATTTTTCCCAAATAGCATCATCGTACGGTAACTGATCGAATGCATCGATCTCTCACTTCAATCACATTACCCTTAATGTCAACGCAGATACCTGAAACCTGAATACTCAAAAGTCCACATGCAATTTATACATTAACAAAATCATCAAAACAAATCCCGTAGCAGCCTCGGACACAAGCCGCTGTCCTTCTAGCAAAAACTAGAGATTGCAGGCAGAAACGAACCACTGGCCATACATGACCGTATTTGGACCAATGATCACTCATGCATCATTAGTATGGCGGCAAAAATGTAACAAAACACAGCACAAGCGTCTTTGCGGAAGCGCAACGATACTTTTTCTTTGTATCACATACCACAGGCGCTATGAATACCTGTCCAAGTGCAGTAATGGAATTGATTCTGGGGCCAACGTCTTTGCACTGTGCAAGACAAAACACTTCAAGCTTGGAGATCTCGTAGGCCACTCATAACCTCTGAAACAAAAGCTACACAAGAGAGTTTTTGGTAATCGCCTTCGGTGGACAGTAGTAAGGCCACTCTTCCAAATAGACTCTCTGTCCTGGTTTACGGATATTTCTAAACTAGAGTCAGCAGAAACTGGATCGATTTTATTTGGTCCGTGCTGCCAAATAAAGGAATCCATACACAACGGTTTCATTATATCTCAAGAAATAAATCTGTGTGCTCAATAAACTTAAACAAGCTCTCAAAGGAGAAGCAATCTACATAACGTCAGATAACCAGGCTGCTTTCACTTGTGAATCAAAGCTAAAATGGGTACCGTAGTATAAGTGAGTCTTAGGCATTTCCTGTGGATACTTGAAAAGCCATAATTCATAGCCTGGAGATATTCATTTCACCCTCGACGATGAACGTTAAAGAGTTATCAGCTCTTAACAAAAGGGATTTTGAATTATGACTAGTATCTTTACTAGTCATTGTTCTATAATATACCAAATTTCAGTTCATCAAAATTTTGAAGTGGCTTCCAGACATTCAGCCAAAACATGCTACAGCAGATCTTACTGGTCGTGGTGACAAAAGTCACCAGCGCTTAAAGCCCTCAACCTTATAATGATAATAACAATTTGTAGCTCAGTAAACTTTATCTGCAGTTAATAAAATATTAATCTTTAGCATAGTTTTCCAACATATTTCCACCATTAACTATCTTCACTGAAGATCCCCAGTGAAATTTTAATGTTATAATTTATATTTCGGTACACCATGGTTCTGCACCCGCATCGGTCATATCTGGATAAAAAGTAAGTAACGATATATCAAGTGTCTCAAGGTTGCAGTGTACCTACTCAACGTGTCTGTTAGTTTGCGAAACTTGTACAATGAAAACATTTTACAATCTTTCTTGACATACCGAAACACTTTAAGGAATTTGTATTAGTTCGTTTGTTATTTCACAAATAACTAACTAAATCGCAAACTGGTTGATACTCCCGATCTGTGACTACATGACCTACATTCAGTTTAATAATATTGTCACGTCGCAGACGATGTAAAGGAGTAGAATCTAGCTACCAAAAATGAAATACTTATTACGTCATACAAGCTCAATGACAAAACATCAATCAAAATATAACAACTGCCATGAACACCTACTGTAATAAATAATATCTTAAATAACATATATGGAGATCGGTAATCCGGATTATCGGCCATCACAATATCATAAACAACAAACTCGACTTCGTCTCTCGTTTCTCAACAAGCAACTGACCGAATTGCTTTTATTACAACAGCAACCCAATTGCCACCAACATAGCTCACAACGATATCTTGAGCTTTGTAATAAAATCTCTTACCAGTATTGGAAGATCGCTTAAAATAAATTCAGTACTCATTACTCACGGTTCTACTTAACCAGCTCTTGTAATTACGTCACCACTCTCCGGGTGGGACACAGACGGAATCCTTGTTACTGGTCAATGCCCTAGGATGAAAACCTGCAAAAATTGCTAGACGGCCTTTCCATCTTAACCTGCTTGGCCCTACACTTCACTTTATAATTCACCAACAGAACAAACACCCACATACAATATTGTGGATCGCAGGCGAATCCCACCTCTGATGTCGCGGGGTAGTATCACTGGCAAACTCTATGTCGACCAACACTATTTCAGAACCACAGCGATAATATAAACGTGATGATCTCAGCGAGGCGGACCTGCACTCACTCCCTGAGCACCGCTACACACTGATTCCATCCAAGCATTATAGCCTACAATGCTTGACGTTTCGATTACGACAATACAATTAAAAGATTATAAGTGATTCATGTAATACTTGATTCATTAAATGATCGTTACGACATGCTTTGATATTACAATCTCCGACATATATATAAATTTACCAAGAAGAATATAGCATAAACTTTAATTTAAAAAAAAATTAATCAGGCTAATTCTTAGATTTTTACACTCAAATATATAAAACGTTACATTTTTATAAAGTAAAAAGACAAAACATATTTTTCATCTTGATATTACAACTTACAAGGTAGGCGTCGCCTATTATATAGAAATCATTCTACATTAAACATTAAACAAAGCTTTAAAGATTTGGGTATCTCCACTCTATCATCTTGTAAACTCACTTCATGAAATACATCCAAATTAAATTTCATTTAAAATGGAGATTGCCACTATGGCACTGTTATAATATTATATCTGCAACATCATTGCGCAAACCTTCTTACAGGCTACAAAAGTCCATGAAATGTACATTGAATTTAGATTTGTATAATATACTACCCGAAAAAGTAAAAAATATTGCAACGTTTTTATATTTATTTGGGTGAAGTGTAAATATAAGTCAATTATTATTAATTAAAATAAAAGTTTATTATAACGATAAATAGATATTAAATATAATTAAAAGATGATAAATATAACAAACACTACGATTAAACAAATATTAAACACTAATTAAGACTAAGAATATTATAAGACACTTAAACACTAAGATTATTTATTTAAACAATATATAGATCACTTATTTATTTATACAACTGTATTTATTTATATTCACCACTTGTCTACTATCTGTTTATATCACCAACTGTTTAACACGCAACGCTTATTTATATCAGACTGTCCAGTGCCTTCGCTAACGGTGCTTATATACCCTAGCCGAAAATTCCAGAACTCACTGGAACACTTCTAGATAAAACACAATAGGTTACATCAACCGCGTAGTTAAGCAGGCTCCGACCAGTCGCTTGCGTCATCGCTAACAATAGACACTCGCTCGTCCCTGCGACAGCAGCGGCGACACCGACGGGGACAGAGGCGGTAACAGTGGCGGCGACGGCGGGCACTGCACATTACACTGCCCCCTCCTTAAGACTGTTTCGTCCCGGAACAGTTCGTGATGACGAAATCTGCATGCATTACCCTTGGTGCATTTCGAAGTTTTGAAGAAATGACAGTCGATGGTCCGCTCGACTTCTTCTTTATATCCGTTAGGGTTAAAGCTGCAAACGAGAATTTCAACACCGGTAAAACGGAAGAGGATTTCTATCATGTTCCTAACAATCCTCCAATCTAAACCATCTAGACCACAGCCTAACTTCGCTACGGCTAGCTCCAAAATGTCATTCTCAAGCAGATAATCCCTCAAATCGCACAGCGAGTTCCACAGGTTGCGGTACGACGGCTTCTGGTACAAGCGTGGTTTTGTAACCAGGTAATAGATGTACCGCTGATGGTCTGCATTGCTATCCCTCAGGCGTAGCGTCTTCCCAACAGTTGGGCGTTGGTTGGCCAGTTCTTGTTGTCGCCCAAATTTCGCCTTAAAAGCTGAAGCTATGCCAGGGGACATCTTTAAGTCTTCTGATACGCAGTGACCAAGGGAATAATCTGAAGACACGGTGAATAGATCTCGGTGTTCTTCTTTCGTCACGCCGAACCGCGCCTTGCGGCCCAAGGAATAGTTCTCCATGAAGTCTTCAAAAGTTGGTTCTTGTGTTATGATCCGACGAACCGTTGCTCCATTATGGTCTTCGTGGTTGTCTCCGGCGAAAGGGGCTAGCCGATTAAAGTGTACTACTCTCGGCTTCCCGCTAGGTTGTTTCTTAATTCTGTATACCACGTCGTTTATCCTTTTGACTACCTCATAGGGGCCTTCCCAATTCTTTTGCAGCTTTGGTGATAAACCACGACGTCTTTGTGGGTTGTAAAGCCACACTAAATCTCCAGGTTGGTATCCACCCTTTTCGGCCTTGATGTCATACCGGTCCTTCATTCGGTCGCTGGCAGCTTGAATGTTCGTACGGACTTGTTTATGAATGTCATCCATTCTTCTCCGTAAGTCCGTAACGTAATCTTCCCCGGCCAGATCTTCCCCAGGTTTATTGCCGAACACCAAGTCACATGGTAAGCGCAACTCGCGCCCGAATAAGATGTTCGCAGGAGTTTGCCCTGTTGTTTCATGCACGGATGAACGATAAGCCAACAGAAACAGATGGAGGTGTCGGTCCTAGTCTCTTTGGTGGTTGGAGACTACCTTCGACAAATATCGGTTGATCGTTCTGTTCATTCGTTCAACCATGCCATCAGACTGCGGATGTAATGCAGTTGTTCTAGTTTTATTAATTCCTAATATCTTACAGACATTTTGGAAAACAGCAAACTCAAAATTACTTCCCTGGTCGGAGTGGAGTTCACGCGGTACTCCGAATCGGCATATACATTCCTTAACTAAAGTTTCAGCGACCGTGGTGGCTTCCTGGTTGGGTAATGGATATGCTTAAACCCACTTGGTGAAGTAGTCCATAACAACCACGATGGATTTATTTCCTTCGTCACTTTCTGGGAATGGTCCAGCCACATCAATCGCAATGGGCTGCCAACGTTGTATTGACGCATTGGAGCTTTTCGTCGTTTATGCGGACCGTTACTTCCAGCGCAAACCACACATTTCTTGCACCAATCTTTAACATCTTCCGTGAAGTTAACCCAGTAAAACCGCTGGCGCAATCTTTCTAGCGTTTTGATGACTCCAAAATGGCCTCCAGATCCGTCATGGATCTCTTTTAACACGTCTGGTACTCTTCTTAGAAATAACTAACTGAGTTCTCTTCTCAGTTCCATCAGCATTTTCTACCACAAGCTTTAACATGCCATCCTCAATCACCATGGAGTCCCATTGCGCCCAGTACGATTTTACACTCGGTGAGTGCGGTGCAACATGTTCCCATACTGGTTTGCTCTCCTCTGCTTTCCATTCGAATATAATTTTCATAGTTGGGTCTTTTTCTTGATCTTCGCGTAGTCCATCGGGCTGCCAACTATCGTCGACTACTGTTGTTCTGGCGACGATGGAAAATTTCTCTTCTAGTCGACTACAATGCTTGCAATCATCTTGGCACGGCCTTCTGGACAATGCGTCGGCATTACGATGGCTGGTACCTGTTCTATGCTCGATTTTGAAATCGTATTTCTGTAGTCTTTCAATCCATCTAGCCACCTGACCTTCAGGATTCTTGAATTGTAGCAGCCATTTTAATGCAGCATGGTCAGTTCTAATCAAAAATTTCCTTCCGTAAAAATATTTGTAGAAATGTTCCACGGATTTCACGACTGCCAAGAGTTCTTTTCTAGTAACACAATAATTCCCCTCTGGTTTTGACAAAGTCTTACTAAAATAGGCAATAACCTTCTCATGTCCGTCTTGTATCTGGGAAAGAACGCCACCAATTCCCACGTTGCTTGCATCTGTGTCTAGTATGAACTCTCCTTCAGGTAACGGATAACTCAGGACAGGTGCGCTTGTCAAAGCATGTTTAAGTTCTTTGAACGCAACTTTGCAGTCCATTTCCCAGATAAATCTTCGACCTTCTTCAGTAAGCTTTGTCAGTGGCTTGGCTATGTTGGCAAATCCAGGTACATATCGCCGATAATAAGTATACAAACCAAGAAAACTTCTAAGTTCGTGTTTGTCTCTAGGCGCTAGCCAATCTCTCACAGCCTTTATCTTTTCCGGGTCAACTGCAATACCCTTATCTGGAACCACGTGTCCAAGGTAATGAACTTCCTTTTGAAACAGGTGGCACTTCTTGGGGCTGAGCTTCAGGTTAGCCTTCCGTAATCTCTGGAAAACCTCTTCCAAATTCTTCATGTGGTCCTCGAATGTTTTACCTACCACAATAATGTCGTCGAGATAGACTAAACAGGTTTTCCATGATAGTCCAGCCAATACTGTTTCCATGAGTCGTTCAAACGTTGCAGGGGCATTGCAGAGCCCAAATGGCATTACAGTAAATTGCCACAGTCCGGTACCAATTGTGAAGGTTGTCTTTTCCTTATCTTTTGGATCCAAATCGACTTCTCAGTATCCGCTCTTTAGATCCAGAGTGGAGAAGATCTTCGAGCCAGCCAAAGTGTCCAGTGTATCGTCTATTCGAGGCAGTGGGTAGCTATCCTTCTTGGTGACGTTGTTAAGTTGACGGTAATCGACGCAAAATCGTGTAGAGCCATCCTTCTTCTTCACTAACACCACTGGTGAAGTCCACGGACTGCTTGAAGGTTCAATCACACCTTCCTTTTTCATGTCTTCAATCATTCTTTCCGCTCCCTCACGCTTCGCCAATGGTAGTCTTCTTGCTGGTTAGCGGATGGGTCTTGCGTCGCCGGTGTCTATCTTATGGTGAACCACATTCGTTCTCCCGTTGGTCTTCTTGTCCAATTGAAACACATCTTGAAATCTTACAATTAATTTCTTCGCCTTGGTTCTCTGGTCGGCGGTCAGTTCTTGGAAAGATGTTGATAATTGGTTACTTAAAGTGTCCGGAACTTTCTGAGATATTTTTCCCTTGGCCTTCACAGTTCGAATAATCGAGGAAACTTCCAAGCATTCTCCTACAATTGTTCCTCTCTTAATGACAACAGGATAAAAATTTACGTTCATTATTCGACCTGGTATTAACTGACTGGCTTTGATCAGTGATTTTCCTACAACAACTCCAGTACCAGTCTTCACATCATCATTCTTGGGCTCAAGCATAACGATATTCCCTTCACAGAAACTACCATCTAATTCAGCTTGCACGATAGATTCACTTCGTTCTGGAAGGGTAACATCTTCGGCCATTAGTACGCGCACAGCCTTGTCTTCTCGTGGGTTTAAAACAAGTTCTTCTTCATTGACCATCATTACTCCATTCTTCAGGTCAAGTTTAAAACCGTGCTTTTTCATTATACGTCCATGCCGAGTATTAATTCATCTTCAACGTCAGCTACCAGCGCACGATGTTTAAAGGATGTGTTTCCAATAGTGATGGTCATATCTATTTCTCCTAATGTGGTAGCTTGTTCTCCCGTTGCTGTACGTAATCGCCACTTGGTTGGTTGAAGATGCGTCTTGCTTGTGTAAATCGGGTTTGATTATAGTCTTTGTCGCACCCGTATCTAGTAACATTTTCAGTGGCCTTCCATTAACAGAGCCATTCAAGTAGATGCTACTGGCTTGATGATGAAGGGATGCGACATAACTGATGGATTGTGGGGCTGTCAGATTACGAGTTGACGATTGCCCCTTCGCATCAACCCGACTTAGTTTTCCAACTCCTTTTCTTCTTTTGTCGATTCCATATGCTTTTGCATTTTTCGAAGAACTAAGTTTCTTTCTTTCAGCAACCACTTCATTTACAATTCGTCGCATTTTCTCTTCTAGGTCTTCCGTGTCTTCTTTTCTCTCGGCATCAATATTTCGCACTCAAGATTGATTACGTGAAGCTTGTTTGGCAGCTTCATGTTCTAGTGCATATGAGAGTGCGTGAATTAATGTTTTTGGGCGGGCCAATCGTAGTACTTGCTGTGTTTCGCTGTCTCGAACTCCGTAGATAAATGCTTGAACGGCCAAGCACTCCAAAACGCTGTCAGGACCTGCAGGATGTGCGAGACGAACCAAACGAGCTACGTCGACTTCAAATTCTTGAAGGCTTTCTTTTGAACTCTGATAGCGGTTCCTCAGTTGCGTCTGGTACACCTCGAAATTTGGCATTGGCGATAATGCAATTCTAGTGACCTTTTCTCGTAATTCTTCGATCTGCTTGTCATATTCATCTTTTAAATTCTTCAGGTCTTCTTCTAATTTATGTTCCAAACTTCTAGAATTTTCTTCTAATTTTTGTTCTAAACTGCTAGAATTTTCTTCTAATTTTTGTTCTAAATTTCTAGAATGTTCCATTAATTCTTTCCTTAATATTCTGGAATTTTCTTCTGATTTTCTAGAACTTTTCATTAATTTTTCTTCTAATGCTCTAGACTGTTCCAATAATTCTTCATTTAATGTTCTAGAATTTTCTGTTAATTCTTCTAATTTTCTCGTAATTCTTCGATCTGCTTGTCATATTCATCTTTTAAATTCTTCAGGTCTTCTTCTAGTTTATGTTCCAAACTTCTAGAATTTTCTTCTAATTTTTGTTCTAAACTGCTAGAATTTTCTTCTAATTTTTGTTCTAAATTTCTAGAATGTTCCATTAATTCTTTCCTTAATATTCTGGAATTTTCTTCTGATTTTCTAGAACTTTTCATTAATTTTTCTTCTAATGCTCTTAGACTGTTCCAATAATTCTTCTTTTAATGTTCTAGAATTTTCTGTTAATTCTTCTAATTTTCTAGAACTTTCCTCAAATTTTTGTTCGAATTTTTTATTCTAATATTCTAGAATATTCTGTCATTTCCTGTTTTAAATCTTCTTTTAATGTTCTTATGTTGGATATGTCGAATAAGTAATCGTCAAGACTTTCACCAGAATCGATTAATGCTTGCCGCAGTCTTTCCTGAAGCAGAGTCTTCTTTCCTGTTGTATCTAACTCTCGTTCTTCCAGTTCTGTCTTCAGATCACTTACTTTTAATTCACATAATTTTAATAGTTTAGCCATTTTATTTATTTTTATTTAATACTTCACAGTTTATTAATCCCACTTCTGACACCAATTGTAACGTTTTTATATTTATTTGGGTGAAGTGTAAATATAAGTCAATTATTATTAATTAAAATAAAAGTTTATTATAACGATAAATAGATATTAAATATAATTAAAAGATGATAAATATAACAAACACTACGATTAAACAAATATTAAACACTAATTAAGACTAAGAATATTATAAGACACTTAAACACTAAGATTATTTATTTAAACAATATATAGATCACTTATTTATTTATACAACTGTATTTATTTATATTCACCACTTGTCTACTATCTGTTTATATCACCAACTGTTTAACACGCAACGCTTATTTATATCAGACTGTCCAGTGCCTTCGCTAACGGTGCTTATATACCCTAGCCGAAAATTCCAGAACTCACTGGAACACTTCTAGATAAAACACAACAGGTTACATCAACCGCGTAGTTAAGCAGGCTCCGACCAGTCGCTTGCGTCATCGCTAACAATAGACACTCGCTCGTCCCTGCGACATTTTATTTTATTTATATTAATTTTAAAAAAAATTGAAATTATTGCCACACATATTTTTACTTCCTCGTACAAAGAAAAGGAAGTATTGTAATAGCGAAAAATTTCGGTTTTCAGATTTTAACGAAAATATCCATTTTGACCATCCTTGAATCCATTCTGACTAATTTCGTCGTGACGTCTGTACGTACGTACGTACGTACGTATCTCGCATAACTCAAAAACGATAAGCCGTAGATAGTTGAAATTTTGTATTTAGGACTGCTATAACATCTAGTTGTGCACCTTCCTTTTTGGTCATTATATAATTTCCAGAAATGGTACTTTATTTGAAGCCCATCATAGATTTTAATGAAAAACTATATTAAAATATAATCCAAAACTTTTCAAATTTGGTATATAAGACTTTTATGTCGATTGGAATAACATAGTAGATTTTGGTTAAAACAGGCTAACCGGAAGTGATATATTACCTGAAGTTGTTAACAGTTTTTCTTGAATAAAATGGTTTCATTTTCATTTTAGAAATAAATGCTTCAAATTATTCTTTTATTCATATTTTTTACTTTTTCGGGTAGTTTATTATACAAATCTAAATTCAATGTACATTTCATGGACTTTTGTAGCCTGTAAGCAGGTTTGCGCAATGAGGTTGCAGATCTAATATTATAACAGTGGCATAGTGGCAATCTTCATTTTAAATGAAATTTAATTTGGATGTATGTCATAAAGTGAGTTTACAAGATGGTAGAGTGGAAATACCCAAATCTTTAAAGCCTTGTTTAATGTTTAATGTATAATGATTTCTACATAATAGGTGACGCCTATCTTGTAACTTGTAATATCAAGATGAATAATATGTTTTGTCTATTTACCTCCCGCTTCCCTTCGTAAGGGAGGTATAGGGACCGTGCTAAATGAGCACGTTTTAAGGTCCCTAGAATCCAATTTTCACATTTTCACGATGATGTCTGTATGTGTGTGTAGATCCTTGTATTTCGAACTTTTTCTGTAATGGAAAGAGCCCATTAGATTATGGTGAAAATCGGATAAGCGGAAATGACATTTTACTAGAAGCTCAAAATAGTTTTACTTCGAAAAATACCTTTAAATGTTATTTTTTCGAGATTAATGTTATTATAAATATTAAAGATTATTAAATGTTCTATAGATTTGCATTAATACTTTTTCTATATATTTTCTGGATAAATTAAAAAAATTATCTATAATTTAAATCCAGAGCCTACGCTTTAAACAAACAAAACGCAGTTATTCAAGTGTATGTAACTGACAGATAAATGTCACTATCAAAGAACTAATCATTTCAAAATAATATTAGTAGCGTTTTAAAAAGAAAAAGTAAATAGAAAAGGAATTCAATACAGTTTCCAGCATAAGTAAATATTATATATACAGGGTGTAAATGAAATAAGTGCATTAAATTTAACCAGTAATATAACTCGTCGAGAGCAACAATATTTCTTAATAACTTTTTCTCGAAATCGCATATTTTTTAGCATTTTTACCACCCCGTAAATTGACGAGTCGTTCCAAATATTTTTGTGATAATTGAATGCAGTAGCAATAGCTATGAAAAATTTTGTTTTAGCAATTGACAGTCCTGTCAATTGTTCCAATTAAATTTTGATATTAGTACTAAACTTGTTTATAAGGTAAAATTCTATCAAAATGCGAGTACACAGACATTGTAATTACTTACCTATGGTTTATTTATTTTTTTCTCGTATCTGTACTACATTTTACTTGACATCACGGTTGACATAAAGACAGTGTCATGGAGTTGTCAACGCATTTACACGGAGCGTTTCCAAATCATCACCAACTCATTCTGTTCTTAATATTCGCACATTTGTTAATCTTGTACATCTTTATCACATCACAATACGGAGTGTCACATATGACAATTTTAAAAAAAGCAACAGTTATATCCATAACAAGTGCAAAAAGTTCTGTTTTCAGCACATAACAAATTTCAATTTTGGGAATGGCTCATAATGTTCATTAATGAGACTGAATTTACTTGGTAAGGTGTATTTATTATGCACTATACACATCTCGACAGACGAAAATGCTGTAACAATTTTCATTAAAAAATGTTTGGCCAGGAACAATAAATGGACGACTATTATTGGTACTCATGTACCTCTTTTAAATGGACAAAAGTTTGTACTTACATTTTTTGAATAACGTATTTAAACTATTATGATTTGTCGACGATAAATAATCATCTCATAACCTAACAACTATGCTTTTGCTCTTCCTCGTCCCTCCTTGTCTTCCTCTATTCACACTATTCACAGGTGATTAAAAACCCTGGTTTAATACACAACTTTATAATTTTGTTATCCAAAATTTAAATTTCTTTATTTTAAAAACTGTACTATTACGTATTAATTAATAATAATGTTATTTCCCTTGATTCGTTTATTAATTACTGTGACTGTAAGTGTAACCGATAACCGACAATTTTTGAGCTGTTTGTATCCGACTTGAATACGGCAGCATTTGTTCTCCATGAGCGGGTAACGAAATATGCAGCAAATCTTTAAAGAATTTTAACTCAAAATCTAAAAGACTTAGAAAAAAAAGTTATTAAGAAATATTGTTCCTCTCATCGAGTTACATTACTGGTTAAATTTAATGCACTCATTTCATTTACACCCTGTATGTAGGTATGTATTGAGATTAATAAAAATAAACGATTCACAAAAATGTTTAAGCTAATCCTCATTTTTGAATTAGTGAAATCTATTCTATCTCGGTATTTAAAATTTAATCTTCATTTTATTATATCTCCGGTGGCTCAATGTTTAGAGCAACGCCTCGTAAGTCATGAGCGCGCTCGGGGCTCTGGGTTCGAATCCCACTAAGGCATGGATGTGTATGAATGTGAACCTATAGTGTAATTGAGATTTAATCCTGTTCAGGGGTTTAAAAAAGGGTAGTTACTTGGATTAAAATAGACTATATTTTAAGAAATAAACTGTCAAAATTAGAATAAAATTCGCTAATCTAAAAATAAGGATTAACTTAATCTAGGTATTGCGTTGGCCAAACCAGAATTTTACTTTATAAAAATGTAACGTTTTATATATTTGAGTGAAGTGTAAAAATCAAAGAATGAGCCTGATTCACATTTTTCAAAAAGTACTTTAAATTAAAGTTTATGCAATATTTTTCTTGGTAAAGATTTTTATTTTAATATATTGTTACTTTCGTAAATAATTAAATAAACAGATTGGCGCCAAAAATAGCCATAAAAACAACCTCCCACTCCTGTCACGTCATAGCGCACTTACATTACGTCATTCACAGCCAATAGGAAAACAGTTTGTTCATCGCCTACGTTTTTAAATAAATAAAAGTAGGCGATGTATGTACTTTGAAGTCATATTTCGTTTGAGATCGGGTAACTCTTTCAAAATATTATACAAATTTCAAAAATTAATTGTAAAATATTTAATGAATATTTCGTGATAATTTCAAATTTGAGGCTATTTAAAGAATGATATCTTTATAAATTTAATAATTAGAAGACATATTACAATTCTTGCAACAGCCTTATTATTATAATTAAAATAAATGTTTATTAAAACAATAAATAAATATTAAAAGATAATAACAATGACGATTACTATGGTCAAACAAATATTAAATACTAATTTAAGACTAAGAATACTATTAAATGCTTAAACACTGATTATTTATTTAAACAATATTTATTTCACTTATGTTCACCACTCGTCGACTATTTGTTTACATCAGACTGTCGAATGCCTTTTCTGACGGGGTTTATTTACTCCGGTGACATTGTTCTCGAATATACTCGAATATTCCACGAGATAAAAACATCGAATACAATAGATTACGTCACCGAGATAATTAATCAGGTTGGGAGACGTTTGTTTACGCAGTTAGGTCGCTCGCGCGATTATGTCATCGCTAAACTTAGACTCCAGCTCAGCGCTGGTGACGGCGGGGGCGACCGCTTCCCGTTACAATAATTATTAATTTTAGAAACATAGTTCATAAAATGTTACAAGCTACAAGAGAAAATATACTTTATAAACCCCCAAAAGCGCGTATTTGGAATAGAAAAGCATACAATCACACAACAGCGCAACACACGTCTGCATCTACAACCGCCCGCCTGATCGATCCTCACCCGTCACCAATGCTCAAATCGTGGTCATAGGAGACAACAAGACTGTACGGTTATCCCCTTTCTTTCTTGTCACAGCGGTAGGGTAACTTTGCGCTGTGAGATAAAATTCAAGTTGTACTCAAACAAAAATCGATGTTGTATAAATGTCGGATCAAAAATATATTTTAAACATAGATTTTACAAATTATATGAACTGATTTCCGACTTTTCACTCTTGAAAATAATATAAACTATTGTTAGAGACACTAAGTTGGTAATCTTGAAATTCAATAGAAAGACACTAAGTTGGCAACAGTGAGAGAGAGAGTGAATGAGAAGTTTGTCAGCAGCGTTGATTTTTGAGAAAATAAAAGAGAATTACCAGTTAATGTTCGTAACTATTGCGTTTAATAATATAAATTTTGTATTTATGTGTTGTACATATTGTTTTTGTGATTAAAATACAGTCCACTATTAGATTAAAACAGAGTGTTTAATCATTGAGTAAAACACAAAGAACCAGTCCCAAACATTTGGTCCTAGGAGCCGGATAAAAGACCTGTGTGAAAACAGCAACGGCAACGGTTAAAAGAGTGCAGCAACGAGTAAACGAAAGCGCACCGTTACACAAACTCGTGCGCTATACCATTAAACCAGCAACCACCAGCAACGGAAAATAATATTGATAACACGTGTAGTAATGAAGCAAAAAAATGTTATTTAAACTATTCTGCAACGGTTTCATATTTTCATTAATTATAAACAATACTCCCCAGAATACAACTGTGTAACCCACAACGCGTTACGCGGCG
Organism: Harpalus rubripes; assembly: GCA_963082715.1. Classification (NCBI taxonomy): domain Eukaryota; kingdom Metazoa; phylum Arthropoda; class Insecta; order Coleoptera; family Carabidae; genus Harpalus; species Harpalus rubripes. The sequence goes on along the minus strand of OY720458.1, from coordinate 26,090,773 downwards.
TAGGGGGTGAACTAGAAATATTTATTTGCAGAAGTACATAGCAACCAATTAGAAATTAATTAAATTAGGTATTTAAACTATTCTGCAACGGTTTCATTGTACATCAAGAAGGTTTACCGGAAGACATTTTAGTAATACACAATGCGTTACGAGGCGTAGGGGATGAAATAGAATACTTCTAAGCGTCACAACAATTAAAAAAAAATTATATCACTTGTGTTGTTGACTGTACCCTGCTAGTTTTTACATATTATATCAAGAAGGGTTACCGGAAGACATTTTAATAACACACAATGCGTTACGAGGCGTAGGGGATGAAATAGAATTTTTCTAAGCGTCACAACAATTAAAAAAAAATTATATCACTTGTGTTGTTGACTGTACCCTGCTAGTTTTTACATATTATATCAAGAAGGGTTACCGGAAGACATTTTAATAACACACAATGCGTTACGAGGCGTAGGGGATGAAATAGAAATTTTCTAAGCGTCACAACAATTAAAAAAAAATTATATCACTTGTGTTGTTGACTGTACCCTGCTAGTTTTTACATATTATATCAAGAAGGGTAACCGGAAAACATTTTAATAACACACAATGCGTTACGAGGCGTAGGGGATGAAATAGAATATTTCTAAGCGTCACAACAATTAAAAAAAAAATTATATCACTTGTGTTGTTGACTGTACCCTGCTAGTTTTTACATATTATATCAAGAAGGGTTACCGGAAGACATTTTATTAACACACAATGCGTTACGAGGCGTAGGGAATGAAATAGAATTTTTCTAAGCGCCACAACAATTTAAAAAAAATTATATCACTTGTGCTGTTGACTGTACCCTGCTAGTTTTTACATATTATATCAAGAAGGGTTACCGGAAGACATTTTAATAACACACAATGCGTTACGAGGCGTAGGGGATGAAATATAATTTTTCTAAGCGTCACAACAATTAAAAAAAAATTATATCACTTGTGTTGTTGACTGTACCCTGCTAGTTTTTATATATTATATCAAGAAGGGTTACCGGAAGACATTTTAATAACACACAATGCGTTACGAGGCGTAGGGGATGAAATAGAATTTTTCTAAGCGTCACAACAATTAAAAAAAAATTATATCACTTGTGTTGTTGACTGTACCCTGCTAGTTTTTACATATTATATCAAGAAGGGTTACCGGAAGACATTTTAATAACACACAATGCGTTACGAGGCGTAGGGGATGAAATAGAAATTTTCTAGGCGTCACAACAATTAAAAAAAAATTATATCACTTGTGTTGTTGACTGTACCCTGCTAGTTTTTACATATTATATCAAGAAGGGTAACCGGAAAACATTTTAATAACACACAATGCGTTACGAGGCGTAGGGGATGAAATAGAATATTTCTAAGCGTCACAACAATTAAAAAAAAATTATATCACTTGTGTTGTTGACTGTACCCTGCTAGTTTTTACATATTATATCAAGAAGGGTTACCGGAAGACATTTTATTAACACACAATGCGTTACGAGGCGTAGGGAATGAAATAGAATTTTTCTAAGCGCCACAACAATTAAAAAAAAATTATATCACTTGTGCTGTTGACTGTACCCTGCTAGTTTTTACATATTATATCAAGAAGGGTTACCGGAAGACATTTTAATAACACACAATGCGTTACGAGGCGTAGGGGATGAAATATAATTTTTCTAAGCGTCACAACAATTAAAAAAAAATTATATCACTTGTGTTGTTGACTGTACCCTGCTAGTTTTTATATATTATATCAAGAAGGGTTACCGGAAGACATTTTAATAACACACAATGCGTTACGAGGCGTAGGGGATGAAATAGAATATTTCTAAGCGTCACAACAATTAAAAAAAAATTATATCACTTGTGTTGTTGACTGTACCCTGCTAGTTTTTACATATTATATCAAGAAGAGTTACCGGAAGACATTTTAATAACACACAATGCGTTACGAGGCGTAGGGGATGAAATAGAATTTTTCTAAGCGTCACAACAATTAAAAAAAAATTATATCACTTGTGTTGTTGACTGTACCCTGCTAGTTTTTATATATTATATCAAGAAGGGTTACCGGAAGACATTTTAATAACACACAATGCGTTACGAGGCGTAGGGGATGAAATATAATTTTTCTAAGCGTCACAACAATTAAAACAAAATTATATCACTTGTGTTGTTGACTGTACCCTGCTAGTTTTTATATATTATATCAAGAAGGGTTACCGGAAGACATTTTAATAACACACAATGCGTTACGAGGCGTAGGGGATGAAATAGAATATTTCTAAGCGTCACAACAATTAAAAAAAAATTATATCACTTGTGTTGTTGACTGTACCCTGCTAGTTTTTACATATTATATCAAGAAGGGTTACCGGAAGACATTTTAATAACACACAATGCGTTACGAGGCGTAGGGGATGAAATAGAATATTTCTAAGCGTCACAACAATTAAAAAAAAATTATATCACTTGTGTTGTTGACTGTACCCTGCTAGTTTTTACATATTATATCAAGAAGGGTTACCGGAAGACATTTTAATAACACACAATGCGTTACGAGGCGTAGGGGATGAAATAGAATTTTTCTAAGCGTCACAACAATTAAAAAAAAATTATATCACTTGTGTTGTTGACTGTACCCTGCTAGTTTTTATATATTATATCAAGAAGGGTTACCGGAAGACATTTTAATAACACACAATGCGTTACGAGGCGTAGGGGATGAAATATAATTTTTCTAAGCGTCACAACAATTAAAAAAAAATTATATCACTTGTGTTGTTGACTGTACCCTGCTAGTTTTTATATATTATATCAAGAAGGGTTACCGGAAGACATTTTAATAACACACAATGCGTTACGAGGCGTAGGGGATGAAATAGAATTTTTCTAAGCGTCACAACAATTAAAAAAAAATTATATCACTTGTGTTTTTGACTGTACCCTGCTAGTTTTTACATATTATATCAAGAAGGGTTACCGGAAGACATTTTAATAACACACAATGCGTTACGAGGCGTAGGGGATGAAATAGAATTTTTCTAAGCGCCACAACAATTAAAAAAAAATTATATCACTTGTGCTGTTGACTGTACCCTGCTAGTTTTTACATATTATATCAAGAAGGGTTACCGGAAGACATTTTAATAACACACAATGCGTTACGAGGCGTAGGGGATGAAATAGAATTTTTCTAAGCGTCACAACAATTAAAAAAAAATTATATCACTTGTGTTGTTGACTGTACCCTGCTAGTTTTTACATATTATATCAAGAAGGGTTACCGGAAGACATTTTAATAACACACAATGCGTTACGAGGCGTAGGGGATGAAATAGAATTTTTCTAAGCGTCACAACAATTAAAAAAAAATTATATCACTTGTGTTGTTGACTGTACCCTGCTAGTTTTTATATATTATATCAAGAAGGGTTACCGGAAGACATTTTAATAACACACAATGCGTTACGAGGCGTAGGGGATGAAATAGAATATTTCTAAGCGTCACAACAATTAAAAAAAAAATTATATCACTTGTGTTGTTGACTGTACCCTGCTAGTTTTTACATATTATATCAAGAAGGGTTACCGGAAGACATTTTAATAACACACAATGCGTTACGAGGCGTAGGGGATGAAATAGAATTTTTCTAAGCGTCACAACAATTAAAAAAAAATTATATCACTTGTGTTGTTGACTGTACCCTGCTAGTTTTTATATATTATATCAAGAAGGGTTACCGGAAGACATTTTAATAACACACAATGCGTTACGAGGCGTAGGGGATGAAATAGAATATTTCTAAGCGTCACAACAATTAAAAAAAAATTATATCACTTGTGTTGTTGACTGTACCCTGCTAGTTTTTACATATTATATCAAGAAGGGTTACCGGAAGACATTTTAATAACACACAATGCGTTACGAGGCGTAGGGGATGAAATAGAATTTTTCTAAGCGTCACAACAATTAAAAAAAAATTATATCACTTGTGTTGTTGACTGTACCCTGCTAGTTTTTATATATTATATCAAGAAGGGTTACCGGAAGACATTTTAATAACACACAATGCGTTACGAGGCGTAGGGGATGAAATAGAATATTTCTAAGCGTCACAACAATTAAAAAAAAATTATATCACTTGTGTTGTTGACTGTACCCTGCTAGTTTTTACATATTATATCAAGAAGGGTTACCGGAAGACATTTTAATAACACACAATGCGTTACGAGGCGTAGGGGATGAAATATAATTTTTCTAAGCGTCACAACAATTAAAAAAAAATTATATCACTTGTGTTGTTGACTGTACCCTGCTAGTTTTTATATATTATATCAAGAAGGGTTACCGGAAGACATTTTAATAACACACAATGCGTTACGAGGCGTAGGGGATGAAATAGAATATTTCTAAGCGTCACAACAATTAAAAAAAAATTATATCACTTGTGTTGTTGACTGTACCCTGCTAGTTTTTACATATTATATCAAGAAGGGTTACCGGAAGACATTTTAATAACACACAATGCGTTACGAGGCGTAGGGGATGAAATAGAATTTTTCTAAGCGCCACAACAATTAAAAAAAAATTATATCACTTGTGCTGTTGACTGTACCCTGCTAGTTTTTACATATTATATCAAGAAGGGTTACCGGAAGACATTTTAATAACACACAATGCGTTACGAGGCGTAGGGGATGAAATAGAATTTTTCTAAGCGTCACAACAATTAAAAAAAAATTATATCACTTGTGTTGTTGACTGTACCCTGCTAGTTTTTACATATTATATCAAGAAGGGTTACCGGAAGACATTTTAATAACACACAATGCGTTACGAGGCGTAGGGGATGAAATAGAATTTTTCTAAGCGCCACAACAATTAAAAAAAATTATATCACTTGTGCTGTTGACTGTACCCTGCTAGTTTTTACATATTATATCAAGAAGGGTTACCGGAAGACATTTTAATAACACACAATGCGTTACGAGGCGTAGGGGATGAAATAGAATTTTTCTAAGCGCCACAACAATTAAAAAAAAATTATATCACTTGTGCTGTTGACTGTACCCTGCTAGTTTTTACATATTATATCAAGAAGGGTTACCGGAAGACATTTTAATAACACACAATGCGTTACGAGGCGTAGGGAATGAAATAGAATATTTCTAAGCGTCACAACAATTAAAAAAAAATTATATCACTTGTGTTGTTGACTGTACCCTGCTAGTTTTTACATATTTAATGAATAAATATAATAATTATTACTCAAGGTATAGTACTAAAAAGCATCTATTGTTGAGCGAGTTAATCGTACCTTAAAATCGATGATGCGGAAAGAGTTTAGTTTACAAGGAACATATAAGTGGTTAAGTTTATTACCTAAACTTACGGAAAAGTATGATAATACAAAACACAGAACTATTAAAATGAAACCTATTAATGTTAGTAAAAAGAATGAAAAATTACTTCTTGATAGTGTTTACAGTAATATTAAAATTGTTGGAAAAGCTTATCTAAAAGTGGGTGATTTTGTGCGTGTAAGCAAATATAGAGGGGCTTTTGTGAAAGGTTATACTTTTAATTGGTCTAATGAAATTTTTACTATACATTCGCATCAATTAACAAATCCTATTACTTATATTCTTAAAGATCAGTCAGGGCAAATTATAAAAAAAGGATTTTATGAATATGAAGTACAGAAAGTAAAGTATCCCGATATATATCTTGTTGAAAAAATTTTAAAAAGGAAGGGCGATATGGTATTTGTTATATGGCTTGGGTTTGATAATAAACATAATGACAGGATAAGTAAAACTAATGTTGAATGAGAATTAAAAAGGGGAGCGACTTATTTTTTCACCAATTAAGCAAAAGAGCACTAATAAATATAACTCTTGTATAAGATTCTACAGAGGTATTTAATTTTTAAACATCAAACAGCATAAATCACCCTAATTGCTAACTCAAATGCTAACCAAGTCGGGAAATGTAAAAGTATTTAGTATTTGCGTTTTAATATAATAAATAACATTAAAAAGTATATATAGTTAAAAGAATCTTTATCTATATTTATTATTTCAAAATAAATATAATAATTATAAAATAAAGATATAAAACATTGGAATTTACCAACTGATAAAACTCATATTGATGATTAGCTCCAAATATTGAACAATGTCCGTTATGCAATAAAAATAAAATAAATTATATTAACAGATAAAAATTTATATATATATATATATATATATATATATATATATATATATATATATATATATATATATATATTACTTATTTATTTTTCAGCATTTTATAATGTAAGTACATATTTTTTAGACTTTTAAACAAAAATATGTGGCTAAAAAGCTTAGTAATATGTTCATTTTGTGATGTAATACATAATTTTGAAGAAGGAGATATTGCAGTTTTTGAACATTTTCGTTGGTCTGATTGATGCTTATGAAGTATAGCATTAATTTGGAGATAGCGTTTCGTAGCTGGGAACTGCATGAATATCCGCTTCTGCATAAAAAACACAACGTCACTCCTGGGCTATCAAAACTACATCACAGTTGGAAACACCGCGTTTTGTCATCGTGGGATTTCAGACAGTTCGCAAGAATAAAATTAATAAGGATATGAGTAAATTTGATCATTGTAATTTAAGTAATATTAAGCTGTATTTAAATTCTGATATGTATCCATTTGATAATTTAAATTTAAATAATAAGAATAATCATTGGGCTATGTTATATGAAATGTACACTCTATTTCAATTGTCTTACTATGAACAACCATGTGAGCCTTCATTGACACCTCACGAATTTATTAATACAGCACCCCTGGTAGTCATAGATTGTTCGCATCAAAGTGAGACATTGAAATCAGGTAATGTTCATATAAGATTGGAATTTGAGACAAATGAAAATGTATCTGAAAATACAGCTGCATACTGTTTAATTATATACGATAAAATAATTCATTATAATCCATTAACAAATATTGTTAGTAATATGTAAATGTATTTCGTTTTTTTAAATGTACAATAAATGTTTTACAATAATTCAGCATTTCTCATTTAAAAAAACCCAAATTATTGCTTTAAAACGTATAAGTAAACAAAATAAATAAATAAATAACTAAATAAACAAAAAAAAAACAAGACAAGACAAGACAAGCCAATACATGTCTTGTCTTGCCACTTAAGATTTAATAATAAAATATCTTAAGATCTTCATAATATCTGAAGAAAGTTAATCACATCTTAAGAAGTGATAGGAACATCTTGAAAATTTGTTTGATATCAAACATCTTAAGATTTGATAAAAACACATCTTAAGATTTTCATAACGTCTTAAGAAAATGTGACGTCACCATTCCTCATCTGTGACGTCATCAATCCTTATCTCTTATCTCTGACGTCATCAATTCTTATCTATGACGTCATCAATCCTTATCTTTAAAATCTCTTATCTATAACGTCAATCTTAGATCGTTATCTGATCCAGAACCCCCCAATTACATCTAATAGGAAGGCCACGTCCACAGAATGATAGAAGAAATAAGTACTATTAAAAAAATTATACAAAGCCAGTCTCTTACAGAAAAAGAAACTAATAAAACCTGGGACAAAGAGTTTAAAACTTGCATCGAAATTATAGATCTCGCTTGGAAAGAAGCAAAACTTTTGATGAGAGATAAGACAACCTTGCGTACTTTGTAGAAAAGAGTATTAACAAGAGTAGTGGCAGTAAACTAAAAATCGCACCCTTACGCCGCTTAATAATTAAGTGTAAATAAATAATTTAACAAGAAACAAATCAATAATTTGAATAGATTCATAATAAAAGAGTATTAGTCAAAATTATAATTCACGGTTTGTATTTTATGCACAAAAAGCAATAAAAATCGACATTAGGAAGACTATACCTTTTCTTGGATGGAGTACATGTGTAATGTACCCATCTGTGACAGCATTTGCACTGAACCCACTTTTCTAGTTTTACATTTTCTCGTCCGCAATATAAACAAACATTAACCATTGTATCAGAATTTTCTAAAAGCATTGTTTGTAAATATGTTCTGTACTTACTAGGGTCAAAAGAATCATGATCTTTATTTTGAATATAATTTTCAACAAATTTAATTACAAAAACACCGCAATTGAAACTATCATTCTGCTTTGGATGCTCAACAAATTTTAATGTTAAATTATTAGGAAATGGAAATGACCTTAGACATTGCAAATAGTTACAGAAGTTTTTGAAATACTTGGTACTTTCTTTTTCTGCAGTTCCTAACGGATTCATAAATAAAAATGTATTTTCTATAAAATTTATTATAGCAACACACCAGTGTGTATTATTTATGAGAAAGGGCATAACCGTTATTCCTGTCAGATCTTTCAAATGGTAATGGTACATATTTTCTACTATAATATTTCTGGAAATTTCAGCAGCTATTTCTTTAACGTTTGTTTTGTTATAGAGAATAATAAACAAGTTTATACAGGTATCAATTACGAGATTAGTAACCCATTCATTATTAGATAAAGAACTATAATCACTTATACTAATTTCTTTAACAAAAATTGGTAGATATTTATATGTGCTGACTATATAATCTTTTCCCAAGTATTTGATATAATGGTTAATATCTTTTGATAATCCATTTTTATATAAATCTAACATTGGAACATTATATGTTTCATTAATATCTGGTGAAGAAGAAGTAGGTATTACTTTAATTTCACTGTGAATTGTACCAACATGTATGTCCTCTTTTATATTACTGAGCTCGGCTACATTAGGTACATTCTGCGAAGACAACGTAAGATTTGATTTTAGATGACATTTAACGTCCTTTAAGTACAACATATCAAAATATGTATGAGGCACATGTTCTTTTTTCTTCCATTGCTCTTCGGCAGATACAACTTCATCTTCAATGATCTTTTTGTTTCTAGCGCATTTTTTTTTTTGGGATATTTAAAAGAGCTTCTTTGTGTAGGGGACAAAACCCTACTTCTTATTAAGCGAATAAATCTACTTGCCTTCAGTTTTGTCTCTCAAGACATTACGTGGTTTTTAACAACGCCAAACCAATTTTCTACGGGAGCGTTACTAAATCGGTCCACTTTCGTACTTTTAGACATCAGTGAAGTCCACAACGGCGCATAGGGCATATACTTTTTCAAAATTAAGTCCAATATGTCAGGGTAATAATAATTGTTCATTTCTGCAAGGGGGCAATGGCAATGTGATTCACTTGTGTTGCAATCTTCTTTGATTTTGAAACATGATACATAAAATAAACTAGATTTATAGGTGACGGCATTTTCGTCAACGGCTATATCTAAAAGCAGTTCATTTTCTGCATCATCATCCGAATATGGATTGGACGATACACATAAACTAACTAGGTCATTAAACGAAAATATAAAATGATCACACTTTTGTACACTTAGTAGGATGTAGCATAAGAGTTTGAACCACTTAAAAAAGAGTTTAATATCTGATATAGTGAAAGCAAACGCTACAGATTCTTTTAAGAATCTTTTTACTGAAGCCTCTTTTGTAAATTTGTTAATATCATTGCACACAATTTTGAGAAAATGTGCACAGCAAATTACGACTGGTACAATTTTGTCGTCTTTTTCAATGTCTCCTGATAAATAATCAAAACAATATTTTAAATACACTTTCAAATTTGGAAGATGGTTCCAAAATAGCATAACAGCATTAATGATCGCAAAACTAAAGTCAGTGACCACTAAACCAAAAGGTGGCCATTTACATCTATTTTTTATGGCAAATTCTTTGAATTTCGCTAACCATAGTCCTATTGTTGTTGCATCATGATTAGAACTTAACATTTCTAAAACTGGACAAACTCTATCGGTATTTATTAATTGAAGTACTCCTGCATAGTAGTATATACGTTTTCTTAAATCTTTTGCAGGACGCACCACTGATCCAGTGGCATCTAAGTGGAGAATTGGTGAATTATTTTTGTTAGAAACTTGCTTTATAATATCCAATTGTTCTAAACTGTAAATGTGTACATTTAATGGTTCCGTTACACTCTGAATATATCCAGAATTTCCATCGCGTCGCATTAAAATTAAATCAAAAATATCGTCATCGGCCCGGTCATTGACTGCTAAGGCTTCAGATCTTATTTTCCTGAACACGCAATCTGATTTAATGTTTTGTAAATTGCCACGTCTTATAACATTAGGAGATGATTTTAGTATAGAGGATTCGCGAACAAGAGATGGTTTACCTACTCTTAACGACTTTTTTAACATTTTTCGCTCTACTCCCTTCACATATCTGCTGAGTTTCGTCTTGTGACAATAATTCAACGAAGAACTAAAAACTATTACCTTCCTTAATTTTGTAAGAACTTTTAGTTTGAATAATTTGCAACTCTGATGTTTACAATATCCGTAAATTATTGCACCAAAGGCAACATATCTCGTACTTTTAAAATTTAGAACACAGGAATTATTGACACTTTTAAATTTTTCTTTAAACACTAAATTATACGTTCCAGGAATTAATTTATTGTCAACGTATATATCTGCCCATTCTTCTTCAGTCAAATAGAAATAACCTTCTTCATATGCACAAGAAGAAAAGTTGCATTTATTCAATTTTTCAACATTCTTTGAACCTAGTGGCAAAACTTGTCCTTGAAACCTATTGCTGGACTGATATAGTTTTGAGATTGCATGTGGTACGTCTATACTGCCAGTAGATACATTCGATTTGTTTAAAATGTCACAAGGACTATTTGCAGTTGTATTACATGGGGATGTTACGGATAACGGTGTAGCTTGTAAATGACTTACTGGAGTGTTAAATACGTTTCTCTTAACAAATAATAATTTGTGAGGTGTTACGAACGCTGATGATGTCGTCTCTGCAGAACATATTGATGTTAAAGTTGCAAAAGGTGTACTATATTCCACTGAATAAACTGGAGGGGACCACATATGAACTGCTGCAGGAGCAGAGAAAGAATCTTTAGATGTTAAGGTTAACTGTAAATCTTTTTCATCAGCAGGAATAATATGACTTTCTGGAGTGTTAAATATCTTTCTCTTAACAGATAATAATTTGTGAGGTGTTACGAACGCTGGTGATGATGTCGTCTCTGCAGAACATACTGGTGTTGAAGTTGCAAAAGGTGTAGTATATATCACCGAATAACTTGGAGGAGAAGACATATGAATTGCTGCAGGCGGAGAGAAAGAGTCTTTAGCTGTTAGGGAAAACTCTAAATCTTTTTCATCGCCAGGAATAATATGTCTTTTGCACATAAAATATATATGTAAACGGTTTTTTTGATTGTTTTTAACGTGTATATATTCACAAAGGGAACCATAAATTGATGATGACAATTTATATGAAGAAGACTTCAGAGAGTCAGTGGAAATATTGTTATTTTTTATAACCTTGATCAATATACTTACTTTGTTAGAGTTTTTGTGGAATGAATCCTTTCGACAGATATTGTGGCCAAAAATGAAATTTATAATAAATTTCACATTTCTTTTTAACATCTGTAATGTGCGATTTTTTTCTTTGCGTCCCGTTTTATGAAATATATGCTGACTTGCAGATATTATAATATTATCGTTAATAGTTAATTTTTCTAAATATTCAACTGATTGCACAGAAGCAGTTTCTTTCAAAAAAGTAGCTAATAGCGTTAAATTGTCCTTTTTGGCCATTTTTTCATAAATTAATTCAAAATTAATAGAATTAGGTCTCGAAAATTAATATTAAAAAAACGGAAGTAAATAAAGTTTGCTTTAATAAAAAAGGATAAATAAGTAAATCTATATATGTATGAAATTTATTTTAAAAATAAGTAATATATGAAAAAAATATGGTGTTAATACAATACAACACACTAGTGCCTTCTTGATGCACTAAATTTGAAGGCAATGTATTACACAAAAGAGATTCGGGTCCAAATAATAAAGAGATGATAGTGATTGAACAGCAAACTACACAAAATATCCAAAAACTTATACTGAGACAAAAAACGAATTAAAAGAGTTATTTATAAATTTGCTGTTAAATATAATGCACAATAACCACTTAAAAAAATATAATACGCAACAAAAATGACAGCAATATGTACATAAAGAAAATAACATTAATAATGAGAATGTCAACAGCATTAAAAAATACAAACTCTACTGTTATATATAATAATAAACAAAATGATAAAACGTATTAAAAAATACTAAATACCTATGTAAATAATATAGTAAGTACAAGGTAACAAAAAATAGTGGAAAGAAAATAAAATAATTACAATGGCATTTTGAAGAAAAACACAAGAAAAGAACATGAAAATGCAGATATAAAACTGCAACAACCCAAAGTAAACAATATATAATAATAAACAAACTAAAAAAAACGTAATAAAAATACTAAATGCCTATGAAAATGATATAATAGTAAGTACAACGTAACAAAAAACCACTGGAAAGAAAACAATAATAACAGCAAGTATTTTGAAGAAAAACAAAAGAAAATACCAAGAAAATGCAGAAAGAATACTGCAACAACCCAAAATAAACAATTTGGCAAATTTGCCAGCAAAAGAACTAAAAGAAATATTAACAGAAATGCTAAAGAGACACAAATAAAAGCTAAACAAAATCAAATTGTGTACAGCACAAATATGTTAACGAACGTCTTAATGAAAACTTTCCTCAATATAACATGAACCAACAAATGCCGAACATGAAATGACGCAGCAGGGAGGACCGGGAGTGGGGACTCAAGGTTAATTTCGCAAATAGAGTTACGTCACGCCAGCTGGTAGTTAACACCGTGGCCGCTATGTGGACGCTAATGTTTATTTCTAAATTTCATGCGCTTTTTAAAATTGAATTTGAATTTCAAATAAATACAAAGTTGTTAAATACATACCATATTATATTAACACATATTATACAATATTATGATACAAAAATGAAAATTATATATCTATAAATAATAATATAAATTGTTAATTTAACATTACAAAAACAATAATACTTACTTATCACAGATGTATTGTGATTAAAAATATAAATTATATATTATCTATAAACAATATAAATTGTGAACTTATGTAAGAAAAACAACGCACTTATCTAATACAGATGTTGTTTTTTTAATTGGTATGACAGAAAATTTTTATATCATCCCCCACGCCTCGTAACGCATTGTGTATTATTAAAATGTCTTCCGGTAACCATTCTTGATATAATTTGTATAAACTAGCAGGGTACAGTCAACAACAGAAGTGATATAATTTTTTTTAATTGTTGTAAAGCTTAGAAAAATTCTATTTCCTCCCCTATGCCTCGTAACGCATTGTGTGCTTTTAAAATGTCTTCCGGTAACTCTTCTTGATATAATATGTAAAAACTAGCAGGATACAGTCAACAACACAAGTGATATAATTTTTTTTTAATTGTTGTGACGCTTAGAAATATTCTATTTCATCCCCTACGCCTCGTAACGCATTGTGTGTTATTAAAATGTCTTCCGGTAACCCTTCTTGATATAATATATAAAAACTAGCAGGGTACAGTCAACAACACAAGTGATATAATTTTTTTTTAATTGTTGTGACGCTTAGAAAAATTATATTTCATCTCCTACGCCTCGTAACGCATTGTGTGTTATTAATATGTCTTCCGGTAACCCTTCTTGATATAATATGTAAAAACTAGCAGGGTACAGTCAACAACACAAGTGATATAATTTTTTCTTTATTGTTGTGACGCTTAGAAATATTCTATTTCATCCCCTACGCCTCGTAACGCATTGTGTGTTATTAAAATGTCTTCCGGTAACCCTTCTTGATATAATATGTAAAAACAAGCAGGGTACAGTCAACAGCACAAGTGATATAATTTTTTTTTAATTGTTGTGGCGCTTAGAAAAATTCTATTTCATCCCCTACGCCTCGTAACGCATTGTGTGTTATTAAAATGTCTTCCGGTAACCCTTCTTGATATAATATGTAAAAACTAGCAGGGTACAGTCAACAGCACAAGTGATATAATTTTTTTTTAATTGTTGTGGCGCTTAGAAAAATTCTATTTCATCCCCTACGCCTCGTAACGCATTGTGTGTTATTAAAATGTCTTCCGGTAACCCTTCTTGATATAATATGTAAAAACTAGCAGGGTACAGTCAACAACACAAGTGATATAATTTTTTTTTAATTGTTGTGACGCTTAGAAAAATTCTATTTCATCCCCTACGCCTCGTAACGCATTGTGTGTTATTAAAATGTCTTCCGGTAACCCTTCTTGATATAATATGTAAAAACTAGCAGGGTACAGTCAACAGCACAAGTGATATAATTTTTTTTTAATTGTTGTGGCGCTTAGAAAAATTCTATTTCATCCCCTACGCCTCGTAACGCATTGTGTGTTATTAAAATGTCTTCCGGTAACCCTTCTTGATATAATATGTAAAAACTAGCAGGGTACAGTCAACAGCACAAGTGATATAATTTTTTTTTAATTGTTGTGGCGCTTAGAAAAATTCTATTTCATCCCCTACGCCTCGTAACGCATTGTGTGTTATTAAAATGTCTTCCGGTAACCCTTCTTGATATAATATATAAAAACTAGCAGGGTACAGTCAACAACACAAGTGATATAATTTTTTTTTAATTGTTGTGACGCTTAGAAAAATTATATTTCATCCCCTACGCCTCGTAACGCATAGTGTGTTATTAAAATGTCTTCCGGTAACCCTTCTTGATATAATATGTAAAAACTAGCAGGGTACAGTCAACAACACAAGTGATATAATTTTTTTTTAATTGATGTGACGCTTAGAAAAATTATATTTCATCCCCTACGCCTCGTAACGCATTGTGTGTTATTAAAATGTCTTCCGGTAACCCTTCTTGATATAATATGTAAAAACTAGCAGGGTACAGTCAACAGCACAAGTGATATAATTTTTTTTTAATTGTTGTGGCGCTTAGAAAAATTCTATTTCATCCCCTACGCCTCGTAACGCATTGTGTGTTATTAAAATGTCTTCCGGTAACCCTTCTTGATATAATATGTAAAAACTAGCAGGGTACAGTCAACAGCACAAGTGATATAATTTTTTTTTAATTGTTGTGGCGCTTAGAAAAATTCTATTTCATCCCCTACGCCTCGTAACGCATTGTGTGTTATTAAAATGTCTTCCGGTAACCCTTCTTGATATAATATGTAAAAACTAGCAGGGTACAGTCAACAACACAAGTGATATAATTTTTTTTTAATTGTTGTGACGCTTAGAAAAATTCTATTTCATCCCCTACGCCTCGTAACGCATTGTGTGTTATTAAAATGTCTTCCGGTAACCCTTCTTGATATAATATGTAAAAACTAGCAGGGTACAGTCAACAACACAAGTGATATAATTTTTTTTTAATTGTTGTGACCCTTAGAAAAATTCTATTTCATCCCCTACGCCTCGTAACGCATTGTGTGTTATTAAAATGTCTTCCGGTAACCCTTCTTGATATAATATGTAAAAACTAGCAGGGTACAGTCAACAACACAAGTGATATAATTTTTTTTTAATTGTTGTGACGCTTAGAAAAATTCTATTTCATCCCCTACGCCTCGTAACGCATTGTGTGTTATTAAAATGTCTTCCGGTAACCCTTCTTGATATAATATGTAAAAACTAGCAGGGCACAGTCAACAACACAAGTGATATAATTTTTTTTTAATTGTTGTGACGCTTAGAAATATTCTATTTCATCCCCTACGCCTCGTAACGCATTGTGTGTTATTAAAATGTTTTCCGGTTACCCTTCCTGATATAATATGTAAAAACTAGCAGGGTACAGTCAACAACACAAGTGATATATTTTTTTTTTAATTGTTGTGACGCTTAGAAAATTTCTATTTCATCCCCTACGCCTCGTAACGCATTGTGTGTTATTAAAATGTCTTCCGGTAACCCTTCTTGATATAATATATAAAAACTAGCAGGGTACAGTCAACAACACAAGTGATATAATTTTTTTTAATTGTTGTGGCGCTTAGAAAAATTATATTTCATCCCCTACGCCTCGTAACGCATTGTGTGTTATTAAAATGTCTTCCGGTAACCCTTCTTGATATAATATGTAAAAACTAGCAGGGTACAGTCAACAGCACAAGTGATATAATTTTTTTTTAATTGTTGTGGCGCTTAGAAAAATTCTATTTCATCCCCTACGCCTCGTAACGCATTGTGTGTTAATAAAATGTCTTCCGGTAACCCTTCTTGATATAATATGTAAAAACTAGCAGGGCACAGTCAACAACACAAGTGATATAATTTTTTTTTAATTGTTGTGACGCTTAGAAATATTCTATTTCATCCCCTACGCCTCGTAACGCATTGTGTGTTATTAAAATGTTTTCCGGTTACCCTTCTTGATATAATATGTAAAAACTAGCAGGGTACAGTCAACAACACAAGTGATATAATTTTTTTTTTAATTGTTGTGACGCTTAGAAAATTTCTATTTCATCCCCTACGCCTCGTAACGCATTGTGTGTTATTAAAATGTCTTCCGGTAACCCTTCTTGATATAATATATAAAAACTAGCAGGGTACAGTCAACAACACAAGTGATATAATTTTTTTTAATTGTTGTGGCGCTTAGAAAAATTATATTTCATCCCCTACGCCTCGTAACGCATTGTGTGTTATTAAAATGTCTTCCGGTAACCCTTCTTGATATAATATGTAAAAACTAGCAGGGTACAGTCAACAGCACAAGTGATATAATTTTTTTTTAATTGTTGTGACGCTTAGAAGTATTCTATTTCATCCCCTACGCCTCGTAACGCATTGTGTGTTATTAAAATGTCTTCCGGTAACCCTTCTTGATGTACAATGAAACCGTTGCAGAATAGTTTAAATACCTAATTTAATTAATTTCTAATTGGTTGCTATGTACTTCTGCAAATAAATATTTCTAGTTCACCCCCTACGCCGCGTAACGCGTTGTGGGTTACACAGTTGTATTCTGGGGAGTATTGTTTATAATTAATGAAAATATGAAACCGTTGCAGAATAGTTTAAATAACATTTTTTTGCTTCATTACTACACGTGTTATCAATATTATTTTCCGTTGCTGGTGGTTGCTGGTTTAATGGTATAGCGCACGAGTTTGTGTAACGGTGCGCTTTCGTTTACTCGTTGCTGCACTCTTTTAACCGTTGCCGTTGCTGTTTTCACACAGGTGGATAAAAGTGCTTTTCTGAGAACAAAGCAAAACTGAGTGAGTAAAAAACGTGAGTAGTTATGAACAGACAGTGATAAAAGACCCGAGAATAAAGAAAAGTTGGTGAAAATCAGTGCTGTGCAAGATAACCTTAGTATAGGTTAAAAGAGCGGGAAAAGTACCAAAAAGGCGGCAAGTAGCAGCGAACTTCACACGGAAAGTAGTTCGACCAGAAGACGACAGAGAGCACTGAGGGCAGCAAACTGAACTGCAAGCAGCAGAAGCAACTTCACATCTTCACGTAGTTCAAACAGAGGACAATAGAGGGTACAAAAGAGTAAGAAATTTAAATTGCAAATATTCGTGAATCAGGTAAGTGAAGCTTCCAATATTCCTCATTTCCTAAAATTTTAAATCATGACGTCGACAGCTAACCTAAAAATTTCCCGAGACTCGTTAAAAGCCCGTATATCAAAAATAAAAACGTATGTCGTAGAAACACACAAAGAAATGGATCCAATTGAAAATTTAAGCGTCAGAGCAGAGCTACTAGAAGAGTTATGGAAACAATATGAAGCTGTTATGACCCAATTAGAACGAAAAGAAAACCTTGAAAAGGAAACTGATGGAGAAACTGTAGAAGACATGTATTTAACTGCAAGGGCGAAGATCCTACAATACCAAAACCAACATGCCAAGAAGATTAATGCTGAGAAACCGGTAAAAACAAGCAGCGCACATGAAAGTAACTCCGAGGTAATTACGACATCTATTGCTGGAAAAGTTAAATTACCAAAATTAAATATTCCAATTTTCGATGGCAAATATTAGCAATGGAGAAATTTCCATGATATTTTTATGTCAGTAATTGACAAGAATGAAACTATTTCGAAAATCGAGAAATTATTTTATCTTCGTTCATCATTGAAGGGAGAAGCACTGAAAATAATTGAAGCCGTACAAGCGTCGGAAGAAAACTACGAGGTTGCTGTGCAATTACTAGTCGACAGGTATGACAATACCAATTATATAATAAATGCACATATACGAGCACTGTTTGAGGTACCTAGTGTTTCAAAAGATAGTTTAAGCGGCACAAGAACCATTTTATCTGAAACTAAACAACATCTACGCTCATTGAAGACTTTAAAACTAGAAACAGAATACTGGGACCCATTAATAATGTACATTATGTTACAGAAATTAGACATTGCAACAAGAAGAGCATGGGAATTGCAAAGACAAGATAATGAGTTACCAAAACTTGAAACATTTTACAAATTTTTGGAACATCGATGTGTGTCATTAGAGTCAGTAAGTCAACACGATAATACAGGTAAATTTAAACCAAGTAGTAATCAAAGACAAGTTTCATCCTACGTAAGTACTCCGAATAATAAAAATTCTAATAAAAATAATTATTTAACATGTAAATTATGTAACGGGTCACATCACATATCTCAATGTAACTCTTATTTAAAATTAAATCTTGACGAAAAGGTTAATATTATAAAAAATAAAAGACTTTGTTTTAATTGTTTGAAACAGAATCACTCAGCGAGAGATTGTCGAGGCGCAAAATGCAAGAAGTGTAATAAGAAACATCATTTTACAATTCACAAAGATGAGATTGACGTTGCAGTTTCTGAAGATAAAAACTCACAAGATCAACAAGTCAAGCCAGAGTTACCTGAAATAAAAAATTCATATTTCAACGCGTCTGAGGTAAAACAAATATTACTAGCCACAGTAGAATTAAAGATAAAAGACCATAAAGGAACTTGGCACAGAGCACGAGCACTACTTGACAGCGGATCACAATGTAACTTTATAACAGCAGAACTTGTGAAAAAATTGAATTTGAAATCAGAGCCTGTAGCAATCAACTTATCTGGAATAAATAAGCAAAATTCACAGATAAAACGTAGCACAAAGGTAACGATTAGTTCAAGAATGTCAAATTATCAAAGTTCGTTAGACTTCCTAATAATGAATGAAATAGCATGTATACTGCCAAATTATTATATCAAGTATGACACGTGGAAAATTCCAAAAAATATTGAGTTGGCTGATCCGAAATTCAATGTTCCTAATACTGTAGATTTACTAATCGGAGCAGAGATTTAATTTGAAATTTTGAAAAATGAACAAGTTCCAATAGGTGACAAATTACCAGTGTTACGAAATACAGAATTTGGTTGGATCATATCAGGTCAAATCAAAAGAAGTAAATTACAATATAATTTACAGCAAACGTCACTATTCGTAAGCGGAAACACTGAACTGAATAACAAATTAGAGAATTTCTGGAAAATAGAAGAACTCAGAAATACAAGTGTAATGACCAAAGAAGAACAAGAATGTGAAGCGGAGTTCAAAGAAACAACGCAACGAGACAAAGATGGTCGATATATAGTAAATCTTCCATTAAAAATGAATCCATGCAAATTGGGAAATTCATACGAATTTGCTAAACAACGATTAACTTCACTAAAGCGAAGATTAGATGCCAATGAAGAATTAAATCAAGGTTATCGAGATTTTATGAATGAATATCACGACTTAAACCACATGGAACTGGTAAAGGAAAATGAGACGAGTTGCCCTAGTTACTACATTCCACATCATACTGTTGTGAAGACATCAAGCTCAACTACAAAATTGCGAGTGGTGTATGATGCTTCTATGAAAACAACTAGTGATATTTCACTAAACGATATTTTGAAAGTAGGTCCAACAGTTCACCAAGACATTATATCAATTGTAATGAGATTTAGACTGTACAAATATGTCTTTACAGCTGATATACAAAAGATGTATCGGCAGATCAAGATAAATGAAACCCAATGTGATCTACAACGGATATTATGGGTAAATGATGATAATGAATTGAGGACTTATAGGCTAAAGACTGTCACTTATGGGACAGCAAGTGCTCCATATCTGGCGACAAGAACATTACAACTAGCTTTGGATGAAGGAAATGAATACCCATTAGCCAAGCCAGTACTCCAGAATGATTTCTATGTCGACGATGTTTTGACAGGATGTAATCAATTACATGAAATATTACAAGTACAGGCAGAATTAATCAATTTACTGAAGCGAGGATGTTTCGAGCTGCACAAATGGTGTGCTAACGAAGAAACAATTCTAAATGAAATACCACCCGAGAAAAGAGAGAAAAAACAAGCTATGTTCTTTAGTAAAGAAGCAGTTAAAACTTTAGGATTAATATGGTTACCAGCTGATGACAAATTGAAATTTTTAATCAACATAAATGAGAAGAAAGTTGACAGATTGACTAAAAGAAATATTTTATCTGAGATAGCGAGTATATATGATCCTTTAGGATTATTAGGTCCAGTCATAGTAAAGGCTAAACTATTTATGCAGAAATTGTGGAAGGAAAAAAAAGGATTGGACGCAATTTAGAAACGAGTTAAAAGAACTAAAAGACTACGAAATAAACAGAAGAATTACTGACTTAGACTCAAGTGATATTACTTATGAGATCCACGGATTTTGCGATGCATCATTGCAAGCATATGGTGCGTGTATTTATTTGAAATGTAGTGACGGAGACAATACCTCTGTAACATTAATTTGTGAAAAATCTAGAATAGCACCAATTAAACCCATATCCCTACCACGATTAGAATTGTGTGGTGCCTTAATTCTATCACGATTACTACAAAAGGTAGTAAAAAGTTTACAGTTGAATAAAATACAAGGTATATATTTATGGACGGATTCTATAATAGTGTTACACTGGATAGGAGCCCAAGCAACAAGATGGAAAATGTTCATAGGTAATCGAGTAAATGAAATACAAGAACTGACATCCAATTGCAACTGGAACCATGTAAACAGTGAAGAGAATCCCGCAGATATAATTTCAAGAGGTTTGAATGCAAAGAAATTAAAGTCATCTAAACGATGGTGGCAAGGACCGAGATGGATTTACAAATCAAAGGAATCGTGGCCTATAGAAACAAATCTGAAGATTGATGAAGCAGATTTAGAAGAAAGAACTATTGTTTCAAGCATTGTTGTTAAAAGAGAAGTATTCAATAAATATTCATCTCTGATAAAATTAAAACGAATTTTTGCATATGTTTTAAGATTTATAAGTAACATTACATCAAAATCAGTAAAAGAAGAATGTCGTGGACATTTGACAGCTCAAGAATTACAAAATTCAATGAAGATGTTAATAAAATTGGCTCAAAGGGAAGAATTTTCAAAGGAAATAGAGATGTTAAAGAGATTTGAACCAATAAAAGATGGAAGACTAATTAACTTAACTCCATTCCTTGACTCCGATGGAATTATGAGAATAGGTGGCAGATTAGAAAATTTGAATATACCTTATAACAAGAAACATCCAATTATCTTACCACCAAACCATAATTTAACACAATTAATTTTACGACATGAGCATTTGAAATTATTTCATGCTGGTGGACAAGCAGTACTAGCAAGTATTCGAGAGAATTATTGGCCTTTGAGAGCAAGAAATATAATTCGTAAAATTATACACGAATGCGTCATTTGCTACAGAATGAAGGCTGAACAAAGTAAACAACTTATGGGAAATATACCAAGTTACCGAGGAAGTACAATAAAGGCCTTTAATAATACTGGTGTAGATTATGGAGGACCATTTATTATTAAGGTCTCTTCAAGAAAGAATTCGCCAACAACGAAGGCTTATATTGCATTGTTCGTATGTCTTTCAACCCGAGCAATTCACTTGGAAATTGTGAGTGATCTTAGCACACAAGCATTCTTAGCAGCATTGAGAAGATTTGTAGCCAGACGTGGTAAAGTACAAACAATTTATAGTGACAACGCTACCAACTTTAAGGGAGCTCAAAATCAGTTAAATGAATTGTATCAACTCTTCAAAAATGAAAATTCATGAGATGAAATACTAAATTCAGCTGCAAATCAAGATATTAACTGGAGATTCATTCCACCGAACAGTCCAAACTTCGGAGGAATCTGGGACGCAGGAATAAAGACAGTGAAACATCATTTAAAGCGAGTAATTGGGCAAACCCGATATACGTTTGAAGAATTTTATACCCTAATTTCCCAGATTGAATCATGTGTAAATTCGAGACCTTTATGTCCAATTTCCAGTGATCCCTCAGATTATTCCTATCTTACTCCAGCACATTTTCTTACTGGAGCTTCACAAATTGTGGTACCTGAACCGAACTTGAGTGAAATACCGGAAAACAGATTGTCGATATACCAGTTAATTCAAAGGCAGGTACAATCTTTCTGGAAACAATGGTCCAGAGAATATTTACATACCTTGCAACAACGGTTCAAATGGCAGCATGTAAACCCAAATGTACAAATCGGAACGGTTGTACTAGTGAAGGAAGACCATATCCCGCCCGCAAATTGGACCATGGGAAGGGTGATAGAAGTACATCCCGGAGAAGATAACCTAGTGAGAGTGGTGACTATAAAAACAAGTGCTAGTGTCTATAAAAGGCCTGTATCTAAACTGTGCGTGTTACCGATCGCGGATAATGTAAAGGTGTTGAAAGAAGACCTTTCAAGGGGGCCGAAATGTTAGAGACACTAAGTTGGTAATCTTGAAATTCAATAGAAAGACACTAAGTTGGCAACAGTGAGAGAGAGAGTGAATGAGAAGTTTGTCAGAAGCGTTGATTTTTGAGAAAATAAAAGAGAATTACCTGTTAATGTTCGTAACTATTGCGTTTAATAATATAAGTTTTATATTTATGTGTTGTACATATTGTTTTTGTGATTAAAATACAGTCAACTATTAGATTAAAACAGAGTGTTTAATCATTGAGTAAAACACAAAGAACCAGTCCCAAACAACTATATAATATGTTCTCATATTTTACGATTAGTAAAAGAACAACAATGTGGGTACCTATACTACACAAAAATCTATATTTTATTAAAAATTAAATGTAACCACTGAATTTAAAATACATTGAATCCCAGAAATAAATATTTTGATAACCATTTCCCTTTTAGTTCATTTCTTTGCATGCTCAGTTATCGTCGAAGTATTTTCGCCAAAGTAGGCTAGACCGTAGACATCAAACAAACTGTGACGACACATGTATGTAAAGAAAGCCAAATATCGATTTTTCTTAATCATCGATGTATCGTGCGCATCCCTAGTTGCACTATCGTGATCGAATGGTTTCGTTTGTGTGTTATATTCTTGCAATTTTTATTATATTTATTATAAAATAAATAATTCTATTCCATATAGATACATAAACTCTTCTACCGTTATTTTAGGATTTGTCTCTGTTATCGAGCACAATTATTGTTTGTTTTTGTTTCTTTCGATGTTCGTTTTATCTTAGTTTTCTGTACGTTACGTTCTCGTACTAGTCTTTTCTTGATTTTTGTTGATTGTTATTAATTAAAAAATTGAAGAGATTTGTAAAAATGGTTTATAATGCTGAGTGCTAATATGCAAAAGTATGGCCAAATTTGCTAATGTTTTCAAATTTCCACGCGATAGTGAGGTGCGAAAAAAATAGATAAATGCAATACATCGATGATATTATAATATTACAATATCCTCGTTAGAAAACGTTTAAAATTGACAGATGACGTAATACTATATTTAAAAATCAGACATATTAATTTATCAAAACAACGAAAGAAAAAAATCCAGACATTCCCCGTGACAATATACAGAATGTTATGTAAGTTCATAGTTTGATAAAGAGAATTGAATGGTTATAATCAGATATATATTCTGTATATATACCAGCTCCTTATTAAGATAAATCTAATTATTTGGCTATAACTATCTATTTTCCTCCCAGTGTAGCTGTCCTCACGATCCTACCATGGCAACGTCACATATCCCTTTCCCAAATTTTTAATTATAATAGTTTTCTCATAAACTATAAATAATTAATCGATTGAAAAAAAAATACGGGTATTTATTTTTTTGTCAAGAATCATTATATGTATGTAAAAACCAAAAATCAATATTAAAAAAGCAGTATATAAAATTTCTATTTTATTTATTTTGTTACAATTTACAAAAGAAAATGTACTATTAAAACCCCCAAAAGCGCGTAAATGAAATTTGGAATCGAAAACCATACAATCATACAAAATAGAGGTAAGGGCGCAACTTCGTCCATCGCCCATAGAGTCGCCCGCCTGGCCGCTCATCCTTTGTCCGTAGCACAGTGCACAGTTGTTCCTACCTACTGTTCCTAGTTACGTGCACGTTACGTGCCAGCCAGGCAGTAGGTAGCTTATCGCTCGCTCGCTGCTTTAGCTTGGCTCTTGCCGTACGCTGTACTGGCTGTACCCCGCCATACCCGTAACCCGTACATATAGCCAACGATTCAAAACACTACATAGTTAGGGTGACCAGACGTCCGGATAAAGCCGGACTTGTCCGGCTTTTTAACAAAAATATGCATGTCCGGCCGGCTTTTATTTACGTCCGGCTTTTTCACGAAATAAAGAAAAAATTGTTTTTACCTCACAGTACTAGAACACAACTTTTTTCCGCACTCGCACGTGCTGATTTCGTCGCACGCATTTATTTCTGTTAATTAAAAATGATCTTAGATAAGTGAAAAATATCGCATCATATTTAAAATATAAATGGAATAATATTTAAGATCAATTTCAAATTTTAAATAATTGTTGTTAAGTTCAAATAAATGTTAATTTTTATTTGTTTTCAAGTGTTTAATAAAGTATGTGTTTGTTTTTTGCTATTATTATTTTGTCATCCTTTTCTACAAAAAATCATCCTTTTTTGTCTGTTGTGTCCTCCTTTCGTGATCTAAGATCTGGTCACCCTAACATAGTGTTTTGAATTTTGAATCCGCGATATAGCTTTACTTGCTTTTCATGTTACCTCAGAAATTCATTGTATGAGACAGATGATCAACATTTTCATTATTCTTATCAATAGAGAAAGAATTACTTAATATCTTATTTTAAATTAAACATAAATGTGCTTGTACACATTTTTCCCTTCAATCTGTTTTATTGCTTATTTTGTCGCCTACCCTGTTCTCCGACCCACAAGTCGTCATTATTGCTATATTATATAAAAATGTGTTTCTTAAGTTAAAATTTGAACAAAATATAATAAAAGAAGCAGAAAAATATCTTAAAATTGTATAATACTTGCAGTTGTATCATATAGAAGGTCTATTTTTGTCATAATTAGTCTATTTATTATATATTTTGTACATGTAATGTTAATGTTAAAAGTAAAAATACACATGGTTCGTATTTTTCGTGTATTCTCCATTCCGAGCTTGTGCAACTGATTCCACTTAGAGCCTGATATATTTTCAATGAAGAATATTCGTCAATTATTGCGAATATAAAAGAAATATGCTAACATCATCCACTGATATCGTGATATGCAGAAATTTTCTTCTTTCCAATCATCCAAGTTTTCCGACTCTTATCGCAATTTCCATGTATTCTGCATCTTATAATATTTAACTAATATTTTAAATTATTATAAAACTAAGTAGGATAAAATGGTTTACAAAAATCACATACATTATGAGAAAAATGATTCTGTTACAGTACCTTCGCTGGTATTTTGACTTTTTTGATTCACATATAACTTTTTAAATAATTTCTTTATTCATTTCAATATACTATGACGTATAATATTCATATACAACAGCAAAAACTCAAAATAAAATTGTAAATTGTATCACTTTCTCGAAATGTCAAAATTTATTAGGTACCCAAAAACGCCAAAGTAGCCGTTAGAGGTGCTGACGCTCAAAATGTGCACCCCGCCTATACCTACAATAATTAATAAAAATTTATATTTTAATGAAAATGATTATTGGGAACTATAATTTTTTTGTATTTTGTAGGAACAATAACAATACCAATTTCTTTGAAAATTTAAAAAAAATTACTTCGTATTTTTAAGTAAAATATCGGCGTATAAATTTAATATATAAAGCTAAATTAAACGTATGTAGTTGTTATTCACTTCAATTTTTTAATTTTCCACGGAGTCATCGATTACATTAAAGTTTATCTATCCACCGCTAGGTCTACTCATAGCGCCACTGACATACTTTATGAAAATACTTACCGAATTTCATTTAATTACAAATATCTTCTGTATTAAACGATCAATATTTAAAATACTTACCTGAAATATGTAGAAATGTGTACAGTACGTAACAGTAATTTTTTAAGAAATAGCACTTCACACACTGATGAAAAAAAAAATTAAACATTTTATTTTTTTTAAGTATGTTCTCGAAGTTTAATTTTCGATTTTTTTTTATATGTTATGTATAACAATATTCTTCAAAACATATTAAAGTATGAACAAAATTGTAGGTTTAGTATAGAAGAAAAGCATTAAAATGTGCGAAAAAAGTAGGTTTTATGGATTTTTAAAATTGTTCCCGAAGGTCGTTTTTCTTAAATTTCACATATTTTATTCCTTATCCTGTTATAAATGTTTAGTGCAAATTTAATCAAAAAAATACGTTTTGAACTGGAGATATATTAAAAATAATATTTAAAATATTATTTTGGGTTAATAAATAAATACAAATATTATTGAAACTATTTTATTTTCATGACAAATTGTTCCTTCTTTATGTGTGTATAGAAAAAAATCATATTACATTACACAATTAAAAAAAAATGAAAAACCATTTTACTAAGTTTGAATTTCGCGCGCTGGGGTATCATTTCACCTTAAACATTTATTGTTCGTTTCAGAGGTTGTTGCTACCTTCACTTGATTTTCACTTGACGTATAGGCGTTGGAATTTACCAACGCGGTTTCGTTTGCTTGCTGTTTAATGTTTTTATTGTATTTGTTAGAATTGATATTCTTTGCAGGTAGGTTTTTCTTTAACTGGTTAATTAATTCCAGGTCATCCACTCGTTTTTCAAGCTGCAGGTTAAATTTATTGAGTAGATTAACCTTTTCATTAAGATGAGTTTGCTCGACTTTGTAGAGTCTACATGTGGAGCAGTCTTTAATATCTTCATTAGCGTCTAAGTACGTTTCTTCACTGGTTTTTATAGAATTTAAAAACTTCATTGTCAGGGCATGTAACTGGTACAACAATTCAATGATTTCACTCTTTTTTAATATGTTGATTTCACTAACGTGCACGTCAAGTTTAATATTCGCCTATTTTTTAATTTAAATTAGATTTAGACAAAAATGGTGAAAAACTCAGAAATTATATATTATTATTTATTATAGAAAGATAACACAAAAAGAAACACAAGTAAATAATAAAATATAGGATGTTCCGTTTGAAAATGACGAGTTATACTCATTTGAAATTGAATAAATTTGATTCGCTTTATTGAACATTCTGTATAATTATATTTTTCTTCAAGCGTATTATAATATTAATATTATGCTACTGTACACACACTGTAGAAGGTATTCATTGTCTTACTAGTACAAAAATGTTGTTATTATTGTACTAGTAAAAAAATGTTAGTGTCTTAGTTCACCGCTGGCGGCGGCAGTCGTCACAGCAACAGAGATTATATTGAAAATTGTTATTTGTCAGTTGTATCGTTTTTGTTTTGTAGTGTACACAGCCAGCTTTGGCAGAAATTGCAAACACTACACTGAAAAAAACACTTGAAGAAAAAATAGTATGTCATTCGGAGTAGAACGCCCTTTTTGTGTTTTACCCAGCTTGCCTAGCCTCGGCCGCAATAGCTGGGTTCAACACAAAAAGACCGCTTTCTACTCCTAATAACATAATATACTATTTTTTTAATTGTATGAGAACATAGAGTATAGTTATAATTGTCTAGGATTTTTTTTTTAAATTTTACTATTAAAATAACTTTAGTACGCCTTTATACAGCAAGGCGTGTATTAGGTCTTTTTTTAAATAAAAAACGGAATAACTTGGCAACGCCAAGGAAAAGTAAAACAAAATTTATATGTGCATATAGGTGAATAAAATGCAATTCAAAATATATGAAAATGTATAGGGTATTCCATTAAAAAAAAAGAGAAACAACTTTCGCCCAGCCGTAATGCATAAATTTATGCTGTATTTCTAACGACAAGACGGTCATTTCAAAGACTCACCTGTATATGTATAGGAGAGCAGACCAATCGGCCATTTTAGATCCCACACAGAACATTTCCAGGCGTTGAAATCCCGTCTTTTCTTCTGCAATTTATTATCCACCTTTTATGTCTGCCCAAGTCGTAGGAAATTTGTAAAATTTATATATTCTATGTATAGTATTATTACTACAATTAGGGGCAGAACAAAAAACCATTATTTGGCTGATACAGTTCAAAAATCCACAAAATATAACTACAGTAGCTCTTAGAAAGCGAAAGCGTTCGACCGCTATACTGTGATATAAATATTACAACACAATAAATACTAATCTAAGATGGCGGATAGATCTGCTTCTATACGTTAGTATATCTAGTGCTCTAATTTATCGGCTACTCACACAACGACACATACATACGAGCATACACGTATGTCACAAACTTCAAAGGCAAAGTTAAACGCCAGAGTAAACTAACTCAAAATTATACAGCTGCCATTGGAATAGTAGTGTGCAGTGTTCTAATCGTTTTAGTTTGTATTAAGATTTTATTAGTGTATAATAATGGGCTACTATTTACGTGAAAGGTTGTTGACGTGGTGATACACATTTAAATTAACTCCCA
This sequence comes from Harpalus rubripes, assembly GCA_963082715.1. NCBI lineage: Eukaryota > Metazoa > Arthropoda > Insecta > Coleoptera > Carabidae > Harpalus > Harpalus rubripes. The sequence goes on along the minus strand of OY720458.1, from coordinate 26,061,767 downwards.
ATTTATAGTATCGATTATTGGAAAATAGGAAGAAGAGGAGAGCAAAAATAGGACGATCCTATAAATCTACAGCCAGGAATTAAAAAACCACCAAAGGTAAGTACAAATTCTCTGCCTTAAATAAATATAAATCATAGAAAATTTATAGGTTACATATTATGCAGTTAAGGCCGGAATGTATCAATCCCTAACCATCTACGGTTTTGCAAGTGTAAGAGGTGAGGTAAGAAGTAGGCGTAGCCGTAACGTTTCCCCCACCGTTTGAGTTTCTATGAATTAGGGAGAATATTATGGTTTGATCTTTGAACAGAGTTCGCCAGGTATATGATCGCAGAGGTAACAAGCGAAAATAAAATATTTTGATATTATAAATACAACCACATGCTATTATTACATATCTACTAAATATTGGTTTTGCATTTAGTTACGCGTAGGCATTATTCTTTTGAATGTAATATCAGTAATTTTAGAAATACGTTAGATCGTTGTGTTTAAAAATTAATATTTGTTTCAAATGATCCAGTGTAAGGTACTAAAACATCTTTATAATATACATGAATGATTTTGCATATACTTATTTTTATCTCTTTCGACTGGTATAAAAGTTCTTGTCTTTTAAATTTATTTAACCCTTAAAATCTTCGATTTTTTATTATTTTTAATGAAATTTCTTATTTTTTTGTCAGTAATTCCATTAGTTTTTTAAAATAGTATTTTATTCTAGTTAAAAAACTTATTTAATAACTACCCTGTTTCATAATTTAATTTTAACTTTACATTCTCAAATTTACAGAAGTGGGTATACCAGGTACCTATGATCTAAAAAATTATTTAAAACAAAAAACCCTTACACCAATCGAAAGAGAAAAAAAATAAGCGTTTTTGTAGCAAAAATCGAATATTGGTTCCAATTAAAAAATGTAAGTTTGTGTTATATCTCGAAGATTTACCGATAGAAAAATTATTTTCATATGATGTCACTCGCTAGACAATAAAAATATCTAACTTTCATTTGAAACATTTTTCTCGATTACTGATGGTTTAGAAGTTATTTCAAAATGAAAATATCGACCAAATTCAGTTTTCCGCCATTTTCAAGTAACTTATGAGAATTTTTGTTAAAACAAATGCACATCTAAGATGGCCCTCCAAAAGCGTACCACATGTCCGATTTAACCGAAGTCGTATCTCTTATAGTTTCCGAGGTCCCAATGGTGGCCTTCGAAATCCGGATATATAAATATATCATCACGGTTTATTACCCATTTCTGGGTGTGCTTATCTGCTTTGAACACAGATATCGGTAATGATGAAATATTTGCACCGCGCGGGCGCTTACTAGGCGTCACCCCACGGGCACTCATTGCTGGCGTATATACTCGTACATATTTCTACAAATATTTGTGCGCCGCCTTCATTTAAATTTCTTCAAAATTTGCTTTCGCTTGTCAATAAATTCTCATAGATAACTAGATACTGTTCGATCAGATTCAGTAGTATTCACCGGAAAATATTAAAAAAAAAACTTAAATTTGACTATCAATATTGTAGCCACTGTTATTAGCAAAAAAAAAATAGAATCATCTAACACTGTACTTTTTATGCTAAAAAATATTGGAATTATTTAATTGCAATATAATATATACTCTTAACGGACGTTCGACGCACAGAGGATCTTCATCCAGTTTGTTACGCTTATTCATGAAAATTTAAATAATTAATATTTTTGATCAGATTCTACATATGCACCTATGTTAAACCATCTTCTATAAGTCAATATTTTCATTCTAGATTTGTTATGGTTGTTTAATCTATAACTTAAACGAGGGTTTCGTTGTAAATTTCGTCCTCCTTTCGCCATAATTACCTACTTTAATTTATCACTTTATTTTATAATACAGAAAACAATAAATAAATATGTAATATAAATAATACAGAGAGGTTCTGGAATTGAAGAGAGCGGTCGACGTCACAGAACACAAAACATTACGGCCCGTATTCTCACCTCTTGAAGTAGCACTACTTCCGAAAAATCGCTACTTCAACTGTCAAATTTAATATTAAAAATTAGAGAAATAAAAGTAAATTGAATTATAAATACCACTTATCTCAAATATTATAGGTTTCATTTACAAATATATGAAACTCATTCTTATTCTTATCTATTCATAAAATAAAATAAAATTAAAAAATCGAAATAGCGTTACTTCGGAAGTAGCGCTACTTCGAGAGGCGAGAATACGGGCCAATATGTCTGGCTTTCGAGTTGAGTTGCCACTTTCCCCGTCGTCAAACACTTTGTGGGCGGTACGACAAATAACACAGCTCTCTTGTCGCTAGTAGCGACATCTAAGATCGTACATATGAACTATAATTGCATCATTTTATTTTCATTATATTTCAATAACAATTGGCAATCTGTCAAAAAAATAGCATTTATATATTGTTTACAACTATATCTATAAGGCAACGCATGAATTTTAATATATTTTTTATTTAAACTATACAAAATTAAACATTTAAAAGTAGTAATTTTCGTTGTTTTCCGATATTTTTTTAGACAATGCTATGAAAATTTTTAGCAATATCTATGCGTCGCCGTGTAGCAATAATATTATATATTGTTGTAAAAAAATACGAATGCTCTTATATTATTATTACAATTAGAGCAATGCAAATTCTATAGCACCATTTTTGTTACATTTAGGTAGCTACATTACGGCCTTAACGTAAGAAGATAAGACAGCGACCTACAAATAAATAAACAACGTACCATCTATCTAACGCTAGTGGAATCCGAATCAGCGGCCGGTTGGGTCGGCTATGGAACTAAGTAGATTGCCGACAATACCGGCCAAAAGACGTTCTATAGGCGCCAGCAAGTTACACAGTGCGCGCGACGGACCAGTAGAGAAGGTCGAGGAGATGGCAGAAATTTCAAATGTAACGCAATGTTATTATTGCGAGTGGCAAGGCGATCTGAAAGTGGTTTCAGATCATTTAAAATTAAAACATGAAAGAGAAAAAGAAGAGAACAACAGAGAGAGAGGTAACAGCTTAGGAGAAACAAGCGCTTATTCGAAAAGTAGAAAAACAGATAGATCACCAACAAGGAAAAGGAAAGAGATAGAAGTATCGGAAGAAGAAATTTTAGAATTATTAAGAAGAATGAGTAAAGACTTGATAAATATGAAGGAGGATAATAAAACATTAAAAAATGAAATTAACAAAAAATTAGACAAAAGCAGTAGAAAATTTTATTAAAGAGAAAATAGTAATAAGAACGAACATTGTCAGAGTATACACGGTAGGAAAAGTTAAGGAAAGGCAAGCGATAGTTGCAGAAGTGGAGACATGGAAAAAGAAGAGGGCAATAATGAAAAAAAAAAATTAAACTGAGGAACATATATATATACAGGTGTAAATGAAATAAGTGCATTAAATTTAACCAGTAATATAACTCGGCGAGAGCAACAAGATTTCTTAATAACTTTTTCTCGAAATCGCATATTTTTTTAGCATTTTTACCACCCCGTAAATTGACGAGTCGTTCCAAATATTTTTGTGATAATTGAATGCAGTAGCACTAGCTATGAAAATTTTGTTTTAGCAATTGACAGTCCTGTCAATTGTTGCAATTAAATTTTGACATTAGTCATAAACTTGTTTATAAGGTAAAATTCTGTCAAAATGCGAGTACACAGACATTGTAATTACTTATCTATGGTTTATTTATTTTTTTACTCGTATCTGTACTACATTTTACTTGACATCACGGTTGACATAAAGACAGTGTCATGGAGTGCCCAACTCATTTACACGGAGCGTTTCCAAATCATTACCAACTCATTCTGTTCTTAATATTCGCACATTTGTTAATCTTGTACATCTTTATCACATCACAATACGGAGTGTCACATATGACAATTTTAAAAAAAGCAACAGTTATATCCATAACATGTGCAAAAAGTTCTGTTTTCAGCACATAACAGACTTCGATTTTGGGAATGGCTCATAATGTTCATGAATGAGATTGAATTTACTTGGGAAGGTGTATTTATTATGCACAATACACATCTCGACAGACGAAAATGCTGTAAAAATTTTCATTAAAACATATTTGAGCGGGAATAATAAATGGACGACTAATTATTGGTACTCAAGTACCTCTTTTAGATGGACAAAAGTTTGTACTTACATTTTTTGAATAACGTATTTAAACTATTATGATTTATCGACGATAAATAATCATCTCATAACCTAATAACTATGCTTTTGCTCTTCCTGTCGTTACCTCACCTCACCTCTCCTTGTCTTCCACTATTCACAGGTGATTAAAAAGTCTGGTTTAATACACAACTTTATAATTTTGTTATCCAAAATTTAAATTTCTTTATTTTAAAAATTGTACTATTACGAATTAATTAATAATAAATGTTATTTCCGTTAATTCGTTTATTAATTACTGTGTCTGCAAGTGTAACCGATAACCGACGATTTTTAAGCTGTTTGTATCCCACTTGAATACGACAGCTATCATTTGTTCTCCATGGGCGCGCGCCGAAATATGCAGCAAATCTTTAAAGAATTTTAACTCAAAATCTAAAAGACTTAGAAAAAAAAGTTATTAAGAAATATTGTTGCTCTCGTCGAGTTACATTACTGGTTAAATTTAATGCACTTATTTCATTTACACCCTGTATATATATATATATATATATATATATATATATATATATATATATATATAAATTAAATCAATGGAATTCGATTTAATGTTTTTAAAAAGTTTTATTTTACAATACAAGATACAAGTAGAATGATATGAACTTAATGTTTCTACAGACTGACATAAACTACTCGTTACATGTTGGAGATGTCTATTTATCTCATTGGGTGGTATGACTTTTATGCTGTGTAGGGTTTAATATTACTTAATGGAAAATTACCAAGCATGATGCAATAAGGGCTGGGTGTCTACATAATTCCTCCCCCCTAAGATGAAAGAATACCTGTTGGATATTCCATAGGTGTTGTTTCAATTGTTGGTTCATTAATTTTATTTTGGTTACTTAAATTACGTTTTTTTTATTTCTACACAAATTTTATAAACTAAGAACATGGCTACAACTACGCTTACAATATATAATATTACATCAAAAAATATTGAATGTGATTCTGTGTTATGAATTTCATTTAAATGAGTTATTTGTTGATTTGGAATTTTTATTGATTCTAGATTTTTTATATTCAATGTCTTATTAAGGATTATTTTATTTTTATTTTGTTCGATATTTAAGTTAATGATTTTATCATACTTGACATTTTTGAATAATTTTTGTTTGTTTATTAAACAGTTTTTTATTGAGTAAATTCCAGAAATTTCTTTATCTTGAACTTCGTGGTCACAATCGATATTTATTACATCTTTATTAGGTACAAAGAGATATACAATGTTTGAGTTTGGTATTGAAATGATTTCGTTGTGGTTAAGTACTTTAATATATTCGCAACTATTTCTGTTTCTATTAAAATACAAATTTTCTATACATTTAATTGGAAGGGAATTTTCATTGTTACAAATATAAAGTTTGTCTTCTACCAAAGTACATTTATTCAATTTATCAATGTGTGTATTAGTTTTCGTGTAATAGCCAGGGGTGATATCTAATGTAACGTAAGTGTTATTGTGCAAGGTAGGTATGGGGGTGATTTGTAGAAGTTCGTTTTGTACTAAAGGAATAGGAATGTCTATTATTATGTCTAAAGTAAGTTTTTCATATTTACAGTAGGTTTTTACTAACTGTTGGTTTTGCAAATTTTTATTACAAGGTGTTTCAAGCTATTTGGTAGTAATTTATCAATTTCTATTTTGACATCTTCTCTCGAAAGAATACCAAAGTATAGTGTTTGTTTCACAAAAGGCGAATGTAGTTTCGATTCCATTAAGGATACTTATTAGATTTGTAGCTGCAAATGTTAGTTGAGTTATTATATTATCGATATAGAGTCTATCGTTAGTATCTATTATTTCTTCTAAAACAAAATGCATCTCATTAATTTGATTTTCAATAATTATGTTATTGGAGTTAATTTTTTCAACTTGTTTATTAAAATAGTCTGAAATATTTTTATTAAAGGTAATTGCTTGATTTAAATTGTCTTCCAAAATATTTTCATTTTCTTTAATTAATCTTAAGGCGTTGTCGTATTTTTCTTGATCAGTGGCGTATAAGTTGCCAGTGATACTTTTTATTATAGAACCGATTCCGTTTGTAAGTCCACGTTTTTCTTTATTATCGTACAAGAGGATTTGAATTTTACTATTTACTATGTCTAAAAAGTTTTCTAACATAATAAAGTTATTACTTAAACTTGCTACATTATTCTTATTATACTTATTGTCTAATTCTAATTTTAATTGACTATAATGGTAAGTAAGGTTATTATATGTTTGATTAATTCTATCTAAATTAAGCTTAACATATATGTACTTATTATTTGTTGAGATTAATGCATTTCCTAGTTTGAGGACGTTAATTCCGGCGTTGTGTCTTTCGTCTTTGAGGTCGATGGTTGTTGTTGTTCGTATGAGTCTGTAAATTGGCGGAGAGGTTTTAGTTTGTCAATTTTTACTTTTTTGTTCTTGTCAGTTATTACTTTAGCCTTATCTTTTACATATGTTTTAATTCGTTGTTTTTTGTAACGAGGTTTCTCAACTTTACCAGTGTTTCTCTTGGCTTGTTCTTCGAATGCTTTATCAGGTAATTTAATACTATCAACTTGTGACGTAGCATATTTCTTTTTGCTGTTATCTAATAACAATTTAGTTTCATCGTAAATTTTCTTCATGATTTCTTTATGGGTCTGAACGTAATTATCGGTGACGATTTCGGGAGAAATTTCTTCTTTTATTTCGTTATAATGGCCAAAAAGTATTTCATTGGGTGTACGTTTTGTAACGGAGTGAATTGGCTGGTTATAAGCTTGAAGAGCATAACGGGCTTTATTACTAATATTTAAATCATTGAAATCTTTATTTTGTTCCAATATTCTAACATGTTCTATTATTGTTGAATGGAACCTTTCTATATTACCGTTACTTTTTGGATTATTTACACTAATAAGGTGAATACGAATATTTTTAGTTGATAAGAAATTGTAGATCAGCTGGTTGTTAAATTGTAGGCCGTTATCAGATATTATTAATTTAGGAGTACCAAAAATAGAAAAATATTTTATTAACTTTTGTATTATAGTTATTGTATTGGTTTCGGACAAGTGATAAATTTGTGCGTGCTTAGAGAAACTGTCGATTATTGTTAGGAATTTTTCTTTCTTTAATGATAAAATATCCATGTGGATAATTTCGAGGGGCTTGGTCGCGGTTTGTGTTTTTATAATGGGTATTTTTACGGGGTTTCTTTCATATTTATTTTCCTGGCAAACATCACAGTTATTTATTAATTCAGAAACTGTTTGCTGCATATTTGGCCAATAATACTGCTGTTTTAATTTCTGATAGGTTTCAATTATGCCACGGTGATTTGTTTTGCCTAAATGATAGTTTTTTACTAGGTCAATTTGTTCATCTGACAATTCTGTCTTGTAACTGATTTTTACAACTAGTCAAAATATAAGTGCCTGATTGAAAATAAATTTGCAAAATAGAATTTAACATTGTTTGAAATTGTACCGGAACGATGCAATAATAATGTATTCCAGATACGAGGTATTCTTTAATAAATTTTAACAGAGTATTTTTAAAATTAATCTTTTTTAAGTAAATATAAAATCTTTGTTTTTCGTGTCCAAACACTTTTGTTATTTCTACGGTACTTTTCGTAGTTGTTTCTTTAAAAATAATTTGGTTTTTACCGAAATTTATAGGAATGTCTTTATAGTGTAGGCCATTGATAGGGGCTTCGTCATCAGAATGCTGCGTATGACTGTCCCTGTCCTTTTCAGCGATAACGGAGTTTGCATAAGCTTCAATATTATTCAAAGTAAAAACGTTAATTTGTATATTTGTATTCTCAAAAATTTGTTTATATATATATATATATATATATATATATATATATATATATATATATATATATACATATACAGGGTGTCCCATAACTTCAGGTACATATTAGAAGGGCATAAAGTTCTTAATGTCCTTGTTACGGAACAAAAAGAATTTTCTCAAAATTCAAAAATTAGTTTTTGAGTTTTTTGAAGGAAACAGTTTTGGGACACTGGTTGAATAGGTTGTGTATTTTTTTTCATTACATACACATCTCCCAAACTTAATTGGTCTGACAAAATTTTACGTAATTGCATAAATTAATTTCATTGTTAAATTATTTTATGTAATAGTTATAACTAATTTCACTATTCCAAATATTATAGTATCCAGGGGTACAAAAAATGTTCTTTTTAAGTGAACTACCCTTAATTACAGGAATTTTGAAAAAAATCTTTTTGTTCCGTAATCAGGACATTAAGAACTATATGCCCTTCTAATATGTACCAGAAGTTATGGGACACCTGTATATATATATATATATATATATATATATATATATATATATATATATATATATATATATATAGTGGCTTAAACACCCCCAAGGGGTTGCGCCGCTTCTTTGGAAGCTCTCTAGATCCTTTTCTGGGGTGGATCAGTCCCCATTTCCTCTCTCTCAAACTTTTTCGCTTATGCTTCTCCAAATATTTCTATCTCTTGTTTTCTCCTGCCATTTCTTTACTCCTGCGTTTTTTAAGTCCTCTTCTACTTCCTGTAGCCATTTGTATCTGGGTCTACCTCGTCTTCTTCTTCCTCCTGGCATCCACTGTAGTATTGATTTTATTGTATCTTTTTCATCTGCTCTCCATATATGCCCTAGCCATTTTATTCTCTGTTGCTTTATTTTCTTCACTATGTCTTCTCTTTCTAGTACTTGTTCGATTTCATGATTCATTCTTGGTCTATATTCGTTATCTGCGATTTTTACTGGTCCTAATATTTCTCTCATTATTTTCCTTTCTGCTATTCTTAAGTCTTCTTCATCTTTTTTTGTCATTGTCATAGTTTCGGCTGAGTACATTATTATTGGTCTTATTATCGTTTTGTATATTTTCATTTTCGTTTTAAATGTAATAAATTTACTCTTAAGAAGTTTTTTGTTAGCGTAATAGGCCCTGTTAACTGCTATTATCTTCTCTTTGATTTCTGCTTCTCTTTCTCCATTGCTGGACAACATGATGCCTAGGTATTAAATCTTTCGACTTCTTCAAAATAGTGTTCTCCTATTTTGATCTTCTTGTTCTCTGACTTTTTCCTGAGTCTCATTAGCTTGGTTTTTTCTTCGTTCACTTTTAGTCCTATCTTGTCTCCTTCTGATACTATCTCATTTAACATTTCCGTCATTATTCTTCTATTCTTTGTCACGAGGACTATGTCGTCGGCGTATGCTATTATTTGGCCTCCTCTTGTTCTTAAAGTTCCTTTGTTTATTTTCCTCATTACGTATTCTAGTGCTAGATTGAATAAGGTTGCCGATAGTGAGTCCCTTTGACGTACGCCTTTGTTTATTTGAAATTCTTCCGTTTCTCCTTTTTGTGTTTTTATACTGACTTTGGTTTTTTTCATTGTCATCAAGATCAGTCTTCTCAGTTTTGCTTCTATTCCTAGTTCTTTTAAGGCTAATAAAAGTTTTCCTCTTTTAATGGAGTCAAATGCTTGTCGGAAGTCAATAAAAAGCATCTCTATGTTCAAATTATATTCATGTGCTTTTTCCATGATTTGCTTTACCGTGTGTATGGCGTCTGTTGTTGATTTTCCTTTAGTAAATCCACACTGATACTGTCCGATAATATTTTTTGTAACACTTGCCAGTCTTTTTTGTATTATTGTGGTCATGATTTTGTAAATTGTATTCAGTAATGTAATTCCTCTATAGTTTTGGCATATCTGTTGATCTCCTCTCTTGTGTATTGTTATTATTTGCCCTGTTTCCCATTCTTTTGGCATTTTTTCTTCTTTCCATATTGGATTGGATAATTCTATAAATGTATTCTTGTATACTATCTCCTCCGAACTTTATTGGCTCTATATTTATTCTGTCTTTTCCTGGTGACTTTCCATTTCTGCTTTCTTTTATTACTTTCTTGACTTCTTCTACTGTTGGTTCTGTTAAAGTTTCTTCTTCACTGGTTTCGTCTTGTACTTCAAGGTTTTGTGAGGGTTCTGCTAACAGTTCCTTGAAATAGTCTACCCATACTTGTTTGTACTGTTCTGCATTTTCTGTTTTATGTCCTTGTTTGTCCTTTATGTTATATGTTTTAGCTTTGTATGATCTGTTTTGTTCATTAATTTTTCGATAAAATTGTTTCGTGTTTTTATTTATACTTTCTTTTTCAATATTTTTTAGTTCATTATCTATCCAATCTCTCTTGTTTTTCCTTATTATCGTGTTGCTTTCTTTTCTTATTTTTCCGTATTCTATCTTATCTTCGTTTTTGTTTGTTTTTATCCATTTAAGTCTTGCATTTACCTTTCTTATTATTATTTCCTGGCATTCTTATTGAACCACTCTTTTGTTTTTCCTCTCTTCTCTTCTCCTATCCATTTTTTGGCTGTGTTGTTTATAGCTTTCTTTATATGTTCCCAATACATTTCTATGTTATTTTTTTCAATGTTATTCTCCAATTGCTTCTCCATTTCTTCCTCATATTTCTTCTTGATGTTTTCATCGTTTAACTTTCTTACGTTTCACTTAGCTTTCATATTTTTGCACTTGTTGGTCCTTTTTACTTTTTGTCTCAAAGTTGCAGTCACCATGAAATGATCTGAGTCTGAACATGCTCCTCTATATGACCTTGCGTCCGTAATTGACGATTGCCTTCTTCTTTCAATTAATATATGATCTATTTGTGTATTTGTCTTTTGGTCTGGGGATGTCCGTGTTATTTTGTGCAGGTATGGGTGATTATATTTGGTACTGCTTGTGACCAAGTTGTTTTTTGCTGCTAATCTGCATAATCTTTGTCCGTTATTGTTCGTCTTTTCGTGTATAGTGTATTTTCCTGCGACCTGTTGTATATAGTCTTCTTTCCCTATTTGAGCATTGAGATCTCCTAATATTATTAAAGTATCTTCTTTTGGTATATTTTTTATTTCTTCTTCCAGTTTTTCATAAAATAGTTCTTTTTCTTCTTTTTTTGCCTTTTCAGTTGGTGCATATACATTCAGTAGAGTTTGAATGGGTTTGTGTCTAATCTAAGGTAAGCTAGTCGCTCGCTTATTGCTTTAAATTCTATCACTTTGTCTCTTAATTTATCCAATATTATAAATGCTACACCGTATTGGCCTTGTTTATCTCTTCCTGAATATTGTAGTGTGAAGTCCTTTTTATCTATTATTCCTTTCCCTTCCCATCGTATTTCTTGAAATGCAGCCAGATTTATTTTGGATCTTTTCAATTCCGATGTTATTTCTTGCATTTTTCCTGGTGCTAACATCGACATAACATTCCACGTACTAATTCTAATTTCATTGTTTTTATTTCTTGTTTTTAATTTTTTTTTGCTTTTTTTCTTTATTTTTTCCCCATTTCTTATTGTAAACTTATCTCTAATTATTTCATGTGTAGGGGTTTGCTCTCTTTTGAGTTCCCCAACATTTATATGTTTTTTGGTAATGTACTTTTTATTAAGTTTTCCTTTTCATCATCCCATACATACCATTCTGCGTCTATTCTTATTTTCTTATAACCAAGTTTGATTTGTTTATTTTGTGTTCTTTCTTCTTTTGCTCTTTTCAGGATTTCATTTTGTATTTTTTCTTTCGTTGATCGTCATATCATTATCAATATAGATATTTGATCCTTTTAGTTTGTATTTATTTTTCATCACCATACTTTTGTTTTCATATGTTTCCATTATTGCTACTATCGCTTGTTTTTCCTTTCCTACTGTATATGCTTCTTTCACTTTTGTTTCTATTCCAATTTTATTTTTTAAAAAGTTTTCTACTTCTTTAGTGGAGACTTCTTCGTCATCAGAATGCTGCGTATGACTGTCCGTGTCCTTTTCAGCGATAACGGAGTTTGCATAAGCTTCAATATTATTCAAAGTAAAAACGTTAATTTGTATATTTGTATTCTCAAAAATTTGTTTTAGTAAATTTTCTATATCTGACCAATTTTGCTTGTCTAAACCAGATGCAATTTTTGGCATATTAATTGAATTAATATTATTTTCAATTAGATATTGTCTTAATTGTATTAAACAATTTTTTATATCTTTTAAATTTGGTTCGTCAAAATAATTATTTTTTGAAATTAAATGTATTATTAATCTAGGTTATGTTTGTATGGCGATATTATTTACAATTTTTATTTTGTCTAAGTTGTTGGTGGTGTGGTACCTTTCATTAATCTGTTTTGCGAAACCTTGACCCATTTTAAAGTCTTGAGAAACGCAATGAATTGTAGGTTCCTTGTGGTCAAAAATATTTGAAGTTTTGTAATTTATCTCGGAAGGTTTTGGAATTCTGGATAAATAGTCCGCGACGTAATTTTGTTTACCTTTCTGATACTCTATGTCATAATTGTATTGTGATAATTTCAATTTCCAACGAATGAGTTTTGAATTAGGTTCTTTTAGACTGTTTAACCAAATAAGGGGTTTGTGATCGGTAATTAGTTTAAATTTGCGACCGTACAAATAGTGATGAAAATGTTTCGTGGCCCACACAATAGCGAGTAATTCTTTTTCGGTGGTTGCATAATTTACTTCATGATCGTTGAGAGTGCGGCTTGCGTAAGCTATAGGTAGATCTTTACCGTCTATGTTTTGTGATAGGACTGCTCCTAAAGCGAAATTTGATGCGTCGGTCGTTAAACGAAGTTGTTTCGAAAAATCAGGATACTGTAATATTGGTGCGTTTGAAAGTAATAATTTACATTTTTCAAAGCACAAAATGTATTCTTTGTCATCAATATTAATTTTGGCATTTTTCTTTAAACATTTGGTAAATGGTTTAGTTAATTTGGAAAAATCTTTTATAAATCTACGATAATAACCAAGAAAGCCTAAAAATGATTTGATATCTGTTTGAATCTTTGGAAGAGTAAGTTTTTTTATAGTTTCAATTTTATCTGGATTTGGTTTAACGCCTTCGGTGGTAATTATATGTCCAAGATACGCGACTTATTTTCTTAGAAATTCGCTCTTATCTAGCTGTAATTTAAGATTCGCCTCTCTTAGTCTTTGGAAAACAATTTTGATATTTTGAATATGTTCTTGTAATGATTTGCCTAGAATAATTATATCGTCCAAATATACAAAACAAATTTTATTAATGAGGCCTTTTAAAACGAAATTCAATAGTCTCTGGAAAGTGCTTGGTGCGTTTTTGAGACCAAAGGGCATTCTAAGGAATTCAAAGTGTCCTTGATCGGTTGAAAAGGCTGTTTTTTCTATTGAATCAGGATCCATTTCGATTTGGTGGAATCCGCTTTTTAGGTCAATAGTACTGAAATAATCACATTTACCAAGTTGGTCCAAAATGTCCGCGATATCGGGTATCGGAAATTTATCGTCTATAGTCTTTGAGTTTAACTTGCGGTAATCTATAACCATGCGAAATTTTGTTTCACCCGAAGCATCCTGTTTTTTGGGAACAACCCAAATTGGACTATTCCAAGGGGAATACGAGTGTCTAATTATGTTTTGATCTAATAAGTTATTAATTTGTTTATTAACCTCTTCCTTCTAAATAACCGGATATTTATATGATCTTTGATAAGCTGGGGTTTCGTCGGTTGTCCTAATTTTGTGTTTTATGACATTTGTGAAAGTTAAGTTTTTGTCGTCATGGATAATCAAATCTTCGAATTCTTTAAGAATTTTATTTAATTCTTTGATTTCTGTGTTATCTAAATGATCTGTTCTGAGATTTAATTTTTTTGAAATTTCTAATTTGTTTTTGTGAAAATAGCTAAATTTAAATTTACGTTTACCCAGTGAAATAGATTCATCTGAATAATTAATTTTCGCTTTCAACAATTTTAGGCCAGAATTTCCAATTACGATATCAAAATCTTTATGGAATTCAAAAATTTAAGAATTTTATATGTTGCTTAAGTAGTTCAACAAATGTGAATTGAGTACCGTTTGAAACAGCATTTGCGGTTTGTATCTCGAAATATTCATTAAAAATTTTGAATTTGTTTTTATTCTTATGAACGAAATTTTGACTAATAAAATTTTCGGAAGATCCGGTGTTAATTAATACACGGCAATTTTTAAACTGGATAAATGGTAGGCGTGAGGTATAATTTGCTAGGGTTTCGAATCTTCTAATAGTTCTATGGGAAAATTTTCGGTTTGCGACTCTGGTTCATTGTTTATTTCGATGTGTTCTTCATCGTTTGTTTGGTCATAATCATAACTCGAGTAATTGGTTGACATTGTTGGGGTCAACAACGATTTCAATATTACTGTCTAGCATTTGTAAGTTTTGTCTCTGTCTTTTTTGTTGAGGTCTAAAAGTATTTGTGCTGATAGACATGGGTTGAGGATAATTGTTTGTTCTCGGTTTAGGATGTGTCGGTTGACTCGGGAAATTTCGTTGTTGCTGAGGATATCGGAGCATTGGTGATCGGTATTGGTTTTGATTTGGATAAGAATTTTGGTTTTGTGTTACAGTTTTATAAACAGGTGTTGGGGCGTTTATCTTTGGTTTGATAGTGTTTTGTTTATGTATGTTTGTGTGAATGTACTGGAAGTCATTTTTGATTAAATTCTGGATATCATTTAAAGATTTTGGATTTCTAGCGGCCAACTGACTTCTATATGGCTCTCTGCAATTTATTATAAAATTGTGTGAAGCATATGACCACATAAAAATTATAACATTTTCTGAACTGTTGCTAAATTTCAATTTTAATAGGCTAATAAGTCTGTTATAAATGTCTTCATGTTTATCAAAATAACAAAAGATATCTTCGTTCTGTTTTTGTTCTAAATGGGATAATTCGGTAAGAAAATGTACTTCATTTCTCTTGTCTCCGTATTCCTCAATTAAAAGGTTTTTTAGGGTTTCCCAATCTTGATAAGTTTTTGTTGCTAGTTTTATATTCGCGTCTCTAACAATTTTTTTTCTAATAGTGTGTAAAATAATTCTTTTTACGATAATTGATAAATTTTGTTTATCTATTATACCGAGCATTTCGTCGCATGTATTTATGAAATATGGTAAAGTACCAGTACTTCCATCGTACTCAGGTATTATTTCTATTAGTTCCTTGATTTCTGGAGGAATTTTGGGTATAATGTTAAGTGCAGTGGGTTGTACAATTGGAGCTGTGGTCATTGTTGTATTTTACAATTGTAATAAAATATTTAAAAATCAGAGAAAAATAGTAATAGTGAAAGTTTTTAAATAGTAACTCACAGTAACACTACGAATGAGTTTATGATGGCCAACTTCATGGCCCAGGAGATGAAGGTTTGGTGGTCACTGATTTTCGCTCAGTGGGTGAAAGAGCTGGAGGTGTCGTCTGCTGCCGATGTGATCTCGGTGAATCGGGCCTCTCGGAACTCACGGAATTAACGACGATATTGTGAGCCTTTCTTCGTCGGAGTTATGCAGTTCTTGTAGAAGGCTTCTGTTGCACTTGGGATTGTTGATTGGAGTGTGAAATCTGTATTTTACTTCAGATTTTCGTAACACTCTGGAGAACGATGATTCGGATGCCGAATAAACATTTGAAAGTGACGACTTCACTTTTAAACGAATTGGACACTATTTTATTAGGTCTTCGAAGTAAAATCTTTCAGCAATCCTACAGCGACTGCGCCAATTAAATCAATGGAATTCGATTTAATGTTTTTAAAAAGTTTTATTTTACAATACAAGATACAAGTAGAATGATATGAACTTAATGTTTCTACAGACTGACATAAACTACTCGTTACATGTTGGAGATGTCTATTTATCTCCTTGGGTGGTATGACTTTTATGCTGTGTAGGGTTTAATATTACATAATGGAAAATTACCAAGCATGATGCAATAAGGGCTGGGCGTCTACATAATTTATATATATATATATATATATATATATATATATATATATATATATATATATATATATATATATATATATATATATATAAAACTGCTTGAGTTTGCTGTTTTTTTTTTTAAATATATTTCATACTTTAATCCCACACTGAATATATATACAGGATGATTCATCGGTCTGTCCTCTCTTTATAACTCTTTTATTTTCAGTCAGATAGAAAAACTCTTCAAATAAAATTTGTACGTACGTACTAGTATGTTTCGTTTAAGCGCAACAATATGTAACTTTATATTTCTTAATGGAACACCCTATATATATATATATATATATATATATATATATATATATATATATATATATATATATATTTAGATAGTAAATTCGATTCCCTTTAAAAAAGTATTAAGTAATAATAATTTTTGATTGTTCAACGTTTAATGATAATTCTTTCTTAGTTAAGTATTGTTGCAACCTTTTTATCATGGTATTCATATTTGTTGGATTTTTTGTGACTATGACTATGTCGTCTGCACAAGTCTGCTATGTCAAGTGAAAGTAATGTCGGGCTTAAAGGGCAACCTTGCCTTAATCCTTTTTCTGTCCAAATTTAAGTGTATTTGTTGCCTATTCTTATAACTGAAATTGTCTCTCTGTAAATGTTCTCCAAAGCTGCCAGTAATTGTTTGTCTATATTCATTTTTTCAAGAGTTTTGAAGAGAATATTTCTGTTGACATAATCAAGTGCTGCTTTCAGGTCTACGAAGAAAGCGTATAATTTTTCTTTTTCTTTGCATATTTCGTTCTCCTTTATTTGATTTACTACGTAGATATTGTCTGTCGTTCTTCTTTTTTTCTAAATCCTGCCTGATTTTCTGCAATGAAGTTTTTTGTCATTATCTCTTCCTCTAGTTTTTCATGTAAAATTATTGCGTATATTTTGAAAGCTGTATCCCAACAGTGTTATTCCTCTGTAATTTTGTACTTTATCAGTATCTCCCTTTTTATGGATTGGTTATATTATTCCTTTTCACCATCTTTTGGGTATTTTGGCCTTGTACTAAATCTTATTTATAATATTCATAAGCTTTGTGATTACCTTTTCGTCCGCATTTACCCAAGCTTCATTTGTAACTTCATCTTCTTCTTATTTGTCGTTTCTTTTCCAGACAGTCTTTATTCCACCAGTCATTGCGGACTGACGCTCCAGTTTTTATTAATATTTCTTTCTTATTTGTAGACTCGTTACTTTTCCTATTAGTTCGTCGAATTCCTCGTCAATGTTTCCATTTGTAAAGGTTATGTTTTTCGTTTTATTTTTATATTTTTCCACGTCGTCTTTTCCCCACATTGCCTGTCGTATTACTATTTGTTGTCCGGTTTCTCTGGCTATGTGATTTTTAAGTTCTACTTTTAGAAGCTGGTGATCGAATTCAACAACATTTAAAATTCTCATACTCTCTCATTTCCGCCAACTTCCCTGACATAGTCAATTACTGTCTTTTCTCCTCGTTTGCCTATATATGCGAAGTCTCCTTCTATATTGCCATATAAAATTGTCCAGTCTCTGTCTTCATATTCTTGTGTTAGGATTTTTCCGTCATTATTTACTATTTTGTCCTTTGTGTTTCTTATTTCTTTCTTGTTTCAAGGTTCCATAAACCACCTCCTTCCCCTATTCTAGCGGTAAAATCTCCACCAATAACAAGGTTACTTTCGTCTGTGTCTTTTGCCCTGTCTCTAATTTCTGTCAGTAGTTCGTTCGTCGTATTATTATTGCATACTGTTAAAATTCTCCAATTTTCCTTATCAATTTTTATTTTTCTTTCCATATTTTCCTTGAAAAGATCTGTTCGTATTTCTTTGATATGTTTTCTAATTCCAGTGATAATTCCACCCACCCATCGCTCTTCCTTTTTTATTTACTTTTGATATATACAGGATGATTCATCGGTCTGTCCTCTCTTTATAACTCTTTTATTTTAAGTCAGATAGAAAATCTCTTCAAATATAATTTATATGATATATTATTGTCTATCTACGTACCATATGCATTTGTATACAGGGTGCTCCGTTTAAGCGCAACAATATGTAACTTTATATTTCTTAATGGAACACCCTATATTTATTTAATTATTTTAATAGTAAACTAGATTCCCTTTAAAAATTATTAAGTAATAAGGGGTCTAAAATTATAAATTAAGAAGTTATTTACGTTCATAAAAAATAGTAGTTCAGAGTGGAAAAAAACCATAATATAATACGAAATTTTGATCCTTTTTTATTAATACTTATTTTAAACATTACACTAATTCCAAAGAAGCTATTAAAATTTAGTGACAGACTAAATAATGCAAAATTATAATATATGCTCGAAAACTTGTCCTTCAACTTCAATAGATTTTTCTATTATAAATATTATACTAACCATCTCATCTTTACTAAAATTTGTATTATTCATTTTCACATCAACATCAACAATGATAAACTAAGAGTATTTGGACAACTTGTTTGTTCAAATTTGAAACAATTGATCAAATTATCCATAGCTTACTTTGTTAGTAATAACATGATAGAAACATATCATTCAACGAATAAAGGTAAATAACTTCTTAATTTATAATTTTAGACCCCTTATTACTTAATACTATTTTAAAGGGAATCTAATTTACTATTAAAATGAATAAATAAATATAGGTTGTTCCATTAAGAAATATAAAGTTACATATTGTTACGCTTAAATGGAGCACCCTGTGTACAAATGGATATGGTACGTAGATAGATAATACTATATCATATAAATTATATTTGAAGAGTTTTTCTATCTGACTTAAAATAAAAGAGTTATAAAGAGAGGACAGACCGATGAATCACCATGTATACTGGATGATTCATCGATCCGTCCTCTCTTTATAACTCTTTTATTTTAAGTCAGATAGAAAAACTGTTCAAATAAAATTTGTATGATATATTATTGTCTATGTACGTACCATACGCATTTGTATACAGGGTGCTCCGTTTAAGCGAATTAATATGTAACTTTATATTTCTTAATGGAACACCCTATATATATATATATATATATATATATATATATATATATATATATATATATATATATATATATAAATTGATAGTAAATTAGATTTCCTTTAAAAAAGTATTAAGTAATACGGGGTCTAAAATTATAGATTAAGAAGTTATTTACGTTCATAAAAAAATAGTAGTTCATAGTGGAAAAAATCATAATTTAATACAAAATTTTGATACTTTTTTTGTTAATACTTATTTTAAACATTACACTAATTGATTGTACTGGACGCTGAAAGTGAAAGGTGACATACCGTTAGCTGTCAAGCTTGAAGCAGTATTTAATAAGGTATTTCGATAGATTTATTCTCCTATCAATAATATTCCTTGTTATAATACCTCCCTGAATCCCCGTACCCTTTATCTATAAGATAAAATAACAATTCCCTCCCCTAACCGTACTTAATATCACACTTTAATCCTTAATACAAGAACAATCAACAGACAATTAGAGTACTAGAGACATCTCTGTGGCGCGGTAGCGCTCACAAGCTGCAATCTGTGCAGGTCTCGACAATGCTCCACACTGCTCATCAACACATTGTATTGCTGATTAACGCGTAGGCGTATTAATACCAGGTAGAATACATAAAACAGACTAAAAATGAACACAGAACAACAATCATACGCCGATAAAACAAATACTACTAAACAAAATACACAAACAACATTTCCAAAGAAGGAGCAAGCGATCATACTAAATGCAGTAGAAGACATCCCCTTTACGGACTACATTACAACAATCGCAAATATTGTAAGCCAAAAACATACATTTCACACCAAAAATCTCGAACAACCGCATCTGTATCTACTTAGCATCTAAAGAAATAGTTAATATCCTTATAGAAAACCATAAATATATTGAAATTAATTCTTATAAAATACAAATAAGACGCCTCATAACCCCGTCCAATAGATAAGTACTTTCAAATGTATGTCCATCAATCACACACCAAGTATTAGAAAAAATTCTCATCCAACAGGGCATCAAACCAGTCTCCCCGATATACTTCCAAAGAGCCGGGTTACCAGAAGACCTGTCACATATCTGTAGTTTTAGAAGGCAACTATACATCTCCCAGGAGAGCAAACATATAGCCGATAGCATACTCTTTAAATATGAAGAAACAGACTACAGGATATTCCTAAGTGGAGAAAATGTTATTTGCCACATGTGCAATACAACGGATCATCCTAATTCTAAATGTGACAAACAAACTCTGACTCAAAATAAAGAACAATATCCAAAAATCAATGAAAAAACAAATAAAAGACCAGTCCCCACTGATTCAGAACCAGAACTTCAAATAACAAACTATACTGAAAACCAAATTACAGAGAGCAATAACTTGTCACAAAATGAAAGTACAATACATAATATGGAGCCAACAAACACGAACGACAATGCCCTATTTAGGCAACCCGAAAAAAGATCTAAGTAAACACCTGGAACCCGATCTAGATCACAAAGCCCAGCCAGTCAACAAACAATCGAAGAACAACTCGTACCAATGGAAAAAGAAATCTTAAACAACCCTAATAAATATATTCTAACATTCAACGAATTAAAGGACCTTCTTCAAAATATGCAGGGAACAAATGAACAACTAGCCATTGCCAAGGAATACACGTCTGAAATAAACAAACTAACAGAAATGCTCGAAACTACAAGATTAAAGACTACTAGCAAAGGCATGAAAAGTAGAATATCACGCTTGATAACAAAAATAAAAATCCAAATACACGATAAAAACAGACTATCCTGGACACCAACAACAAGCTCTCAATAATGAGCATAATTCAATGGAACAATAACGGCATCCAAACTCATTTACCACAACTTCAAATACTAATACAACATCAACCTACAATATGTATCCAAGAAACCAGGCTCAGCGAAGGTAAAAAATTTAAACTAAAACACTATAAAACATTTAGAAAAGACAGACAAATTAACACTATAGCTAGCGGAGAAGTTGCAATAATGTGTAAAAACTCTGTACAAGTAAAGAGAATCGATCTAAACACTGAACTAGAAGCAGTTGCAGCCAGAACTAATTTTCCATTCCCAATGACAGTGTGATATATATATATATATATATATCCCACCAAATAAAACTATAATCAAGAATGAAATCGAAAACCTCACAAACCAGTTACTCTTACCTCGACTCATCCTAGGAGATTTCAACGCACACAACATTTTATGGGGCTCCCAACAAAACAATTCTAGATAAACTCAATTTATTAAATGATGGCTCACATTCATACATCTCAAGTCGAACAGGAAACACAAGTACCTTGGTGTTTCGCTACCTTTGATTTTTTTTATGTTGTTCCATATTACTTTTGTGAGAGTGTCTTTATTTATAGTTGATACAAATCTTTGCCATGATAGTCTTTTGCTGCACTTGATTACTTTTTTGCTGTAGGCTCTGGTTCTTTGTAGTTCTAGGCGGTTTTCTGCGCTATTGTGTCTTTTTAATTTATATAATTCCCTTTTTTGCTTTTTTTATAGCTTCTGCGCATTCTGGATTCCACCATGGTACGTTCTTATACCCGATTTTTCTTGATTTATAGCCTATGGTTGTTTCTGCGGCATTTTTTATTTGATCTGTTAGATTTTGAATTATGTTGTTTATATCCTTAAATTCGGTTTCCTTTTTAATATTTTTCAATATTTCTTTGTATTGTTTCCAGTCTGCGTTTTTAAAGTTCCAGTTTTTACGCTCGTTTTTATCTTCTTGGTTAGGATTATAGGTATTTAGAGTGAACGAGATTTTGATTGGAAGATGGCCATCGCTGAATAAAATTGGTATTGTCTCCCATATAGTCTCTGTTGCTATTCTGAAATCGGCAAATGTTAAATCCAAGGTACTTGTGTTTCATGTTCGAGTTGAGATGTATGTATGTGAGCCATCATTTAATAAATTGAGTTTATCTAGAATTGTTTTGTTGGGAGCCCCATAAAATGTTGTGTGCGTTGAAATCTCCTAGGATGAGTCGAGGTAAGAGTAACTGGTTTGTGAGGTTTTCGATTTCATTCTTGGTTATAGTTTTATTTGGTGGGATATATATATATATATATATATATATATATATATATATATATATATATATATATATATATATATATATAAGACGTTTTGGTGTAATGCAACAGTGAAATTTCTGTAACTTAAAGTTACCATCAAATATATTAAATATATAAACGAAGACGGATTTGTGAAAAATTCACGGACCCCAGCGGGAATCGAACCCACGGCCTCCCAATTTCTAGTCGGGCGCTCTGCCAACGGAGGCCGTGGGTTCGAATCCCGCTGGGGTCCGTGAATTTTTCACAAATCCGTCTTCGTTTATATATTTGATGGTAATTTTAAGTTACAGAAATTTCACTGTTGCATTACACCAAAACAGACTTCTCTCATACATAATACTGTAGTGCCTATTCACTACCACGGGTCATGTCTCGCTGTTGTGCGGATAACGTTACTCCATGTGGGAGACCGTTCTCGTATCCAACGTGCTTGTGACATGTGAAAAATTCACGAACTTCAGTGGGATCCTGTAGCTCAGTTAGCAGAGCGCCCGACTAGAAATTGGGAGGCCGTGGGTTCGAATCCCGCTGGGGTCCGTGAATTTTTCACAAATCCGTCTTCGTTTATATATTTAATATATTTGAGGGTAACTTTAAGTTACAGAAGTTTCACTGTTGCATTACACCAAAACAGTCTTCTCTCATTAGGAATAATACTTGATAAAAAAACTAACCTGGAAAAGACATATAACTGAAATAAGTAAAGAATGCTGTAGAAAATTAAACATACTTAAAATATTAGCACATCATGACTGGGGAGCTGACAGGAAATACTTGCATCTTTAAATTAGATTACGGAACAACGATATATTCGACAGCAAAAAAAACGAACCTTCGAATACTGGACACCATAGAAAGCTTATACTGCGAAGCAAATGAACCATCCTTACATGATAGAAGGAAATACTTAACCCTATCATACATTGCCAAAATCTCAAGCCAACCAAACCATCCTACATATAAATACATCATCAACCCCTCCAATTCTGACAATACCATATTACACTCTCCCTATCAAACCCATATGCATGAACTGTTGAACTCCCTAAACCTCAATCTCCCAGTAACACAACAAAACAAAATATCCCAAACTCCCCCATGGGCTATCGAAATACCAGACATCAACCTCGAACTACATAAATTTGATAAACAAAATACCAATCACGACGTAATCAAAAACCATTTTAACGAACTTTTTTTTATTTGGTTATTTTATTTACAACTGGCCTTTGCTTGAGCCAACGAGCAAATCTGATATAATACAAGTCACATGCGTGAGGAGAGCATCCAGTGACACTCCCTCTTTATTTTAATATTGTTTCATAGGTATTGTGTAATTATGGGCGGGTGTGTTATTGTGCAGGTGTGTGTTTGAGATCCGATGGTTTTGTTCTCTTGAGGCGTCTCAGGCTGTTTTCATTCTTCAGCAGGTTGGCGACCATAACGTTTGGGTGGTTCATAGTTTTGTGTTCATGTGATGAGGCGAATTTACGAATCTCTTCGTGGATGTATTTGACCTATAGGTCTTTATGGAGGGTATGGTTGTTTACATACCACGGTGCATTGGCAATCATCCGAAGTATTTTGTTCTGGCTTCTTTGAATTATGTCTGTGTTCGACTTTTTAGCACATCCCCATAGCTGGATCCCATAGGTCCAAATAGGGATAATTATTGTTTAGTAGAGAAGGAGCTTGCTTTCTAGTGGTAGTTGCGATTTTCTGCCTAGGAGCCAGTACATTTTTCTGATTTTAATGTTTATTTGTTGCTTTTTTGTTTTCAGGTGTTTTTGCCATGTGAGCCGTTTGTCCAGATGTAAACCTAGGTATTTTACATCTTCTTTTGTGTTAATTGTATTTCCGTTGATTGTAACCGACGGGCATATAGTTCTTCTGTTTGTAAATATTACATGTGTGGATTTTTGTTCATTAATTTTTATTCTCCACTTTTCTGTCCATCGTTGTACATCGTCAAGGGATTTTTGCAATAGAGCAGATGAAGTGTTTGGGTCTTCATCTCTTGCAAGGATGGCTGTATCATCTGCATATGTGGCTATGAGGACGTTTTCTTCACAGGGTAGGTCGGCTGTGTACAGTACACTTCCTTGTGAGACTCCTGCTTTGATCGGTTGTATTTTCGATGTGGTGCCTTCGTGTCGTATTTGGAAATATCGTTCGCTGAGGTACGATTTTATTAACTGAAAATATGGATGTGGTAACTTTTTCTTAATTTTATATAGTAGGCCCGTGTGCCAGACTTTATCAAAAGCCTGGCTTATGTCTATGAAGGCTCCCGGGCAGATTTGTTTGTTCTGCAGACTGCTTTCAATTTCGTTTACAATCCTATGGACTTGTTGGATGCTGTTTTCTGAAGCCGAGTTGATGTGCTGGTATGAGATTTTCTTCTTCGATTATTACTTGCAGTATTCTTAGTAATAATTTTTCGAATACTTTTGAGAGCAGTGGAAGCAGGGAGATTGGTCTATATGAAATGATTTAATGATGCGTTTTTCCAGGCTTGTGCATTAGTATGATTTGTGCGAATTTCCACTGTACTGGGAAATAGGATATTCTTATCATGGCGTTATAGATATTTGTTATCATAAGTAGATCTTTTTTGGGGAGTTCTTTTGTTATTTTTGCGTTGATAATATCATATCCTGGAGATTTCTTGTTATTTAGTTTTTTAATTTCGCTTACTATTTCTGTTGGTGTGAAGTGCTTAATAGCTGGTGAAAGTTGTAGAGGAGGTATGAGAAAGTTTTCAATTCCTTCGTTGTCTTGGTCTGCTGTTGGTGGATATGGTTCAAATGTTTTAGAGAAGAATCCCGCAAAGAGTTCGGCTTTTTCTGAGCTTTCTGTGGCCCACGTACCGTCTGCTTTCCGTAGTGGTGGAATTGATTGGGTTGGAGCTCAGGTGGTTGTACCCTTTTGCTGTGATCGCCTTTTGCATTTCTCTTCCCTTTGGGGTTACTAGTCTCGATCCCCACTGGGGATGTTTGGAGTTCTAGTCCCCTCCAGCTAAGAACCTATTCCCTAGCTTTACGAAATACGTTTCAAATTTCTCTTTTGATATTTGATGCTTGGGTGGACAGTAAGCAGCAGATATAGTTAATGTGCCATTTAATTCATGTGTTTTAATGGTTGTGGCTAGTAAATATTCTTCCTCGATTTTTTCTAGCTCTGTGTGTATAATATTTTCCTTGATGATTATGGCTGTTCCTCCGTGAGCAGTTTCGTCTGGATGGTTTGTGGTATATGTTTTATATTTCGGTATTTTGATATAGTTTTTGTTTGTGAAGTGAGTTTCTGATAAGAGCATGATATCAATTTTATGTATTTGCAAGAATACTTCGACTTCGTGTCTGTGTTGTGTTAGCCCATTAGAGTTCCACAGTGCAATCCTGAGTGAGTTAACCATTGTTTCTATTATTGACGAGGGACGTGAGTAGTTGAATGATCATTGTATTTTGTTGCATGATCTGGTTGAACATTGTTTCGAATGTGTTCAGAAATTCTGACAGGAAGGTTTCATTGTGTGATTTAGGTATTTGTTGGTTGCGTATCTCTGTATTCTTGGTATTGCTTGTTATGTCTGCGTAGCTGATGTTTTCTCTTACTTTTTGGAACATTTGGCTGTTTGGTTTCTAAGGAGTTATTTTATTTCTGGTTTTTTGCAGCTCTTTATATACCGAGCAGCCTTTATAATTCGCAGGGTGGGGGCCCAAGCAGAGAAAACAGGTGGCTGGGGTGTTAGCACCTTTTTGACATTCTTTAGTCGGATGGTTTGCAGCGCATTTCACGCAGTAGTTCTCTTTGGTACAGTAGGATTTGGTGTGGCCGTACTCCTGGCAGCGCATGCATTGAGGTATATCTTTTTTAATTCTCGGGAGTTCAACTACTATTTTGGTGCCTAGAATGTGCTTTAATTCATAGATTTTTTTGTTATTTTCTGATTGCTCCTGGTTTATGAAGAACATTGGAAGAGGTTCTTTTGTTTGCCAGCTTCTGATGTACACATTTCTTATTACGAAGCCCTTGATTTCTAGGGCTTCCTTTATGTCATTTACTGGTATTGAATGGTGGATATTTTTTATTACTACCCTGTAAGCTCTTTCTTCTCGAGGCTGGTATGTGTAATATGCTACTTTGTTGGTGTTTAGCGTGAGTATTAGTTTTCTATAGGCGTCGGGTGTGCTCGTGTTCACTTTGATAGTATTATTTGCGAGTGATCTGCATATGAACTCGTCTGGCTTTAGTGATGTTTTGAAGGTTGTTAACATTGACTGATAGTCAGTAACTGCTTGAATGAAAAGTGGTGGTGGTTTTGGGTCCGATTTTGATTGGGTTTCGTCCTTTTCGTTGTCCAGAATAGAATATTTATTTGACGTGTATACTGTTGTTGTTCTGATTGCGTTCGTGTTACTGCGCTTGTTTTGTGGGTCTGGTTCTTTTTCTCTTGTTCTCTTTTTTG
Source organism: Harpalus rubripes (assembly GCA_963082715.1). Taxonomy (NCBI): domain Eukaryota; kingdom Metazoa; phylum Arthropoda; class Insecta; order Coleoptera; family Carabidae; genus Harpalus; species Harpalus rubripes. The sequence continues at coordinate 26,035,029 of OY720458.1, read as the reverse complement.
TTGCCCCTCTTAGGGGTACTTGTTGCCATGAGAGACTGATGTCTTCGTTTGATAGCATTTGATGTTGGTAGTCTGGAGTGCTTTTGTCGATGTTGTAATTACCGCCAGTATGTCTAATTGGTGTGAATCCTAGAAGGGGGGTGGTTGGTGTATAGGGTGAATTTCGGATCATTGCGGTGGCTATGGGTGTAGTCATGGGTGTTGATGTTGTTTGGGTATAGTAGCATGCTGCTGTTGTTGTTATAACATTCGTTATCGTGTTTGTAACGGTATTAGATCCGCCACTTGTTTGTTGCATGGTTGTGGATGTAAGTTTCTCTGTTATTGGTTTTAGTTATGATATCGTTGGCAACACTGATTTATTTATTGGCGCGAAAGATTCGCACTTCGACAGGTGCGCGCTGGTAGCGGTGTACTGTTCACACGTGAGGTTTCACAGAAACTTTATCACTTGTATTTTATCACCACTTGCTTGTTTTGTACGTCTATTCTTTCCGTTTCCGAGATTGAATTATAATAATCACGCTGGTGAGTACTTTACGAAATGATTATTAGTATTACACAGAAAAATTTGAATTATTTTTTCACTACACACAGGTTAGTTGTTGCAATTTGCAGTTCGCACGGTTGCCACTCTTTTTTTTAACGAACTAAAAAAAAACATAGACAAACATTTCATATATACGGATGCATCTAAAATAGAAGATAAAATAGGAGCAGCCTTTGTAACTGAAGATGAAACAGTATTATACCACCTACCAAATGAATACAGCATATACTCAGCAGAAATGATTAGTATCTACTTCAGCTTGCAACATATAGAGAAGAACCCCAAGAAAAACTACACCATTTACACAGATTTTTTTAGTAGCCTCCAATCCATTATGACAATATACCCGAAACATCTCATAACAAAATACATCCAAGATCTTCTATTCCAACTCACCACAACCAACATCCAAGTAAATTTCATTTGGATACCATCCCATATAGGTATACCAGGCAATGAAAAAGCAGATACAGCCGCCAAGGAAGCCACAAAAATACCTCTCACACCTATTCCCATTGAAGCAAGAGATAGCAGCAACATTTAAAAACAAAATCAGAGAAAACTGGAACCTACGATGGAGCAATCTCCAAACAAACAAATTTAAAAACATACAAGAAAAAATCCAACCTTGGCAAGAACCCGAAAACTCTACCAGAAGAGAACAAATAATATTTACAAGAATAAGAATTGGACATACCAGAGCAACATATAACAACATCTTTGATAGAACAAGCGTCAAAATATGCACTGATTGCAATACTCAGATCTCAGTAGAACATATTATACTGCACTGTAAAAAGTACGATGAACAAAGGAGGAAATACCAGATACCACAAACAATAAAAGAAACCCTGAACATGAAGAACTACACCCGAATAATGAAATACATTAAATATATCCAAATACTCAATGAAATGTAAATACAAATGTAAACTCGAATTATATGTATACATATTATGCTAATACCCCATGGGTAAAGCATTATAATAAATAATAATAAAAAAAAACATTACATTAATTACAAAGAGGCTATTAAAATTTAGTGACAGACTAAATAAAGCAAAATTATAATTAATGCTCTCGGTATAAAACAATTGCCAAATTTATATTTCTGTGACATTCACTAAGTATAAATATCATATTCACCATTTCATCTTTTCTAAAATTTGTATTATTCGTTTTCACAACAATATCAACAATGATAAACTAAGAGTATTTTGACAACTTGTTTGTTTAAATTCGAAACAATTAATCAAATTATTCATAGCTTACTTTGTTAATAATAACATGATACAATCAGAGTGAACTTAGCAGCAGATTCGCAGCAGCGGATTCGAAAGAAAAATACTGTTGGACAACCCTGATGTTCGCTGCCGCTCGTTGAGGATCGCTGCCGTTCGTTTAAGTTTATTTCAATATTACTTCTGATATTTTCATAATTTCAGGGGAAGTAAACACAACCCTAGCAATTATAATAAATTAATAATAGTTGAAAATTTCAGGGGATGCGATACTGTAAACCAATAAAATTTAAAATAGGTATGCAAGTGCTACTGGTTTTATATAATATTAACAGTCATTTCACCCTCTAATATTACTCCTGATATTTTCATAATTTCAGGGGAAGTAAACACAACCCTAGCAATTATAATAAATTAATAATAGTTGAAAATTTCAGGGGATGCGATACTGTAAAACAATAAAATTTTAAATAGGCATGCAAGTGCTACAATATTGACAGTCATTTCACCCCCTAATATTACTTCTGATATTTTCATAATTTCAGGGGAAGTAAACACAACCCTAGCAATTATAATAAATTAATAATTGTTGAAAATTTCAGGGGATGCGATACTGTAAAACAATAAAATTTAAAATATGGCATGCAAGTGCTACAATATTGACAGTCATTTCACCACCTAATATTACTTCTGATATTTTCATAATTTCAGGGGAAGTAAACACAACCCTAGCAATTATAATAAATTAATATTTGTTGAAAATTTCAGGGGATGCGATACTGTAAAACAATAAAATTTAAAATATGGCATGCAAGTGCTACAATATTGACAGTCATTTCACCCCATAATATTACTTCTGGTATTTTCATAATTTCAGGGGAAGTAAACACAACCCTAGCAATTATAATAAATTAATAATAGTTGAAAATTTCAGGGGATGCGATACTGTAAACCAATAAAATTTAAAATAGGCATGCAAGTGCTACTGGTTTTATATAATATTAACAGTCATTTCACCCTCTAATATTACTTCTGATATTTTCATAATTTCAGGGAAAGTAAACACAACCCTAGCAATTATAATAAATTAATAGTTGTTGAAAATTTCAGGGGATGCGATACTGTAAAACAATAAAATTTAAAATATGGCATGCAAGTGCTACAATATTGACAGTCATTTCACCCCATAATATTACTTCTGGTATTTTCATAATTTCAGGGGAAGTAAACACAACCCTAGCAATTATAATAAATTAATAATAGTTGAAAATTTCAGGGGATGCGATACTGTAAACCAATAAAATTTAAAATAGGCATGCAAGTGCTACTGGTTTTATATAATATTAACAGTCATTTCACCCTCTAATATTACTTCTGATATTTTCATAATTTCAGGGAAAGTAAACACAACCCTAGCAATTATAATAAATTAATAGTTGTTGAAAATTTCAGGGGATGCGATACTGTAAAACAATAAAATTTAAAATATGGCATGCAAGTGCTACAATATTGACAGTCATTTCACCCCATAATATTACTTCTGGTATTTTCATAATTTCAGGAGAAGTAAACACAACCCTAGCAATTATAATAAATTAATAATAGTTGAAAATTTCAGGGGATGCGATACTGTAAACCAATAAAATTTAAAATAGGCATGCAAGTGCTACTGGTTTTATATGATATTAACAGTCATTTCACCCTCTAATATTACTTCTGATATTTTCATAATTTCAGGGGAAGTAAACACAACCCTACCAATTATAATAAATTAATAGTTGTTGAAAATTTCAGGGGATGCGATACTGTAAAACAATAAAATTTAAAATATGGCATGCAAGTGCTACAATATTGACAGTCATTTCACTTCTGGTATTTTCATAATTTCAGGAGAAGTAAACACAACCCTAGCAATTATAATAAATTAATAATAGTTGAAAATTTCAGGGGATGCGATACTGTAAAACAATAAAATTTAAAATAGGCATGCAAGTGCTATTGGTTTTATATAATATTAACAGTCATTTCACCCTCTAATATTACTTCTGATATTTTCATAATTTCAGGGGAAGTAAACACAACCTTAGCAATTATAATAAATTAATAATAGTTGAAAATTTCAGGGGATGCGATACTGTAAAACAATAAAATTTAAAATATGGCAAGCAAGGGCTACAATATTGACAGTCATTTCACCCCCTAATATTAGTTCTGATATTTGCATAATTTCAGGGGAAGTAAACACAACCCTAGCAATTATAATAAATTAATAATAGTTGAAAATTACAGGGGATGCGATACTGTAAAAAAATAAAATTTAAAATAGGCATGCAAGTGCTACTGGTTTTATATAATATTAACAGTCAATCCACCCTCTAATATTACTTCTGATATTTTCATAATTTCAGGGGAAGTAAACACAACCCTAGCAATTATATTAAATTAATAATAGTTGAAAATTTCAGGGGGTGCGATACTGTAAAACAATAAAATTTAAAATATGGCATGCAAGTGCTACAATATTGACAGTCATTTCACCCCCTAATATTACTTCTGATATTTTCATAATTTCAGGGGAAGTAAACACTACCCTAGCAATTATATTAAATTAATAATAGGTGCAAATTTCAGAGAATGCGATACTGTAAAACAATAAAATTTAAAATATGGCATGCAGGTGCTACTGGTTTTATATAATATTGACAGAGATTCCACCCCCTAATATTTACTTTATCCAAATGGGACGTGCTATTATGCTCCCAGTTGCGTCTAGGTATAAAAATATTGGTTTCTTTTTATGTAAAGACACCAAGTACTTTAACTGTTCTTCTGTCTGTGACCTAACATGAAATGATTTGTAGCCGATGTTTTATATATATCATTTTATATGCGTTCCTTCTCACTTTCTTTTATTATTTACAAATATTAGGGTACATCGACTGCTACCCGGTACAGTGCTATTTTATAATATACAATATAGTTTAGAATATTAAATTATGTTTTGTTTTGTTTAAATGTGGTGAAGGATGTTGATGTCTTCGCAAAATTTGATTGTGTTTGTTAGGTGGTTGATATCGTTTCCTACGGCTTCTGTCAGGGTTGGTCGAATGTTGTTCAGGATTCTCTCTTGTGAATATTTTGGACATTGTATTAGGATATGCTCGGCAGTAATTTGGGTATTGCAGGTATCACAGATTTCGGGTTCTGTTTTTTGCATAATATATTTGTGGGTTAGATTTGTATGCCCTACTCTTAATCTGGTGATTTTTATCTGGTCTCTTCTATTGTTCAAATTAGCCCACCTTGAAGTATCTGTTTTTATATTCCTAAGTTTGTTCCCTAATGTGTTTGCCCACATATTTTGCCATTGTATCTTCATTTGTTGTTTGGCTATATTATACAGTAAGGAAGTCTTGGACTGGAATAGGTATATGTGTTTCATCTTCGTGAATAGCTTCTTTCGCCGCCTTATCTGCCTCTTCATTTTCCCTTATTCCTATGTGCGATGGTATCCACATTATTGATATTTTGTTTCGCTGGTTTATATGGTGTATTTGTTCTTGGATTTTTTGTATTATTTGTTGTTTGCTATATATATTTCTTGTTTCTTTTATTACCGATAGAGAGTCAGTGCATATAATATATTCTTTTTGGTGTTGTTGTTTGTTATTAATTTCGATTAAGGCGGTAAGAATACTATATGCTTCAGCAGTAAAAATTGTTGTTTGACTTGGTAGGTGAAATTTGATCTTTTTGTTATTTATTACTACAGCTCCTCCTGTTCCTTCCGGAGTTTTTGATCCATCCGTAAATATTTTGTAAGCGTTTTTATTTTGATCGCATATTTCAATGTATATTTGTTTAATTAATTCTGTTGGAGTATCAGATTTTTTATATTTTGTTAGGTCTAGGATGTAGTATGGTATTTTTTTCTTCCATGGTGCTATATTGTCTGTGTACATTTTTTCAAGGTCAGGTAGGGGGGTTTGAAGGTTTGTAAGGGTTTCTTTGATTTTTTGTTGAAGAGGTGTAATGGATAGTGGTATAGTTTGATATTGGTGGCTCTTGAATATGTATTTGAAGGCAGGATTTTTTGGGTTTTTCAATAATTTTAGCGTGTAGGATATTGTGAGTTGGTTTCTACGTAGTTTTAGTGGGATAATACCAGATTCACTTAACATACTGATGGCTGGGCTAGTTCTATAGGCTCCTATAGCTAACCTGATTGAGGTGTTCTGTATTGGTTCCAAAGTTTTCAGAAGGTTTTTGCTGGTTGTTTAATAGATAATGGCACCATAGTCCATTTTTGATCGGATAAAAGACAGTTATATTCTTATTAAGATATCTTTGTGTGAACCCCATTTGTTGTGGCATAGACATTTTATAAGATTTAGTCCTCTGTAGCATTCTTGTTTTAGATGTTGTAAGTGTTGTTTCCATATGAGTCGTGGATCTAGTATCAGAACAATAAATTTACCTTCTCACTTTTCTAATAGTTTGTTTTGTAATTTAACTAAATGAACAAATATGCCTTTATCCAGATCTTCAGACTTTAATTTTTCGCTTGAATTTTTTTTTAACAGTCAACGAAGGATCACTTTATTGGTATCAGCCAGACATTATAATTTAAAACAATCACTTTTTGAGCCCATTTGCGTAAAGAGAAATTTCTTCCTAGTAGTAGCTTCGTCATAAAGAACGTATCAAAGCAAAGAGGATTTAAGCTGCTGTAAGTCATTTGAAACAATTAGGAAAAATTGAATTAATTATATCATCATATAACCATTCACGTTCATATAATGAAGATAAAATATTTAAATTCAAGATACGCCCAAATACATTATACGATGTTTTAAAAATATTTGGATATTCAGTATATACTGACCAAGGTGCTTGCTGCAGATTTACGGATTGTTTAGGCAGCGGATATGTACACATTAAATTGTATTCAAATGCAGTGCCGATATTGAAATCACTAAAATAATTCTTATTAGTTGCTACCGGTGATACTTTTTTAGCCCATGTTTCTTGCGAAAATGTTATAATTAAACTGTCGTTTTGTAAAGAATCATCTTGATTCATTTTTCCCTTCATTGTGTGATTGCATGTTTACTTTATTATTTCGTAGTTTAATATTTTTGGTTCTCTTTTTATTATTGAGCTGTAACTGATTATACGACCTTTTAGGAGACTACTCATTTTATTTATAAATCTAGGAATTTGTCTTCTTAGTTTAGCCCCGAGTGTGTCCTTTTTGACTATTTTAAACCAATTTTCTACTTGGGCGTTACAATCTTTTCTGATTCCAAATTTCTTAATTAATATTCCAGAAATAATTGGATAAAAGGGAAGTATATCTTTCAATAAATAATTAATAAAATTCTGAAAATAGTAATCATTTGCAGCCCCAATTTGAGAAGAATATAAATGGTTAATATCTTCTTCCAATAATTAAAAATAAAGGTGACTTTTGTCTCAGGGAAGTGGCAGAATTGGAAGTATTTATTTTAGGTATGCAGCCAGAAAATTTTACAAAAATACTTTGTTTATTTTTAATGATATTTAGTGCATATTCGAAATCTTCACTTAAAAAAGGTAAACCAAACACAATTAATACATTGATACTGCTAATATGTCGTTTGTAAAAATCAGTGCTGATACCACAGTTTTAGCTAACCTTCTTAACGAATAACTTTTTGTAAGAGAGTTTATTTTCTGAGTTGCAGTATGAAATAAATGCGTTGAACAGATATGAATTAAAGTCATATTATCTATCGAAATTCCTTTATAAATATGTTTCCATGTTATGCGTAAATAGCCTAATAAATCTATTTTATTGAAAGAAAGAAGGACCGATTGTACAGTATCGCATCCCCTGAATATATTTTAATTTTATTTTAATTGTTAGGGTTGTGTTTACCTCCCCTGTAATTATGAAAGTATCAGAAGTAATATTAGGGGGTGTAAGGACTGTCAATATTATATAAAACCAGTAGCACTTGCATACCACATTTTAAATTTTATTGTTTTACAGTGCCGCATCCCCTGAAATTTTCATGTATTTTAATTTCATTTTAATTCTTAGGATTGTGTTTACCTCCCCTGAAATTATAAAAGTATCAGAAGTAATATTAGGGGGTGAAATGACTGTCAATATTATATAAAACCAGTAGCACTTGCAAACCATATTTTAAATTTTATTGTTTTACAGTATCGCATCCCCTGAAATTTTCAACTATTATTAATTTAATATAATTGCTAGGGTTGTGTTTACTTCCCCTGAAATTATGAAAATATTAGAAGTAATATTAGGGGGTGAAGTGACTGTGAATATTAGATAAAACCAGTAGAACTTGCATGCCATATTTTAAATTTTATTGTTTTACAGTATCGCATCCCCTGAAATTTTCAACTATGATTAATTTATTATAACTGCTAGGGTTGTGTTTACTTCCCCTGAAATTATGAAAATATCAGAAGTAATATTAGAGGGTGAAATGACTGTTAATATTATATAAAACCAGTAGCATTTGCATCCCTATTTTAAATTTTATTGGTTTACAGTATCGCATCCCCTGAAATTTTCAACTATTATTAATTTATTATAATTGCTAGGGTTGTGTTTACTTCCACTGAAATTATGAAAATATCAGAAGTAATATTAGGGGGTGAAATGACTGTCAATATTGTAGCACTTGCATGCCATATTTTAAATTTTATTGTTTTACAGTATCGCATCCCCTGAAATTTTCAACTATTATTAATTTATTATAATTGCTAGGGTAGTGTTTACTTCCCCTGAAATTATGAAAATATCAGAAGTAATATTAGGTGGTGAAATGACTGTCAATATTGTAGCACTTGCTTGCCATATTTTAAATTTTATTGTTTTACAGTATCGCAATATTATATAAAACAGTATCACTTGCATACCACATTTTGTATTTTATGTTCACAGTACTTTGTCCCTTGAAATATTGCATAAATACATATACTCTATTTCGTTTCTAAGATACAGAGACCCATTTAGCAAATGATTCATTCTGCCTGTATCCTTGTCTGGATAACTATGAGCTAGTAATATTTGTTAAAGTGTATATTTTCAAACTGTTATTGTTATTATGTACCCTGTGCCCCTGAAGTGATATACCAAATGACTTATTTTGTTTACTGAATTAGATAAAAAAGGTATTTATTAATTTTTCTTCGATTTTATTTAAATAAACCTAAACGAACGGCAGCGATCCTCAACGAGCGGCAGCGAACGTCAGGGTTGTCCAACACTATTTTTCTTTCGAATCCGCTGCTGCGAATCTGCTGCTAAGTTCACTCGGATCATGATACAAACATATCATTCAACGAATAAAGGTAAATAACTTCCTAATTTATAATTTTAGACCCCTTATTACTTTAAGAAATATAAAGTTACATATTGTTGCGCTTAAACGGAGCATATGCGTTTATATACAGGATATAAACGCATATGGTACGTACAAAGACAATAATATATCATATAAATTTTATTTGAACAGTTTTTCTATCTGACTGAATATAAAAGAGTTATAAAGAGAGGACAGACCGATGAATCACCCTCTATATATATTCAGTGTGGGATTAAAGTATGGAATATTTAAAAAAAAAACAGCAAACTCAAGCATATATATATATATATATATATATATATATATATATATATATATATATATATATATATATATATATATATATATATATATATATATACAGAGTGTCCCATTTAAGGTACGAATGCATTGGGATCTCGAGAACCGTAAGAGCTACGAGGTTGGTTAAATTAGACAAAAGTTGCCCCATTAGGAGACCATTTTAATGGTATTTTGTTATTTGCGAAAAAATGCATAGGTCACTAGATATAGGCGAAAATGTAAATTTTGCAGTTTTTTATTTTTACAAATAACTTCGAAGTGTGAAATTATACTGGATTTTGGTTTGCACATCTTTAGAGGGCACTTTTTTATGTTCTTTCGACTGGCGATGCTCAATTTTTTTTATCAATGTTGGTTTTCAGAGGATTGATGTCAAAGTTTTAATTTTTATATGGACGCCATATTGGAAAGTTACGCCATTGAAAAGAGAATTTTTAGCTTTACAATGATATAAAATAGTAATAATTTATTTTTATAATTAACAGAGAAATTAACAAAAAATATTATTAATACTAAAATTTACAGTACAATATTTAAATAATAGATTTGGAGGACAATGGATAGGGACTAACAGCGACATCAAGTGGCCTGCTAGATCTCCAGATTTAACACCTTTAGATTTTTTTATGGGGATACTTAAAAATTATAAGTAGAAGTGTGTAGAACGAAATGGTGGGTTAATAGAAAATTTATTGTAAAGTTTTTGTAAATTATTTTTGTATTTTTAACATTATTTGTTTAATAAATAGTTATTTTCTTAAACAGCGGCCTTCGATTTACTTTTTTCAATTAAATTTTAGTATTAATAACATTTTTTGTTAATTTCTCTGTTAATTATAAAAATAAATTATTACTATTTTATATCATTGTAAAGCTAAAAAATTCTCTTTTCAATGGCGTAACTTTCCAATATGGCGTCCATATAAAAATTAAAACTTTGACATAAATCCTCGAAAACAAACATTGATAAAAAAAATTGAGCATCGCCAGTCGAAAGAACATAAAAAAGTGCCCTCTAAAGATGTGCAAACCAAAATCCAGTATAATTTCACACTTCGAAGTTATTTGCAAAAATAAAAAACTGCAAAATTTACATTTTCGCCTATATCTAGTGACCTATGCATTTTTTCGCAAATAACAAAATACCATTAAAATGGTCTCCTAATGGGGCAACTTTTGTCTAATTTAACCAACCTCGTAGCTCTTACGGTTCTCGAGATCCCAATGCATTCGTACCTTAAATGGGACACTCTGTATATCAAAAGTAAATAAAAAAGGAAGAGCGATGGGTTATGATTTTGACGTCACACGCAAGAAAGAATGCGACGATGCAGAAGTTGAGATGGAAGATCGGATTACTGTGACAAGGCGAGGGTAAGCGCAATAACAGATAAATAACTTTTTATAAACTCTTCTAAATTATAGTTTCAATACTCATATTTTAACTCTGTTTATCTGTTTAAATTATAAATGTCAAAATTCAGTTTAGAAATTCTTATCATATTATGATAGTCACGACATTTATTTGTTGATCTTAAGTCTGGAAATTATTATATATACGAGCGTGACTTTAGAATGACCTCGCCTATGCACCCCATGCCCCTAAGATAATCCTATCCTGGAGATAGCGTTTTTGTTTTAAGGCAGTCGGTATTAGTTAGCCATGGGATAAACATGGGAGAGTCGCTATTAGTTAGCCATGGGATAAACATGGGAGAAGTCGAAATTAGTACGTGGCGTCAGAAAGACGTGTTTTGGTTTGGACATGTAGTGTCCTTTAGTTTTGGGGCGACGCTCGTCCGCTGGGTTACGGAATGTAACACTTGTTAGTTGTGTATGTTAGGCTTAGTATTAATTAATAATCATGTAAATAAAGTATTAGTTTTTTAAATCAACAAGTTGTGTTCATGTCCGTAGTGTTCATCAGTGTAAAGTGTAAAAAGTGAAGTGCCGTGTGTTCTTCCTTCTCACAAGCCGTGGACGCCAGCCATCAAAGCGTTCACCAGTCAGTAAGTGTATCATCGTTGGGAATCATCATCCGTGTATCATCATCGCCAGTCAGTTTCAAAGACCCCCGTCGTGTTACATTACAAACAAACCACGCCATTTTTAAAGTTCTGTCTTCTGTCACTTGCGTATTGACATTTGAGTTTTACATGTGATCCAATGTCTTCGGACGGTTGTGGAAACTTAAAGAATTTCACATTTGTCATGTATTCTTTATAATTATAGCGGGAGTCATTGTTGTAAAGACCATACACTCGCTTGATACTTGGCACCATCTTGCAACTGTCACCATGACAGCGATTTGTTTGTAATCGGCAACGGGGTGAAACGAGTCACAAGTGTAGTACAAGGAAAATACCAATAGACGGCAGCCCGAAAATATACCTCTGTATAACTCTCCATTAGAAAACATATTAAAGAAATACAAACAGATCTTTTCAAGGAAAATATCATGGAAAGAAAAATAAAAATTGATAAGGAAAATTGGAGAATTTTAACAGTATGCAATAATAATACGACGAACGAACTACTGACAGAAATTAGAGACAGGGCAAAAGACACAGACGAAAGTAACCTTGTTATTGGTGGAGATTTTACCGCTAGAATAGGGGAAGGAGGTGGTTTATGGAACCTTGAAACAAGAAAGAAATAAGAAACACAAAGGACAAAATAGTAAATAATGACGGAAAAATCCTAACACAAGAATATGAAGACAGAGACTGGACAATTTTATATGGCAATATAGAAGGAGACTTCGCATATATAGGCAAACGAGGAGAAAAGACAGTAATTGACTATGTCAGGGAAGTTGGCGGAAATGAGAGAGTATGAGAATTTTAAATGTTGTTGAATTCGATCACCAGCTTCTAAAAGTAGAACTTAAAAATCACATAGCCAGAGAAACCGGACAACAAATAGTAATACGACAGGCAATGTGGGGAAAAGACGACGTGGAAAAATATAAAAATAAAACGAAAAACATAACCTTTACAAATGGAAACATTGACGAGGAATTCGACGAACTAATAGGAAAAGTAACGAGTCTACAAATAAGAAAGAAATATTAATAAAAACTGGAGCGTCAGTCCGCAATGACTGGTGGAATAAAGACTGTCTGGAAAAGAAACGACAAATAAGAAGAAGATGAAGTTACAAATGAAGCTTGGGTAAATGCGGACGAAAAGGTAATCACAAAGCTTATGAATATTATAAATAAGATTTAGTACAAGGCCAAAATACCCAAAAGATGGTGAAAAGGAATAATATAACCAATCCATAAAAAGGGAGATACTGATAAAGTACAAAATTACAGAGGAATAACACTGTTGGGATACAGCTTTCAAAATATACGCAATAATTTTACATGAAAAACTAGAGGAAGAGATAATGACAAAAAACTTCATTGCAGAAAATCAGGCAGGATTTAGAAAAAAAGAAGAACGACAGACAATATCTACGTAGTAAATCAAATAAAGGAGAACGAAATATGTAAAGAAAAGAAACATTATACGCTTTCTTCGTAGACCTGAAAGCAGCACTTGATAATGTCAACAGAAATATTCTCTTCAAAAATCTTGAAAAAATGAATATAGACAAACAATTACTGGCGGCTTTAGAGAACATTTACAGAGAGACAATTTCAGTTATAAGAATAGGCAACAAATACACTTAAATTTGGACAGAAAAAGGATTAAGGCAAACTCAAGGATGGACAGAATATAAACAAATAGAAGACATACAAGTACGGTACATAAATTTTGAGCATGGATAGATGCACACGAGAGTATATAGCAGTGGAAGAGGTTGAAAGCATTAAAATTTAGAACAGTAACAGGAAAGACAGCAGTAAAATACGAGAAGAGAATAAGAAACAACAAAATTTCAATTCTGCAAGAATGCTGGCGGATAATAAGACAAGGAGTAGAAAACAAACTAACAAAATAGGGGCAAGCAAGAAAAGCTTATTACGAAAGAAATTTATATTCTACAATACAAATAGAGAGGGTACGCATAAATGGAGAAAACACATATTATGAGATATATCAGCGAGATTTGGGACAGACAAGAGCAAGAACAACAATGTAAGAACAACAATTAGAATTACAGAAGGTGCAGGCTATGCGGGAGGGAAGAGGAACGTTTAGGCATCTAAGGACATCGTGCAGAGAGGTTCAGAATATATATATATATATATATATATATATATATATATATATACAGGGTGTTTCCTTTAAAACAACCAGCGCTTTTTTTTGCGAACTAACAACTTTAGAGAAAAATGTTTCATACCAAAAATGATCAAGAATAAGGGGATAATGTGTCAATAGTAACAAACCGAATATTTAAAAAAGTGGTTCTCAAACGGTAGAACAAAATTATATTTTTTTAAATGGCATCCTATATAATTTTTAGCCCTTTAAATAGAATATTATTTTCTGATTTCAACGATATAAATATAGCATAGGGTTGTATATCAATTATTTCGAGCAAAATGGTATTAAAAACTAGAAATAATGTAATAAAAAATGGGTTTATTACTAGCGTAACTAGGCAACAGTTGTATCAACCTGTGTATTGCATAGCCTATACCATATTAATATCATTGAAATCAGAAAAAAAATTCTCTATCTCATGGACTAAAAAATATATAGGATACCCTTTAAAAAATATAATTTTGTTCTGTCGTTTGAGAACCACAGGTTGAATTTTCGGTTTGTTATTATTAATAAATTAGCCCCTTATTCTTGATCATTTCTTGTATATAACATTTTTTTCTAAAGTCATTAGTTCGCCCAAAAAAGCGCTGGTTGTTTTAAAGGAAACACGCTGTATATATAATGTAGATTCTAAGCCAATTTGGCAAGAATAAACCTAATCTAATCTAACGGGCTACTTGCGGGGTAATGAAAATCCGATTTCTATCACTATACCTAATGTTATGTTAAAAACGTATGTAAAAATATAAATTTTATTTTAAAACATTTATGTTTTTTAGTAAATTAAGAAAGAACATTTTCTGTGACGTCAATATTTTGAACTGGAGAAATGAAAGCATATTTAAGAATGTAACCTGCAAATGGCATGCGAGGAAGTTTTAATTTGAATTTGAGATTAGTTGAATTTTCTCTCACTCTGTTTTTGTTGTTTATTATTTGCAATTCGCGTGATTTCTGTTACTTTTATTACGTATTTCAATTTGTTAAGCAAGATTTTTAAGAATTTTAACTTACCTTATACTTATACAAGATTAAAAGACAAACTAAAATATTAACCTACAAAATATTGTCAAACGTCAAACAGATGATTTGTCATGTTTAAATTACCCGCACATGCAAATGCTACGAGGCGTACCGAAACCTATGGCTTTGCAGTAATTTAAATATTCAAATTCATTATTTTTTTCTGGCAATTAATAAAAATTTTCTCAAAAGAAAAAAATTGGATAGCAAGTTTTTATCTTCTCTTCGTCACACAACTGTTGTTTTTAACCTATAAATTTAGAAATTGTTGTATTTTCGGCATTTGAAAATGAAAATAGACAAATTACACATGGTTGGAAAGCCAAAAAAAATTTTTTTTTCAATGGTGCAACTTTCCAATATGGCGTCCATATAAAAATTAAATCTTTGACATAACTCGAAAACAAATAATGATAAAAAAAATTGAGCATCACCATTTAAAAGAACATAAAAAAGTGCCTTAAAGATGTGCAAATTAAAATCCAGTATTATTTCACATTTCGAAGATATATGCAAAAATAAAAAAACATTTTCGTCCTTCGCAACTTTTGTCTAATTTAACCGACTTCGTATCACTTATATTTCTCGAGATCCCTATGTTGGAAAAGTTATCCTGGACACCTGTACATCTTATGATACAAGCAAATTATCACCATTTTTAAAGTTCTGTCTTCTGTCACTTGTGTTTTAACATTTGAGTTGTTTGTGAGTTGAAGTTATTTTTATTTTCTTATTTTTAAAGTTTTTATTTAAAATAAAATGAGTTTAACACCCGTTTAAATGTTTACTACAAAAAATGTCCACTTAGGGAGATTGGAGCGAATCTCGTATAAAAATTAATTTCCAACTTAATAGTTTCATATTTTGTAAGTTCACGAAAGATATCTTATCCAACTACTCTAAAAATTTAAAACAATCCAACGTCTAGTTTCTTAGAAAAACGCTTATGAAGTTGACGTTTTCAACGTTCTAATACATGCTCTTACGGTAGAAACATTTCCGTAGATACTTTTTTGTTTGTTTTACATTCATCTTTCCAACTATGATAAACAAAAAAACAAGTAAAATAAAACTGAAGATTCGTAGTATATTATTAGTGGTTTATAATACAGTCTTACTGTTAAAATTTACCTGAAAATTAATGTTAAACATTTTTTGTTCGATAGTAGCGGATCTGATGAAGAAGGACTTGACAACGTTGCACAAATTATTTTTGTGATTTTTAATTTTTTATGTTATAAAAAACCGATTACTTAAATTGATAGATACATTTAATATTATAATTTTACAGTAGGTAAATAAATATAAATAAACGAATGCGCGCTCACAGAACAAGACGCGCAGTTGCCACATAACTTTCTTCGAGCATATATGTTCACAATACTGAAGTCATTTCAGTATTTCTTTCATTAAATATAATTAAGTATGTATTTATAAGCTCTATATACTTTTATAAATTAAAATTATTAGTTTTAGTAATTATTTTAGAAATTTAAAGAAAAGAAAAATATAAAATGTTGTTATGAGTCATTAGTTCCGCTACAACATCCTTAGATTTTCTACATTAAAATCGCTTCTTCCACAGCATTGTATACACATTTTATATAATTCAATGTCTTCGGATGGCTACGGAAACAAAGAATTTCACATTTGTCATAATTAATATTCTTTATATATATATATATATATATATATATATATATATATATATATATATATATATATATATATATCAGAAGTCACTTCGTTTTTCATAATTAACACAATCCAGACAGCGATTTGTTTGTAGCAGCTGAGCGGGCCTCATGCAAATACAGGTCAGAATGTTGATTACGTGACGTCACAGCGAGAGGCGAACAACTGCATTGTAAGCATAGAAAATATATGGATTTTTTAACAAATAACCTAGTAAACATGTTTTATTTTTGGCACATTTCAAAATGTTTCATATTTCTTATCTCTCTAATATTCTTAAAAATGTTTTGGCAATACCTCAGCAATGTAACAATGGAAACAATATTCAGAAAATACTTTAGTTATATACCTTTCATAAAAAAACATGTTATAAATATTCCTTTGTGAACAACAAGAATTACAAAAAAATATCTACTAAATCAGTTGCAATTCGTTTAATTAAAAAAAAATTTATATGTTTTTTTTCTTTACATTTCATAAATCCTGAAATATAGTATAAACAAATTTACATTTTTCGGAAATGTTCTGATACATTTTCAAATTTTCCTTTCCATTTGACATTATTATTTGTATATAATAATTATATGGCTGACAAAGATAGACCGAACAAAATTGTGTACAATTATTTGAATTTTTATTTTGAAAAACAAAAACGTATCTAAAAGATGACCTCTCAAAGGTAAACAAAAAGCCTCATTTAATCGAAGTGTAACTCTTATAACTTTCGAGATAGCAGAGGTAGATCTCTTAAAAACTCATTTTTCACTGCGTTCAGAAACTATTAAAGATCGGACACATATTGCATAAAACATTTAGACGTATTTTGACTTCTTCTCTGTCTTATAAATGTGTTACACTTGTTTTTTAACATCCTGTATACAATCCAACTGCAATCCTTTTCATTTTGAATTTTAGTGATTAGATTTTGGGAATTGAAATTAAAAATACTTGTCGCCCAATTAAGTATAAAATTCACTTATAAACAATATGAAACGTGAACCACCCGTCTCCATTAAGGCTAGCCGAAGCCTCAATTTGTAGTTCACGAATAAATTTGCACTTTATAATAGATATACAAACATATAACGGAAAACAGTTTTTCTAATGATAATAAAATTAAAATAAGATTATTTATTGCGCGACTTACATTACAGGTAGCAGTCTCATCTCCCGTAGGCAACTGATTCGATGCTATAAGCTGGCTGCTGCCATCTCGTTTCATGTACGACCAGCAGTTTCTATTTCCACAGCCGCTCTGTCGTTTCTTCGCTCCATTCTTTTTGAGAAGTAGTTCATCAACCATGGATTGCAGACACACTGACATCAATATAGCTTGCTCGCTAGATATTGTTATCCACTGTAGTTTGTCTTTCGACATTAGGTATTCGAATGAAAGTTCTAGCTCGGAATTGCAATGTTTGTTATTGCTACTTGTGACGTCGTATTTGTTCTACAACAATACCAATTACATTTATTAGTTGAATGTTTCATATTGTAACTTTGTGCACCAATCATATCTATTGCCATCGTACCATCTATATCCACATGCTGTCTCTAAAATTCGTGGACATAGCTTAACCACAAATTCTAAGATTCATTTTAAACAAAAGGTATCTAATAAACATATGTCCGATCTTGACTCCTACAGAAGTATCAACCAGTTGAAGATGACTCTAGAGAGGTGTTAATTTTGGTTTCTAATTTTAAAACGATTAGATAAAATTATGAAACTTTTATATTTGCTATATCATATAACATTATTTTGTATTTTTTTCAAATTTTTTACAACACTCCTTGATTGACTACTGAGGGGTGACGGGGATAAAAACAATAGAAACCTTTTATTCTTAGAGTATTATGAAAAAGTATCCTAAAGAGGTGCAAACTAAAATCCAGTATTATTTCGCACTTGGAAGTTATCCGCAAAAATAAAAATCTGTAAAATTTACATTTCCAGCTATTCCTAGTGACATTTTCATTTATTTTTTTTTTGTTGTTTTTAATTATAGACCACTTAAATGGCCTCTTAATGGGACAACTTTTGTCTAATTAACCAACTTTCAATCTCAAGGGCGTAAAAAACAAATGTAAGATATTTGCTGAACATGCAGTTTAAGCCGAAAAGTCTAAACATGGGTCGGAATATGGCTTCTGAGACATAATAGATTCAGTCTTATCATTGTCAATTTAATTAATTAGTTAAAATTTCTGGGATATGATAAGTTTTTGTTATTTACATACTACAAGCAAAACAGTTAACTAAATTGTGAACAGTTCTAGAGCTAAAGATGTTTGGAAATGTGTTCCTTCCTCTTAAATTGGTATCCACATAATCAAACAATTAGGGAAAAAATGGCTACTTGTCAACGTCAATGTTAAGGAATCGACAAATGCAAAGCCTTGATTTATGAGTCTCGTAATCGTCCAGAAAATGAATACGTAAAAAATGAAAACCAACCATCTCAGAACCGTTTCATTTTCGCTCCCATGTTTATTAAGACTTTTCGACTTATTTCGATATCTATTATACAAGCTGTCCAGGATAACTTGTCTACATGGGGATCTCGAGAACTATAAGCGATACGAAGTCGGTTAAATTAGACAATAGTTGCCCCATTAGGAAAACATTTAAATGGTGTTTTGTTATTTGAAAAAAATGCATAGGTCACTAGATATAGAGATATTGTAAATTTGTTTGCTCAATGCTCAATTCTTTTTATCACTATTGGATTTCGAGTTATGTTGGTTAATTTTTATATGAACGCCACATTGGAAAGTTACACCATTGAAGAGAATTTTTTAGCTTTCCAACGATATATATATGCAACAATTACTAAATTTATAAGTCAAAAACATTGGTTGTTGCAATGAAAAAATTGAAAAACAATTAAAAATAATAATTTCCTTATTTAGTATACAAAATTTTAAGAAGTCTAGTGAATTTCAAATAATTTTCATATGCCGTTGCTACGTGGCCGACTCACGACCCTAGGGTCCCGGGTTCGAAGATCGATTAAGATATGGTTGTTTGTGTGTGTCCCTTTCATCATCTCATCTTCTTCAACAAAACGTATATAATGGAGATTTAAAAAAAAAATAAGCAAAAATTACGAGCCATCCATCAATTGTAATAAGTTAATTGTAACTTCAAATACAATAAAGAATTATTATGAATTAAAAATAATTTGGTTATTTTTAGTGATGGCAAATGACAGGCCATTTTGGCGGAAAAAGTTGCATTGCTATGTATAAATATATAAATAAAATAAATATATCATCACGGCTTATTACCCATTGCTGGGTATGCCAATCTGCTTTGTACACAGATATCGGTAATGATGAAATATTTGCACAGTGAGAGCGCTTACCAGGCATCATCTCACGGGCACTCATTTCTGGCGTGGAGAGTGCACCACAGGGGTTAATTTAATACCATTTAAAATTGGAATTATTTGGCGTCGGTCGGGATCGAACCCGGTTCCCCAGATTCGCGACTTGACACTCACGCACGCGGCCACGAGACCCCATATTGCTATGTATGTTAAAAATATTACTGAAAATGAAGAAAATAAACTTAAAATGAAACAAGAGATAATTCCTGAGTGATGAATTCATTTGTTTCGTTCAAACGATATGAATTTCTTTATAATTTTGTTTCAATGGTGGTTTCCACCATAATCAATACAGAGAAAAATTACACTGTTACACTAAAATATATTATAAAACATTTATAAAAACACTAACTAAATGGTTAAATATGTTTCCAATTTTTTTTAAATGCTTGAAAACATTACACTTCGTTCAAAACGCGCCGATTGCAGTTTGGGCTATGACATAATATGCCGGATCGAGTTTAATTTTCTGCTTGACCTCTCAACATAGGAATAGTTTACAATACTCTGTTTTACGTACATACAGGGTGTCTGGGAAAATGCCCCCCCCCCTAACTTTTTTATTACAATTGAAAATAAATGGTTCATATAAAAGTTTTATTATTTTAAATATACTATTTGATGGCAGATGTAGATATTTTTTACGAAGTCAGGTTTACAAGATACAACTTTAATCGAGATTAATAAGAAACTAATAGAAATCATTTTTATTCAAATATTCTAGATGGATGTGTGAAAATTTCATTTAAAAGCTAATTAATAAAAATAGGTTAAAAGAGTAACAATTAAATGTCTATTTTATTTTGTTGTTTCCCATTGTTGTATTTTGTTTATTTACACTCGTGGCCAAAAAAAAACCGGACACGAAAAAAAGTTTTTATCCACTTGAAATATGGATTTATTTGATATGTTTATGTTGAAATATGAACAACTGATCTATAAAGTAAGATTAGAATATTAAAAAATGTAGCGAACACGTAATTTATTAATGAAAAAGAAAAAAACTAAATTTGTGCAAAATTATGCGAATGTCTTCAACGCCCGAATATTCAAAACTAGAATATCCAAACACAGAATCATTCAAACCCCGAATATTCAAAACCAGAATATTCAAAAGCAGTATATGTATACACAGAATCATTCAAATCCCGAATATTCAAACACAGAATCACGCATTGGCCGAAAATGCATCAACAGAATCGCGCAAAACCCGAAAGCTCTTTGCCCGAATCATTCAAAAACCGAATAAGTGGGCGTGGCCAGTTTAGGCTACCTATCACTAGATGTCACTATGAAAGTTAGTTCAACGCATGTCCACCGATGGTTAAATGTATGAATTGTCGAAAATCGAGTGTGCTTTAATTTGGTTAAAAGAAAATAATAGTAGAGATACGTCTTCATTCAACTGAACTGTCAAAATTGACAGCTTGTTACTGAATGTAATTTATTTCAATGAAGTTATTTACGTAATAAGGCTGAGAAATCAGTGATTACGGTACGAATGAGAGAAGTTTAAGGAATTTTAAAATGTGTACCGTAATACTATTTCACGGCCGTATGAAATATACTATATTTGATACAGTCTGCGTGTTTTAATTTTTTTTTAATTAATTCATCATCTCTGAATTTATGACATTAGGTGTGTATTTGTTTTATTTGTATTGTTTGTCTTAATTATCATAAATGACTGCTGCATATTCTTTTGAAAGTGTGTTATTTAAAATAAATATACCAAAAATTGAAATTGCCGTTTCTTTTTGTTCAAAATAAACAGTCAGGGAAATGTTTTTAGACAACACTTCTCGGGGTGGAATCCAAAAACTACGCTATGATAGCGTAGCTATAAATAACACTTCGTTTCCCTAACAACCGTGGAAATTAATAAGGAAACGACATGTTATTTATTGCTACGCTATGATAGCGTAGCGAAAAATACCCCTTACGTTTCACCTTCCTTTCCAAATTAACTTCCACGGTTGTTAGGCAAACGAAGTGTTATTTGTCGCCACGCTATCATGGCGTAGTCTTGGGATCCCACCACTGGTACCGTAATGTGCTATTTCTATTCTAGTATACAGTGGACAGTATGAAATAAAATGTTTTCAATTTTCAAAAATAACATCTTCATGTGAAATATTAATATACCTTAATTCTAGATATTAGGTATGTACAGTACCAGGCATGCCGACGGAAAATATGGAAAAATTAATAACTACACATTAAAATATATTTTTAATGTAAAACCATTATACCATTTAATAAATAAACAATCAGAATTATTTTTTTTAATACCTGAAGATAAATTTATTAAAGACACGAAGTGTCAATATTCAATACAGCGTGTATATTATAATAAGACTAAATAAATGTTTGATTATAAAAGATTGTGAGCGCCGCAACACCTACTGCAAAGTTCCTAACAAACATCGATGATTATGATCTACGTCTACATGATAATATACAAAATCGTCCAGGCGACATCTCTTATTTTCGCTCTTTTCATAGAAAATTTGTGCTCTGAATTAAATTCAAATAACGTGGATAATCTAAAAATACTAGAAATGTCCAGCCCGTTATATTCTTAATGATTTTAATATTATGACTTCATGATGTAGTACCAATTCCTAAATTTTAGAAAATGCCAAATCAGCAAATTTCTCATATTTCATCCACTACTCCGACACCGTTAAACACATTATACCGCGGTTTGAATTTGAATTCGACATGCATTTTTGTTTGCTATCATGTACTTGCACGATTGTTGCTGAAGGGTGGCTAGTAGATTTAAAGATGTTCAGTATATGTATTACAGAAATTTCTTTGGAATGATATTTGTTTTATTTGTGTGAGAGTGGCAAATAAAAAAGGAGTATTGAGCCGATTTGAATATGTGTCTATAACTCGCAAATACTTAATCTTTATAATACATTTGAAAATCTTTTGGAAACCATTGACAAAAATGTTGCAAGGAATAATATTAATAATTCCAAGCAATTATTTAAAATTATAACTGATGCATGGAAATCTATACACCATAAAATCATTCATAATTTACTTAATTCGATGCAACAACAAATGCAATCTATAATAAATAATTATTAAAGTATTAAATATGTAACATCGTTTACTTTTTATCTAATTTAAATTTGTTTCATAAATTGTTATTCCGGTTAATTTTGATAAAACATAAATATGATTCTTACACTCGCTCTATTTTTGTCGCACCTCACATATTCAAATAAAGTACTTGTAAAATTTAGTACGATACTTTTGAATATGTCACCTTTAAGTGGTACACTCACAAATGAAAATTAGGTTTAGATTTATGGTTTATACTTTAGATTTTAAGACTTTGGTCACATATTATGTAATGACTCCATTCACACTTCAGAATTTAGTGTATCTAAATCCAAATCATAAAGCCAAACATTGCAAGGTCTAAACTTTAGGTTTATGATTTGTTTGACGTCACAAACTTCACCAATGAGAACGAGTCTGAAACGATATAGATATATACACCCATCTTTATTTAGTATTCACTTGGTGGAAGTGGAATCAGCTTTTTAAACAAATGCGAGAAGAACATAGAACTGTCAAAATTTAATTTCTAAAATATAACCAAAACCAATAATGCCAAGCGAATGACAGTTTCACGGCGCACAGGTGTCTTGTTGATTACTGCTCTACCGATATTTTAATATTGTTTTTGAAGCATTTACATAGATGGCTGTACACATCAAAACTAATTTTCAGGTAATTTAAACTTACATTTATGAATGGCATTCTTAAACCTAAACAAAAACCATAAATCTAATTATCATTTGTGAATGCACCTTTACATTATATAAATATATTGAATAATTAAAATATGGAGGAGTATTTTAAGGTGGCAAATCACTGTACATTTTTTACATAAGAAGAAACAACGATTAATCTCCTAAAATATGTAACTTCTGAGTGTAAAAATTTTATGAAACATTTATTGAACCTTCTTGGACATTATATTACAATTTGAGTTCAGAATTAATTGTAATTTACAGACAAATAAATATTATACAACATTCGTGAAAAGTGATATCTATTTATTTTCTTACCATGACACTGTAGAAAAATAGCCAACGAAAGTATAATATGTTTTGCGTAAGTTTTAAATGAATAGTATTTTATCAAAAACTAGGTTCCCTATTAAAAGTTTATTTAATGTAATCGTTGTTAAGTTAATACTCATAAGCTTCCATGTTATTTATATTTATTATTGTGACCGCTAGATGGATGTAACTTGGCGATGTGTGATGCGTGTGTAGATCGTGTTCAATCAAAACTACTTTCTTTCTTAGCACGTTGCGTTTTGCGCTTTTGCGTTACTTGCTACTTGGTTTGTGGAATGTTGTCAGTGCTTTCTGTACAATTTTAATAATGGTTAAAGTAAGATTGGTTTCTTCTGGTAAAATTGTGAATAAGTCGTGGAGTAATAGAAGAAAATATTCTAAAAGATCAAGATTAGCTAGACTTCGTTTTCAAAGGTAAGGACATATATAATGAATTTTTATATTATGAATATTACGCAGTATTTAATATTTTCACGAACATTGAACATACATAGGCATATAATATAAATAAATATAATAATTACGCTTTAATGTAAATTTAAACTCTTCTGTTTTCGAAATAGAGACCATTTCATGCTTTTCTTTATTTGTCTTTTATTAGTAAAAATAATCGAGAAAAATGTACCATATTTATGCTCGCTGTGTTTTATTCCTGTAGTTAGTTCATACTATTCAGAAGAAGAATAAAGAAAATTTAATTACTTAATCTCTGCTCGAGAGTTTTTCAAAATTATTCCGCTACTAACATGAATGACCTCTAATTATTACTATCGAACAGTGACAATATTTTAACGAACTAGTCAAAAAAAAGTGAAATTCTCGAATAATTATGAAATCCGGCATAAAAGATGTGTTAGACTGGACATATTTTTCTATATTCGGGACCTATCTTTAGCTCTTCACTCGCATTTGTCATTTACTGAAAATACTGTATTTATTTAACATTTTGAAATGTTCACTTATTTCAGAAGTGTTCAGCAATCCGAAGCAGTTCAGTCAAAAGTTTGTAATGAAGAGAAACAGGAAAATAATGCGGATAATATTACTAGCAAATTTACTAATGATACTCCTGCGGTTGAAAAACATACAAACGTATTGTTGGAGGTAAATATATTGTAGTATTAGTGCTATAATTAATTGAATTACTGATTTCGAATTGTAAATCGCACAAAATTGACCCCTGTGGTGCACTCCCCACGCCAGCAATGGGTGCCCGTGAGGTGACGCCTGGTAAACGCCCGCACGGTACAAATATGTCATCATCATTACCGATATCTGCGATAAAGCAGATTGGCACACCCAGCAATGGGTAATATGCTGTGATGATATATATATTTTTTTTTTATTTAATTACTGATAATTGAGAGTCTATTTAGCGTATGTGCGTATGATGGCATATATGTAGTAATAATAGTAAAATATTAATGAGATTTTTGTTTGTTCAATTTTTATTTCTCTAACCACTTGTCATTGTTTTAGGATAACGATTACAATTTTCACTTTTTATCCCCTAGTCCAAAGTGAGTACGATAGTATCATTTTTATTATTATTTTTTTGTTTTTCATAATTTGCAAATATTTCCTTTATGTATCTCGAGAATATGAAACAATTTTTTTTTATTTTTTGAAACGAAAGTTCGTTTAATTTTGAAGCAATTCATAGTATTAAAGTCATAATTGTTTTAGTATAACTGCATTTGATTTTTACAGAATCCTATAGCTACCTTTCTCACGTCAGTTTCTGCAGTAGGCTGCGCGAGAAAGATACCAATAGTTTGATGTCATTTGTGACACTGGAAATAAATTCAAATATCTCGCAAAGTAATTATTAAAAAATGTTTTTTTTTATCTTAATCGTTATTTATTGAGTAGTACTTTAAGAATAAAGTGTACATTTTATAATTTTTTGTTATGGTTTATGGGCCCATTTTTCATTGAAATATATTGTAACGAAAAACATCGTTTTTAGTGTTTTCGATGAGAACTTAATTATGGAAGTAGACAGAATACCACAGGAAAACAAATTTCCAATTGAAGGTAATCGAATAGTGGATTTGAGTTATCTTTTGAATTGGTCTGTAAATCTCCAATATAATCATACAAAGGAATGTACAACTGGAAAACTATATTTAAAGAAGGAGTACCGTAATGGTTTAAGCAGTACATTATTTTTTGAATGTGACGTGTGTCATAGGTCCTATAAAAAGACCACTTTCAATCCTAACCAAAGCCCATCCATCAATGAGGCCATTGTTTGGGGTACATTAGCAGCAGGGAGCACCTATGGATGTATCGAAGAATTATTTTCAGTGGCAAATATAAAATTTATGTCGAGATTCTCCTTCAATAAAATTGAAAATAATTTATCTAAGGTATACATATATTAGATAAAAAAAAGTTAGCACCCCTACTTTGCGCAAATAAAAAAATAGTCTATAATTTAGAACTAATTTAAAACCAACAAAATTAGAATTTGTACCCACAATGTTTATAACTTTTCAGGGACGGCAAGAACTCCATGAACCGTGGTTTTAACTAGGAAGGAGTTCTGTTGGATCCTGTAACTCAAAAGAGGCTAAAATTACTCATTTTTTATGAAATTTAAATCGCACAAAACTCGAGTCGGCGAAGACGTGGGTACAAATTCTAATTTTGTTGGTACAAATTAGTACTAAATTAGTTCTAAATTATAGACTATTTTTTTTTATTTGCGCAAAGTGGGGGTGCTAACTTTCGGCCATTGTATATATTTATTATTCATGCATACGATACAAATATTTTATAATAATTTACTTTTTAAATTAGAGTTGGAAGGATTATCTCTGGTTAGACATGGAAAGAGCAGGAAAACTTGAAAGAGAAGAAGCCATTAAAAGAAATCAAATTGATGAAGATAATGTGCCCTGGATAACTGTAATGGTGGATGGGGGATGGAGTAAGAGGAGCTATGGGCACAATTTTAACGCAAAATCGGGAGTGGTATGATTAACATAACATGATAACTTTTTTCATTAGAAGTCGTTACTATTTTAGGCAATTATTATTGGCCGATATACAAAAAAATGCTTATATGTGGGTATTCGTAACAAATATTGTTCGGTTTGTTCTCGATCAACTGGTAAAGGGGTGGCAACTCCAGAGCACATCTGTTTTAAAAATTGGGAAGGAAGTTCCAGTGGGATGGAATCTGATATTTTAGTAGAAGGATTTCGCTTGAGTGAGAAAATGCATGGTTTAAGATTTAAACAGTTCATTGGTGATGGTGACTCGAATGTTTACGCGAAATTAAGACAGTCTGTGACTTATGGTAGGGAGATAAAAAAAGTTGAATGCACAAACCATGTAGTGAAATCATATGGAAAGAATTTATACAAACTTGCAAACGACACAAAATTTCCTGTTGCTGCAAGAAAATTATTAAATTCAAAAAATATTAAAAGATTGGAAGGTGCTGTTAAAGGTGCAATAGAGTATAATGCAAGAAACGGTAATGTAGCTATGTTACAAAAAGATCTAGAAAATGGACCGTGTCACGTATTCGGAAATCACAGTAACTGTAGAGATTACTTTTGTGATACAAATGATGTGAATTTAAATCATACTGAATATTTGAAAGACTGTGGCTTATGGCAGCATATAATTACTACACTAGAATTGGTAATAAGAAAAGCACCACGGTTGTTATATAATGAAACAAATAACCTGTCAGAAACGTATATGAACATCGTTTCTAGATTTAATTCTGGCAAACGTTTAAATTTAATTTCAAGAGGTTCATTTCAGAGGCGCTGCTATTTATCTGCCTTACGATTTAATTCAGGTGTAGAATGGCATTCAAGTCCATGGAAAACAAGATTTGGTAAGAGCCAACATATATTTTTTTTGTATTTCAGTGAGGAAAATTGTTACTTTTCCGTACTAAAAAAATGTTAGTCTACTTTTAGGAACTCAGTACGTAGAAGTAGGCTATCCTTTTTTTGTGTAACAAATACATTCATTTCGAAATCAAAAGTTTTCCACATTTATTATAAAATAACTACTTTTAGTGATTACTCGAAGCTTTTTCAATGAAATGTAAAGTAGAAATAATTTTTTAAATTAATTTTGGCAGGTTCTAGTCCAGGAAAAATAACAAAAAGTTACATTAAAAGACAAGTACAACAAAACAACTGCAGAAAAGCTCGTAGGGCACTTTTCTCAGATAGAACAAACAGAAAAAAACCAAATAATATATGTGTAACATCAGATTCTAATTACGGTCCTGCTGCAGAAGATGTAGAAATAGAAGGCGAAGCCTTACAAGCAGAATGTATACGCAAACTTCAATCACTTCAAGTAATTATTTTACAATATTGTTATACCTTATACATTGACACATTATATGTTGTTTCAAGGTTTCTGGTAGTGAAATTGATAATATTGCAAAAAAAACGGTTGGACAGTTTGGAAATGTTGTTTTTGAATCCGAACGAAGAGATCGATTGACTGCATCTCTCTTTGGAAGAGTGATAAAGAGAAAATGTTCGACATCGTGCCACAATTTAGTAAAGGATGTTTTATATCCTAAAGAAATTAAAAATAATTACTATGTTGATTTTGGTAAAGCTAATGAAAAAATAGCAATACAAAATTTTGAAAAACTTTATGATGTCACTGTTTATCCTAGCGGTCTTTACATAGATAGCGAGGATGGATTTCTTGCTTGTAGCCCAGATGGTTAGTGAATTTTTGCTTTTTTACTTTTCATTGTTATATGTATGTATATATCTTCAGGTTTATTAGGAGAAAACTATTTAATAGAAGTTAAGTGTGTACCATCAATTGTTGAAAAAGGAATTACACTTGAAAAAGCAGCTGCAGAACAAAAAAACTTTTGTTTAGAAATTTTAAATGGGGATCTAAGGCTTAAAAGAAATCACAATTATCTCTACCAGGTAATTTTTATTAATTACTATGTATTATATACTTACATTAATTTTGTAAATCTTTTTTTTCTAGATTCAAGGGCAATTAAACATTTGCCGAAGACAGTTTTGTTACCTTATTGTATTTACGTCCAAGGAAGACAAAATATTTGTAGAAATCATAGAGCGAGATAAAACTTTATGGCAAAATATTATGTTACCAAAATTATCAAAATTCTACAAAGACTGCATACTCCCGGAAATAATTTTAAAAAGAATCCCACGAAACAAAAAATGTAAAGAACCTGATGACATTTTAGTTGCTATACAGAAAAAAAAGAAACAAATAAAATAAAATGTTTACCTATACCTACACTTATTATTAGTTTCCTTCATTTGTAGTTTAAATTTAAATTCCGGTTCATGGTTGCACCAACGTAAATTAAATATTAAACTCGGCTTAAATTGATAATATTACATCGATATGAAATATCAGATTAATTATAATACATTGTGTCAAAATTTCGATTTGCATTTCTTTATTTTTTTTAAACCTACCTTAAATTTTAAGCCTTGTTGGTGCATTTTTTGAACTTTGTTCAATGAGCTTTATAGTTGTTACATGATCAATTATTTCCAAAATAACATTATCCTTCGAAAAATGATTTAGAAACAAAGTTATTTGTTGATATATTTCAAAAGCTTATTAATTAATTAATTTATTTATTTATAAAGCAACACATGATTTATGTTATTTTTATTATCACTTCATATTTTCGCGGGTTTTCTCTTATGCTCAAAATGTACTCGAAATTAATTTCCCCATGATGTCTTGTCCTGCCATCTATCGAATGCGAATCATATTATCGCGTACGACTTGCCACCTTAAGTTCCGACGGAATCGCTCTATTTTTGTCCGATACAGAATATTTAACCAAATTAAGACTTTATCCATTATTATTAAATTATTATAAATAAATAGTATGTATTACGTCAAATTATTTATTATAAATTTTAAAATAGCACCTCCCTGTAGGAGTGTACGACAAAAAATACGTTTGTATTTTTCAATTTATATCTGTTTTCAATCGATAGAGGTTAGAATTTATATTGGTGTGAGAAATTGTATCATAGGTGGCACTATAGTATAAAGCTTGATCTACATATTATATTATGCAGGTGAACACGAAATCACGTGAATCTGTGACAAAATTATTTTCAAATATTGAATTTTAGAGTTTTATGGAGCGCATTCGTTATAATAATATAAGATAAAAGTCAACAATTTTATATAAAATAGAGATATCATTAAGTATATATTTTAAATTAATTCTCTTGATATTGTACCACAAATTATAAAAATAAATATAGTAATAAAAATAAAATAAAACACACACGAATATACTTTCTAATCGATTTCGGTGTTTAATTCACCATCTCAGAGAAAATACATATAACGAAAAATTATCAATATAGATAAATAAAAATGAAATATTTGACAAATAACAACAGATGAAATACAACATACAGGATGTTTCTCGAATAGAGACAGCCCGATTATTTTCTTTATTGTAAGGAGAAGAAAATCATTCAAATTAAAGTTGTAGCATAGATAATATAGAAAGAGGGACATACATTTGAAGAAAAAAAAATTGACTTGGGGTTCTCACACTATAACATTAAGATATATTTTTTTAAGATGGGATTATATATATATATATATATATATATATATATATATATATATATATATATATATATATATATATTAGGTACATTCGATATTTTTTTTCTGAATTCAACCATGTAATTATTTTATATTTTTACATTACAAAAATATTGAATAAAATGCAATTGAAATTTAAATAAATTTTATTATTATCCTTCCTATTGTCTATGGGTCAAACTGACCCATCGTCATGTTAATATTAGGTAGTTTTTTGAAACTATTGAAAATTATGGCTTCATATTACATGTAATTCTCAAACGTGGTCAACAGTACATTTCATGTAAATTTTATATCATTCATTACATTTTTTTATCAATAAAGTTAACGAGTAACATTTGTAGTAAATGGATCATTTTGACCCAGTGTTGTTACTCTCATAAATCAACACACAATAATTGTGATTAGAACCATTATCGTCGTTGGGACCTTCTTATTTTGTGTATTGCCGTTTGGTGTATGTAGAGAGTTCAATTTGCTTTCATTTACAATATTCCAAGTGAACTTTGGTGCAATAAATATGACCCGGTGTGGTTGGAGCGAAGTTGAACTAGAAGAATTCTTTTATATGGAAGTGATAGTAGTTGAAGTAGAGGGTTTTAGTAATGTAAAAGACCCTAATGAAGACGATAATCCTAGTACGTAAATTTATATCTAAAGTGAGAGATGTTTGTAGGGTGAATTTGGCATTTGTAAGGCAATGAGTCTTCATACTTGCCAGGCCCGTTCGATCGATTTGTATTTCCTATAAACAAATTATAAAACCTACACAAACGGCGAATGATGAGATATTTCTACAACTTTAAAATACAGATTTTAAACTTACAAAAGTTGAATATGGTATTCAAGTACTCCATCATTTAATAATAGGGGGTTATATCGCCTTTATAAAAATAATTACATCTTTAATACAGAAAGATAACAAATTTACTGGAAATCAGCCAACTTTATTCTCATTCCCGACTAGTTTCGACACCACATGTGTCTTCCTCAACAACACACAACAATTTTACTATTATCAACAAACTGTTAAGAAAACTCATCCCTTGAGGAAGACACATGTGGTGTCAAAACTAGGCGAGAATGAGAATAAAGTTGACTAATTTCCAGTAAATTTGTTAACTTTTATCATCCATCCCAGTCAAGATCCCATCTTTAATTCTATTAGGCATTGTATCCATAAGCACAGACAAACAGCAAGCAACAGAACGGGCGTCTAATGGTAATAATTGAACTTCATTTTCTAATTCGCCCGTTCAGCAAAAGATGGTTCTAGTCGCATCGATATGTATAAGAAAATGGCTTTAATAACTTCTTTTTGAATGACAATGAGATGAGGTTCGAAAGCAGTGTTCAAAACTATTTTCCCTATTAGTAAGGGTAACGGGAGCATATCACAATCCATACTTCTCACAGCTCATACTCTGCACGATTCATACTTCTCACAAACCATACTCATCTTGGGTCCTCTCGGCAAAGTTCGATATACACTGGGAAAAAATACATATGCAGTAGAAAGATAGATTCAACATTACGGGAATAGATGTCTCTTTAGTTTCTTAAAAGAAATTTATATAACGATCTGTCAGATATTTAAAAAAAATATTATTATATTTTAAATACTTTTGGAATTGAATGAAGATGTAATGTAGTATTCAACAATTAATAAAATGGTAAGGCAGGCAAATATTTGTAGTACCTATACAAATATAATAAATAAGTACATACAACAAATATATCTTCAACCGATAATATTCTAACACAGAAAATAGTATACGATTATGTAGCAATAGAAGCAGGCAGTCCATTAGTAAGAATACCGTAGAATTGGAACAGTAAATCAATTGTAGATGATTACAGACAATGTTACAGGTTTTGTACTCGTATTTCGGTATAGTAGCTCACCAATTTTACAAAACACAATATTTTAAAGTTTATTTCTCCAATGAGCTAAAATCAGAACCTTGTATCTGTGCACTGCATAAGTATATAAATAAATTAACGTACTGTTCTTAGAAAAATTTCGCTGTTGAAAATTAAATGCTACCACGACAACATCCATCAGCTGATTACTTAACCAGATGATAATCCAATATTTGTGAAAATGGCATGCGATCTTCTAATTTTTGTAATGTCACTTATTTAACTCTTTATTATGATTATTATTAGTATAATATATCCTTTATTCTATTATTCTTAAAATATTGTTAAAATCTCAATAAAACTAATGGAAACATATCACATCATATCCGTATCATCACATTGTTAATTTTATATTTAAGGTTGCAGATCTGTCACCTTGCATAAAATTTTAGTTGAGTAATGCGGATGTCAAATATTTTTCCGATAGAAAACGAAGCGTGTTCGGCTGTCGTCGTAGTATGACATGAGAAGTATGAGTTATAAGAAGTATGGGGCGTGATATGTACTCAGGGTAATGAGAACTGACGGAAACTATCGAAAATTGACGAATTCCAATATTACGAAGGGGAGATACAATACGAACAAGGAATAAGAAAGTTTTTGATCCCAAATAAAAATAAATGAATTTCGAGTTTAATAATTTTTGTAGCGCACGAAATAATTTCCATTAACCAAATTTTATTTATAATAAAATTGTTTACGTGTGTTACTCCCTAAATTATTTTAGAAAAAAAAATACATTAAATAAAATTTGTAGAGGTCAAAAAAGACTTATTTATTTCTTTTGTTTTGTAACTGCGAAAATTAAATATGGAATTTGAGTAAAACTACTAAAATTACCCCTTAATATTAATTTTAGTAAAAACTAAATACGTATTTCGAGAACTAAGATCTCATCATCAGTAGTAAAACAAGAGAAAGTTAAACAGAGTAGTCAAGATTAAAAAGTTTAATATTAGAATTGTTAACTTTGTGATTATTAATAAATATTTGTTGAGCTACGCTAAATTTTCCTGGATTACAGCTTTTTAGATGATAAAAATGTTCTTTAACCGGTGGTCAATTTACTGTATTACAATCATTACAACTAATTTTATAAATAACTGATTTTTTCTTAGTATTTATTTTATCTTTAGGGTTGATTTGTAAGTTACGGTTAAATTTTGATTTTTAAAAATGCTGTTTAAACTTTTGGAAGCGTTATCGTACGGTAGTGTTATGTATTTATTATTATTATTATTATTATTTTTATAATTAGATGGTGTTAACGTTGTAAAATTAGAAATAGATTGGCGATTTTTAAATTTATGAACTAATTTATAGATAGTTTTAACCGGGAAACCGTTATACTTAGCTATTTCTTTAATATAGTTAAGTTTTAAATTTAATTAATATGTTTATCAAAAAATTGAACGAAGCTAATTTATGTTGCCAAAAATGATTGGAGTCTGCAGTTATAAATGTGTTAATGTCCGTGGATTTTCTGTAGATATCAAACTCTATTATTACTCTTACTTACTTTATCTATATATATAATATTATTATATCATCTAACGGTGAATTAATATTATTTGGTAAATATTTTAAACTTAATCACGATTTAAATCTGGCCAACCCTGATTTTAAATGATTCGTTGAGTATTTAATAAATATTACAAAACATAAACTAAAAGGTTGTATTTTTATTATTGAAAAAATAGTGACTGTAAAAAAATAGCATATGATATAGATACGTGTTAAAAAAGATTTTATTTTATTCGAAGCTTTGGATCATTCCGCTTCGCGTCTTGTTCCAAACTTCCTATTCGCAAAATAAAATGTCCTTTTAACACTTACCTTTATCATAAATAACTATTGTGTGTGTTACGAGCAGTATATTTGTCGCTTATTTGCCATGTTATTTATTACATTCCTCTCTGTATGCGGAAATAACTGTTTTGATTACAATAATGAAGTTACTCATTACAATAAAGAAAATTAGATTACAACAATGAAGTTCTTGATTGCAATAAAGAAAATTAGATTACAATAATGAAAATGACTAATCAGGCAATTATAACGAAGGTACCTAGAACTAGTGTCGGCTTAAAAACTAAAATATATCCTAAACTAGAAGGTGTTCAAATTGACACCGAAAATGACCAACTTGATAAGGGCTTGTTTTGGTAGGATACAGACATTTTTTATTCACATAGTTTTTGGACTTAAGAAATACTTAATTATTATTGTACTGTAAAGATAAAAATGTTCCGATTGGCTGACTATTTATTCACAACCGTTAAAGTTAAGTTTGCCCATTATATTTATTACATTTTATATTAATATAAATTGTATGTCACTAACTGCTATTGAAATAGCGTTCTTCACAAGTTTTTCGTTGTCTGATTTGAAAATCACTGTTCATTAAATTGATGTTCGCATATACAGTGAGGGATAAAAGTATGGAATATTAAAAAAAACAATGAACTCAACTCGAATCTTCTCAGATTATTTGTTATGCAACCTTATGATTTATTTGCATGATTATAAAGGGAAGAAAATTACTTTCGGATTCCACTACTAAAAATCTATGTTGCCATTTAATTGTTTTTTGATCACATCATAACTAAAAAACAAATGAGAGTCGGAAGGTGAATTTTTTAAAAATAAAATTACGTGCCTCAGCGTTTTTTTTTTTAAAAAAACGGCTGATTTCTCTTTTTTTAATATTCTATACTTTAATCCCACACTATATATATATATATATATATATATATATATATATATATATATATATATATATATATATATATATATATATATATATATATATATATGTTTCAGAGTGGAGAATGGCAGTATTAATAAATTTTTCATTTCCATTGTTTATAAGCCATCGTTTCCTTCTTTCTTCATCTTTTGGCAAACTGTAATATTTTAAATTGTATTCAATAGAAGAGCAATTTAAATAGATACATTTCTTTGGCCGACTCATTTTACTTTATTTTTATTTTTCCACTGTTTTTACTTAGGATAACGTCATTTTCACTATACAATAGCACCTTCAGATCTCCAGTAACTTAACATTAGGTGATATATAAAAGGCGTCTGTGGAAGGGTCTAAATAATCAATAATTTTCTGAAATGTTATTGAGTGAATTGTAAAGGATGATCTAGTTGGTCTATTTCGGATATTATATATTGATTTTTTTATTTCTATTTCTTTCACTAGATCTAGTTTGGGTCCTTTCTTTTAAGTATATATGTAAAATTTCGGGGGTAAAATTACTGTAGTGGTTTTCTTCTAATTTGCAAATGTGGAATTTGTCTTTTTGTTTATAAATAGGTCATTGTTTTTCGTGTTCTTTTATTCTAATGGTAACATTACGTCCTGATTGGCCTATGTATACAGCATCACATTTTCCATATTTCAGTTTATAGGTACATACGTACAAGTACAAAAATCAATGTTACTTACTTATTTCGGTACGTTTCGTCAAGCGTCGGATTAAATTGCCCTTGTTGATTATTTAATTCATTATCATGTACTCTACAATATATGTTTGGGTCACTAAATATAGTTCTGTGGGCTGCACACAGAGGCCGACATTCAAAAAAACCCACATTTTTTTGGAGTAAAAACTACCCGCAAAGCGCCCGTTCTGTTGCTTGCTGTTTTCTGTGCCATAAGCCTTGCGCATCCTTCTGACAGAGTATTACCCCATATGTCTTGCAAGGTAGTTTTTACTGTCCACACTGGATTTTTCCGAAGTTTTTCATATTGTGCCAAAAGTAAAGTTGAAAATGGAAGCCGGCCAAACTATTATGAACCAGGGCTCGTACATGGTTCAGTAAAATGTATTCATTTGCTTAAAAAATAGTAAATCGAGAAGTTTGATTTATTTAGATTCCTGACATTTTCCTTTGGTCCACATTTAAACCAGCAAACAAATATTACAAGTGAAAATTATTGAAGTATGAATATATCATTTGAACAGAAAGTTCCTACGTAAGGTACAAATCTCCTGTTTATAAAGCTATTTTTTTGAATAAAATTAATAAATTATTAAAAGGTGGCTAATATTGTTTAAAAAATTAATTTAATTTCGTATCCTTACAAAAAATTTGTGATACCTGTTGGAATCATTTTATCAAATAGTGGCTAAATCGTAAACATGTAAATGTTCACAAAACCTTTAAGTTATCAATGGAGTGTAATTATTGTCTTTATTAATTTGTTTTTGAGTATATTATGTTCTCATGTTCTCTTTTCTTTTATTTATTGGACTAGCTGACATTTTTGACAATTCAATTGAATGAAGACGTATGTCTACTATTATTTTCTTTTAACCAAATTAAAGCACACTAGATTATCGACAATCCATACGTTAAACCATCGGTGGACATGCATTGAACTAACTTTCGCAGTGACATCTAATGATAGGTAGCCTAAACTGGTCACGCCCACTTATTCGGTTTTTGAATGATTCGGGCAAAGAGCTTTCTAGTGATGCGCGATTCTGTCAATGCACTTTCGTGCAATGAGCGATTCTGGTTTTGAATATTCGGGATTTGAATGATTCTGTGCATTTATTTTCTGGTGTAGAATATTCGGGGTTTGAATGATTCTGTGCATGAATATTCTGGTTTTGAATAGTCGGGCGTTGAGTATGCACCCCAAAATTATCTGTTTTCAAAAATTCAATCATGACAATAAATTCTTAAATTATCGTTGGTAAATGACTCTTGATGTGTAGTTTATGGCACTCTTAGTACTTATAGTACTGATTGTGAATAAATTTGTTATAATTCAATCGGAAAATATAGCCTAAGCAGAAATTTCAGGTGAAGATGATCATATTATACAATACATCGCTGTAGCTTTGATTATTCCCAGAAGTACTACCCAAAATGTAACTCGGCGTTATTATCAGTGGATAACAAATAACGAATATCAGGAACACTATGCATTACAAACCCGTCTAAACATCGATTTATAGTAATATTTGAGGCTTGCTACCAATTGTTGTCTGTTGTCAAGTGGCAGATGCTCGTGGAATTGAAATTTCTGCACGAATCGTTCGCCGAACGTTATACGAATATTGTCTAAGCCGTAGGATGCCCGTTTCTTGCCCATCTTTGCTCGTAGCACATCATATATAGTGGCTATGTTTTAGCGAGAACATACGGACTACGATATGAAGCACTGGAGCTCCTTATTGTTCATATATGAAACCCATTTCTATCCCTGTTTATTAGATAAAGAAGAATGCGTGTGTAGAAGGTCAGAAGAACCGTTTTCAGGATATTGCATATCCTGAAAAACACCATTTGACAGTGGTAGTAAAATGGTATGGACTGGTATTTCAATGTATTGAAATATTGTGCTTGTTTTGGTTAAATATGGTGGTTTAGCGGCAGTTCTGTTAATTAAAAAATGCACAGCTGACTCAGTAGTACCTTTTGCTCCATTTGTTCCCTAGAATTACATCTTAAAATTTGACAACATGCGTCTTAACTTTGCACATATAACAAAGCAGCTTTTAAAATAAGTCAATATTCGATTATAACGATTGTCAGATCGCAGCCCTGACTTCAATTTCTGCGAAAAATATGGGATTACGTTAAGGCAAAGAGTTCAGCAGCGATAACCCGTACCACAACCCATTCAACAGTAAGAGAAATGGAAAAATAATTAATACGAGAGTTACCAACTGTATTGAAAGTTTACCAAACCATATGGTAGAAGTATTTACAGGTCTGGGAGGGAATACATACCATTACTTACTCAATATAAATAATACCTTAGCCATAAAACTTAATTAAAAAGAAAAAACAAATTTGTTACTTTTGTTCATTTTTCTGTTTTAAGAACTTTTATTAATAAATAAAGTGTTTGCTAAACTTTTTTAATTTTCTAATCTTAGTTTTCAGATCAGTTATTCATATATTATATTCAAAAAAATAACAAATAAACCGATATTTCTATTGTTAGACAAAAAACGTTTTTTTCTGGTGTCCGGTTTTTTGGCCACGAGTGCATTATTATAGATAAACAAAAAAATATCTAACATTCTTATTTGAAACATTTATTTTTCGATCAGTAATCAATTGAAAACAAGTAAATATAAGGAACATATTACACTAGCATGCATTATGCATAATATATTATTGGTTGGATATGGTTAGTAAAATGGTGTATAAAATGACAAATACAAACATTGTATTCTTTTCTACGTACGTTATGCATGGCAGTAATCCTCCAACATCTCATCCTAGTAACCTTGAAGCAACCTTCGCGCATTTCTTGACCACTCCCAACATTTACTCTGAGATTTAATTCCTGGTTTCCAATGCTCACTATGACCAGCGACTGTGGTTTAGGATAATCACAGAGGCATGGCTTGAATTGTAGGAATCCGTAGTACTTTAGTTTACGTGCAAGCTCCACGTATTCTCGTTTGGCCCCTCTAGCTTGCAGTGAGGCAAGCTGCGACAGCATGTCCTTGCAACATAAAATCCAACCTCGTTCTACGTCGGAAAGAGTTTGAACATACAGAAGATTCAAGGCAACAGGATTAGACATTAGTTCCAAATCGTAGTCGGGATCCCAATAGCTACAAAATTAAAATAAAATTAATATGAAACATATCATCAGTAAAGTAGAACAAAATCCGAATAAAGTGGTATATATTTTAACATTTTTACATAAAATGGCAACAGGCGGGTGTATTATGTCTTTATAACATTTTCATTAGATGGTAATAGTTACTAAGCGCTGAAATTATCTAATAGGGGATTACAGCTCAATCGAATTAAGAGAAATTATTAAAAAATAGTGAAAGTAGATGCTTAATAATGAATATTAATAAAGAAATAAAATGATATAATTTAAATACTTCGGAAATAAGGGAGTTTTTGTAGCAGCTCGTCATTCATATGAATTCCATATATATTATTTTTATTGGCGACTCAAAGACCACCTATAAATATATAATGAATACCGAGTTAGGGGGTGGAGTCTACTACCAATGGAAGTAGACAAATTCAAATAGCGGACACGTGGCCACCAGTTCAGTACCGTAATTCTCAAACAGTTTTTATTTGATTATAAATTTCTTGCATTAAACTTAATAATTTTAATACACTTGCAATTATAAAGAATGTAGACTTGTACAGTGTTATAATATTAATTTGTTTTTTATAAATATAATTTAAAAATAGCATACATTTCAAGAACATTTTAGATCCACGAAGAAAACAGTTTTATATAAAAACTTATATTCGTGATGTCACATCTATATTTTCAAATTTCGGGGGACCATAACTCGCTTATTAATAGGAATTTTTTCACCGGATTTTCACCAATAGTCTTAGTTTTACTTATACTGTCTGATCGTTTGAACTGTCAGAAATTCGATTTTCACATAAAAATTACAGGTGATTATATTGTACCCTAAGTCCCTAAAAATATTTTGTTTTTATAATCTACATCTAAATTACTGCATAGAT
Organism: Harpalus rubripes; assembly: GCA_963082715.1. Classification (NCBI taxonomy): domain Eukaryota; kingdom Metazoa; phylum Arthropoda; class Insecta; order Coleoptera; family Carabidae; genus Harpalus; species Harpalus rubripes. The sequence goes on along the minus strand of OY720458.1, from coordinate 25,995,067 downwards.
TTTATTTATTTTTATTTTGTAACCTGCAAAATCGAAATTCTAACAATTCAAACGATATGCATTTCTTTGTAATTTTGTTTAAATTCCATGGCTATCACTACCAATGAGCAATATTTATAAAATTTCAAAATGAATTTTACAGCTTATTAAATATGTAAAATAAAATCTGATTAGTGATTTAGATGTATAATTTAATTCTCTACAACATTTATTTGAAACATTTTTGTTTAAAATTAAATGGGAAGTTCTGCGCAAGGAAAATCTGATTTCCCATATTAAACGTCTATGGCCTGCTTTTTAATTAACATTTAACATAAAAAATAGCTAAATATGGAAAGTTAACAGAACTCAACTGACATTTTTAATCACGGTCTCTTTTATATTATACTTTTTCTAGCGACAATCTAGTTGCAATATTGAAATAAAATTTTGGTAAAAAAAGTATAATGTAAAACAGGATAAAAGTTAAAACTAGGATATTTTTCTGACTTTTGTCATATTAGTTCCGAAGCTATTTTCCATTCTACTTTCATACTAGATCTGCACATAATACAAAATATTTTTTCTACAGTCTATATACAAAGTAGCCATTTGCGCTCTCTTTTGTCAACGCAAAATGTCACTTTGCCGCTCTAGAGCGACAAAGTAGAAAAAACGCTCGCTCCTCAAATTTCTAACTATACAATGTTGAGAAATGTTACTTGGTTACATTCTTAATGGAAACGTTTAGTCAGGAATTAAAGACACTGTAGTTCCACATTACCCACTTACATAACCAAACAAAATGCCGCACTGCTGTGAATATAAAATAGGGCATTCATTTACAAAAACGAAAGTATAAAATGCTTAGATTAGATTGAAGCAATAGCTCAAGAAGAATGGAAAATACCGATAAGTAAAAATAAATAAAAAATAAATTTTTGTTATGGTGGAGGACCCCATTGTGGCAACTGTAGAAAAAATCTTGTGTGTTTCGAGCGCAAATGGACATTGTCGATTTCGAGAGAATGCCTCGCTCCTGTGTCGCGCGGCAACAACCTCTCAATCGACAATGTCCCATTTTGCGCTCTTAATACACAAATAGCTATTTCCTACAACCGTGCGTGAAAAGCACTTTTCACGAACTAGTGCTTGAAAAGTAAATAAGCGTTGCTAGGCAACATTAAAATTCGGTTAATTTACCGGTCAAGTATATAATTAGGTAGTAAATAATAATGAAAGTAATAAAATTTATTAAGAAATATGAATATACACTGTAAATGAAACACAAGATTGAATACTAATCTAATTTTTAAGAATATTAACATTTTTTTGACATGTATTCTAACCTAACGTAATTTTTAATATTAATATTAAATGTACAATTTGTACATTATAAAAGACTAATCATCGTCTGTCTGAGATTCTTCCAAGTGTTTAAGTTACATTTTGTACAGTGTTATGAGAAAGAGTACTAACAGTATTTGAAGCTGCTGGATGCCTGTACACTCAGTATTATGAGAAACATCAATACCATTTCGGTTGTAGGAAAAATGTTGTATGCAACACGTGTGTAAAATATTATTTTTTGTCTCGTGCTATAATTTGACAGAGTGCCTATTAAATATTGTAAGAAATTACAAAATAACGAACAAATAAACCAACTAATAAATATGTAAACATAATAACGTAAAAGTATATTTTGTAGCAAATATGGATTAATTAACATTTTCAAAAATTCTTTCACAAAAATTTATTCTTCGTTGCCGTGTCGTCCACAACGAACTCTTGGCTATTTTGAAAATGAAATTATTTATAATGCTCCTATTTAAATATCCTATGTACAGTAGCTTGCGCAATCTCTCTTAATGTTAATCTATTGTTATTAAGTATTAGAGTCATAATTTCATGTTTTTTCTGAGCAGTTAATACATTACACGATCTATTCCTCCTATTATGTTCTGTCTGGATGCAACCATTTCCTCTAGTTAATAACGATTCTTAAAATTGTTGCTGCACTTGGTGTAGGTCTGTCAGGAAATGATGCGCGGAACAAGTCCGACACTTAGGATACAATAGATCTACAGGTCGCAGTACAGGGATTCAGGAGAACTCCATCTTCTTCTGGTGATAAAGTATTTTTACAAAGCTTTTTGCTTTTCAATTTTTACATTGAGTTTTTTCAATGTTTAATTTTATCGCACCTTTCTTGTAATGCTGCTTTCTACGACTAAGTCTACATTTTGATGTATGTTTTTCTTCATCTTATAATTTCACAAGTGCCGAGGACGGATATTTTTTCCGAAACCGGTTCCCAGTTACTTAATTAAATAATAATAAAAAAAATACTGTTCTCGATTTTTCCTACATTTATTCCATTACTTGGTAGTCTCAAATATACAACAAAGAATATCTCCCAAGAGGCTCCAAGAAAAATGAAATACACAAAAGTGGGACATAGATATTCAGAAATGATCTAAGAAATATAGACCAAAATCAAACAATACAAGAAAAATAGAACAATATAAATCGTTCTCTAACAAACAGTGCTAACGAAGTAGTAGGTAGAAAGAAGGTAAACAGAAAGGTATTGAGAACTGACATTACCGATAGAGGCAGCACTATCGAAAGAGTACGGTTGAGTTTTACATGTAAACATAAATGTAGAAAACGAAATGAAACTAAGTGTAGTTGAACATTTTCGGTTTTTAAATGCTACGACAAGCTCCCGGTGCATAATAGAAGGTAGTAAATGTATTGAGACTAATGTTTTACAGTTTAAATGTGTATTTTTTTCAATTTATATGTGAAACGGTTATGGATGCTCACCATATAATTAAGTGTGGAATTATGAACAAAACATGCTTCGGATACAAAATAAAATGCCCATATGATGGAAAAAGTATGCCCGCGCCAGAACTAAGAAATAAATTGCAATTTTTAAATAAAAACGGCACTTTAAAACAAAAGCACAAATTTTATGGTGGCAGTTAGGAATGGCTGTATTAAATGAAACAGAAACAGATTTTGGGATATATTCGTCCATTAACGATTCTATTTATAAAGTAGAGGTAGTTTTTCATAAAAAATTCACATATAATATCTTAAATTGCGTAAAACATATTTATTTTTAAAAAGTGATACATACATGATCATGATATATATATATATATATATATATATATATATATATATATATATATATATATATATATATATATATATATATATATGTATATATATATATATATATATATATATATATATATATATATATATATATATATATATATGTATATATATATATATATATATATATATATATATATATATATATATATATATATATATATATATATTATGAATGTTGAAAACCATTTATTTCAATAATAGGTGCACTTAAATTTACAATTCCACAAACTACTATAAAAATATCGTCATAACATTCAGCTAGATTGAGTATCTACAAATAGGTTAATTTATAGGTTACAATTACGATTAGAAAATTCTATACTTCCATTTCTACCTGTTATCAGGAAAGATAAAATCATCTTTCTTAAAATGAAGGGAACATACTTTCATATTTTTTATTTTGTTCCCACTCCTAATAATATATTCCCATGCTTGCGTCTGCCAATTCGTTGTTCAACGCCTTGTTATTATTACAACAAAAATATCATCTATTTTAGGGAAACTATAAAATCCTAAACATCTGCCTTTGTGTCTCCTTGAGCGACATCCAAAAACACAAAAATTTGTGCAAGATTTATATGCTTTTTTCAAAATTTATTTAAATCGCTCATATTGACACATGTAAAAACAAACAAAGAGTACTCTTCCGAGAAAGTTCTTATTTTCGTCGCTAGTTGTCGTGTCGCATCTTGTCAGTTCTCAATAGTTCGATGAAGAATGTCGGAATATAATAGAAGACAGAAATGACGCGAGAAAGAGATTGTTACAACGAAAAACTAGAATCTTCGAACAAAAATACAAGACAGCCAGAAAAGAAGCCTTTAAATTACTAAGAAAAAATAGAAGAAACAGTAGTAAATCTCAAGAACAAGACACCTGGATCAGACAATATACCTCCTGAACTGTTCAAGGAAGCAGGGAGCGAATTATTGGAACATCTCAGAGACATTATCAACCAAATATGAAAGAAGAAGAAATACCATCGGAATGGTATGAAGCCCTGTATTTAAGAAAGGGGACTACTTGCTTTACTCTAACTATAACATTATTAAATATTATAGCCTTCGAAATATTTACAACACTACTGTAAAAATGTACGAAGTACAAGGAAGAAATTGTTGCTGATTATCGAAGTGGATTCGAAAAAGGTAAATCGACAACAGACATTTTTTTCCTCCTACAACAATCTATTGAAAAATGCTGGGAATACTGCATCTTTATTGATTTCAAAACAGCATACGATAGTATAAAGAGAAACAAACTATAGATAGCACTAGAAGAATTAGGAATACCAGTTAAACTAGTCATCCTTATCAAAACGTAAACTAACAAGCAAAATAACAAAATACGGTGGCAAAAAGAACATTCCCAAACATTTACAACCAACATCGGACTTAAACAAGGAGATACTCTGTCCCCTACATTATTTTTTTAACCTGGCTTTTGAAAAAATTACAGGAGATTCTGGTATAAACACAGCAGCTGTGTTTATTAAAACTCACCTGGTGCTTGCTTAAGCCAACGACGTGGTAATCAAAGCTACAAGAATTGATAGATGTAACAATCAAATTTAAAACAAGCGAAAAAATGGGGCTTAAGATTAATGCCAGCAAAACTAAGGTTATGGAAGTTTCAAGGCAACGTAAACGATTTGAAGAAAATCTCAGGATAAAAGAATTGAGAATAGAAGTAGTTGACACCTTTGAATATCTAGGAGTAAATATAAGCAATGACAACGATCATAGTAAAGAAATAGGAAGATTATATATATACGAAATAAAATTTATTTTGCACTACAACATCTAATGAAATCACGAAGTCTTTCTATATCAATAAAACTCAACATAATACACAACTCTGATTAGAGCCGTTGTTTTGTACGGCTCTGAATCATGGCTAATAAAAAAGGAAGATGAAAATAACCTACTCAGATTCGAATGGAAAATATTAAGAAAAGTCTCCTGGCCAGTGATTGAAGGAAACGCCTGACGCATAAGAATGAATCATGAGCTGCAAGAACTGTACAACGAACCAAATATACTAGCTGAAGCCAAAGTACAGAGGTTACGATGGTTGGGACATCTGGAGCGAATGGATGTAAACAGAAATACAAAAATAACATACGAAGCCCGAATAACAAAAACGAGACCAAAAGACCGTCCGAAAGCACGTTGAAAGATGGGGTGATCAACGACCTAAAAATCATAAGACTAACAGATTGGAAAACCGCAGCAAGAAACAGAGAAATATAGAGGCGAACCATTAAGGAAGCCAGTATCCTTCTAGGATAGTCGAGCTGATATATATATATATATATATATATATATATATATATATATATATATATATATATATATATATATATATATATATATACCGGGTGTCTTAGGCCGACCGACACATGGGCGATTAACATGTAAAATTAGTTAATTGTGAATAGTATCTCCCCAGTGCAAGATATTAACCCTCTGATGCATGAAGTGGGTCATTTTGACCCAAACGTATATTGAAATATTAAAATAAGGCATATTTGTGACCTGTATATATTGTGTATTTATGACTTTGTTTCCATATCCATTATAATTCGAGTGACATGTCTATTTTATTATTATTTTTTAGTATTTGTTTATATATTCAAGTTTTATTATAACCTACCACTTATGCATGATATGGGTCATTTTGACCCATGCCTGTGCTAGTTATATTGATGCACTACAGATGGTATACGATACCTGGTAGTTGCTTGTATTATAATTCTTGTTTATGTAGTTTCTATTTGAAACAGTATTGACGTGTTTGAAGCTGATATTTGCATGAGTTTATAAAAAGGTAAGCAACTTACTTTTCTGAAATTATAAATCTTCATATTTTATACCGCTATTGATATTTATGTTTTGTATTTTTGACATATTATTCGATTTTATGTTTTCAGGAAATAAAATGACTCGTCATCTCAGACAAAGAATTGGAAAAAGAACTTGAATAGATGTCGGATGTAAATGAACATTATTTTTCTAGTGAAGAGGATGAATCCGATGAAGAAATTAGAGTGATGTTTGCTGCTGTCGAAAAAAATTGGGACGTATCCACGAGAGAATTATGGTCTGAAGAACATAGTCCGTTCTATAGAGCGTGTATGTCTGTAAATCGATTTGAAAGTATTAGATCTGCATTACGATTTGATGACAAAAGGACAAGAAATACCAGATTACAGACCGATAAACTGGCAGCAATAAGGTACATTTGGCAAGAATTTATAAAAAATTGCTAAAAATCATTTATACCAGGAGAGTGCGTTACGGTTGATGAACAACTAGCTCCATTTAGGGGCAGATGTCCTTTTTTGCAGTACATGCCCAGCAAACCTTCAAAATATGGAATCAAAATTTTCTGGATATGCGACAGTGCAACATCGTATGCGGTTGATGGCATAGTTTATACGGGCCGTCCGCCAGGTGAGCCAATCCAACAAAATCTAGGCTTCACTATTGTCGATAAATTGACCGAAACAATAAAAAATAGTGGGCGCAACGTGACCAGTGATAATTTTTTTACGAGCATACCGCTTGTAAAAAGATTGTCAGAAAAGCGTCTAACTTTGGTTGGAACTTTACGCCAGAACAAGAGAGAAATCCCACCTTTTATGAAGCCTGATAAATGTAGAGCTTTATTTTCAAGTTTGTTTGAATTCACTGAAGATATTACCTTAGTAAGTTATGTCACAAAGCCAAACAAATGTGTAATACTTTTGAGTACTATGCACAACGGTAAAACAATTTTGGATGGGCGCAAAACCAAACCAGAAATTATTCATTATTATAATGCAACAAAATCGGGTGTTGACTCTCTTGACCAAAAAGCAAGAACTTATTCTTGTAAACGTCAATCCAGACGCTGGCCAATGGTTATTTTCAGCAATATACTTGATATTGTTGGAATTAATTCTTGGATTATATTCGATGCACAACATGGAGATCATTACAACAATGTTACACATAAAAGGAGACTTTTCTTGAGAGATTTATGTAAACAATTGTTTATGCCACATATGCTCACGAGAAGTTCTAACACAATGCTGAAACATCATGTAAGAGAAGCTATGATATTATGTGGAATAAAATTTAAAGTTCCTGAACCATCAGGCAGTTCTAAAGGCAGTAAAAGAAAACGGTGTGCATTATGTGATTCAAAAGCAGACAGAAAAACATCAAAAACTTGTTGTAAATGTAAAATCTATATTTGTAATGACCATAGTAGTCAAAAGTGTTCGATTTAAAATTTTCTTATTTTATAATTATACTTTAAAAAACAATATAATAATCACACAAATAGTACTGTAATTCTTTTTATTTGAATAAAAGTCAATTAAATTTAATTTGTTTTAATATTATCAATCAAAAAAATTATTGGGTCAAATTGACCCACTTCATGTACAGATTTAAAATTTTAGCATCATGCATCAGAGGGTTAAGATGAAATTTTGCATGCTTATCCGGGGATACTATTTCTATGGATTTCAATTCATATCAGTCAATTTACAAGTGTAATATTAGAATAAATTAAGAAAAATTGTAGAAGTACCATGAATGTTATTCATATCTTTAAAATAATAGTATCTAAGCAACAGCTCTGATAGAGTAGGGGTAACGTGCGCGCTTCACAATTTAGAGAGTCGGGTTCGAAACCAACCGACAGCAATATTTATTTTTTAATTTTTTCTTTTCAAAATAATTTTTATTATTAATATGTTTTTAATCTTTTATTAATATTTAATTTAATAAAGTGGATACATTGTACGTAACAAGATTTATTTATTTAAAAAATATTTTATTATTTGCTTTATTGGTTTATTATAAATTAAATTTCTTCAAATTAGTTAGCCCTGACGAAAACAAAAAAACGAGAACATTTGATTTGAATAATCAAACGTCAAATGCAGATTTGTATTGTACTATCTTTATTTGTTGCTAGTGTTATTTAAATAATATGGATTTAACTACAAAAGATAAAATTCGTATTGTGAAATTATTTCACATTGGTAATAGCCTACAGCAAACTGCTGATGTATTTTCTGCCGAAAATCCAGAAAAAGTAGTTAATAAATCCCGTGTAAGGCGTATTATTAACAGATTTGAAGAAACTGGGTGTGTTGCTAATCACACAAAGCAGGAAATACAACCAATTGAAAATGAATTTGAAGAAATAATAATTGCGCGGGTTGAAGTGGAGCCTACTATTAGTTTAAGAAGTTTACAAATGGAATGTGGAATAAGTAGAACAAAAATTGCTAGAATACTTAAGAAAAATGGATTTAGAAGTTACAAAGTAGGTAACCATCAAGAATTGCGAGACGGCGACGAAGAAAGAAGAGCAACTTATTGTGAAACAATTATGGATAAAGCCAATGAAAACAGAAACTTTTTGTACTCCCTCTGTTATACCGATGAATGCACATTTACTCTTCATAACGAACCGAATGTGCAAAACTTTCGCCACTGGTCAAAAGATAAACCAACTCTTCAAAATTTATCAAGAACCCAATATCCCCAGAAGGTTAATGTTTGGGCGGGAATTTTGGGATCACACATTATTGGACCATATTTTATTGAAGGGACATTGAACGGTCCAAAATATTTAGATTTATTGGAAACAGTAGTTGGGCCTAGACTTACAGAATTAAATATGGAGAGGATATGGTTTCAACAGGATGGGTGTCCAGCGCATCACGTGCAAATTGTCAAAGAATATTTGGACAATTCATTTCCAGATTCTTGGATTGGTTTAAATGGACCAATTAATTGGCCGGCAAGGTCTCCTGATCTAAGCCCCTTAGATTTTTTTCTTTGGGGTCATTTAAAATCAAAAATTTACGGCCATTATGAATTGACCACTTTAGAAGACCTGAAAGCGGCAATAAGGAATGAATGCAGGCTTATTTCTAATCGACAGCTAAGCAACGTGAGACAGCAATGTTACGATCGTCTCGGATTTTGCTTAGCGCAAAACGGCGGCCATTTTGAATATTTATTATAATTTTTAAATTTTAATGTTGTAATTAGTAGGTCCGATTAATTATTTTTTAAATAAATAAATCTTGTTACGTACAATGTATCCACTTTATTAAATTAAATATTAATAAAAGATTAAAAACATACTAATAATAAAAATTATTTTGAAAAGAAAAAATTAAAAAATAAATATTGCTGTCGGTTGGTTTCGAACACGACTCTCTAAATTGTGAAGCGCGCACGTTACCCCTACTCTATCAGAGCTGTTGCTTAGATACTATTATTTTCAAGATATGAATAACATTCATGGTACTTCTACAATTTTTCTTAATTTATTCTAATATTACACTTGTAAATTGACTGATTTGAATTGAAATCCATAGAAATAATATCCCCGGATAAGCATGCAAAATTTCATCTTAATATCTTGCACTGGGGAGATACTATTCACAATTAACTAATTTTACATGTTAATTGCCCATGTGTCGGTCGGCCTAAGACACCCGGTATATATATACTCATGAATAATTATTACGATGCCCCGATCTAACCAATTCAGCTACAGAATACGTTTCCATGATTACTGTTTTTAATAAATTATAAGTAATAACTGTCAAACTGCATTATACTTTCGCAAATATTTCAATAATAAGCCATTAAATTAAGAGTATTTAGATACTCTCCGATGCCAAATTAAATATTCTATCCAACCATATCAAAAACTCCCACAGTCTTGCGGGACAGATGATATTTATTTATAAAAAAAACTGTTTTCCCATGTTAAATACCTATTTCACGGTTTTCAGTGTTCACACACTATATATATATATATATATATATATATATATATATATATATATATATATATATATATATATATATATATATGTATATATATATATATATATATATATATATATATATATATATATATATATATAGTGTGTGAACACTGAAAACCGTGAAATAGGTATTTAACATGGGAAAACAGTTTTTTTTATAAATAAATATCATCTGTCCCGCAAGACTGTGGGAGTTTTTGATATGGTTGGATAGAATATTTAATTTGGCATCGGAGAGTATCTAAATACTCTTAATTTAATGGCTTATTATTGAAATATTTGCGAAAGTATAATGCAGTTTGACAGTTATTACTTATAATTTATTAAAAACAGTAATCATATATATATATATATATATATATATATATATATATATATATATATATATATATATATATATATATTAAAGTATGGAATATTAAAGAAAAACAGCGAACTCAAGCAGTTTTTAAAAAAAAATGCTGAAACACGTCGATTTTTGATTTTACAGAGACACATTAATATGTGCAATTCACCTTCCCACTTTCATTTGTTTTTTAGTTATGACTTCATCATAAAAAAATTAAACGGCAATATAGATTTTTAGTAGTGGATTCCATTAGTAATTTTTCTTCCCTTTATGATCATGCAAATAAATCATAAGATTGCATAACAAAAATTTAATAATAATAAATAATCAAGATACCTAGATTTCATGTTTCAGTTTTAGAATTGATATTTTTTTTAAATCTTTAACATTTAATGTTGATATTATGGTACTTATAACTTATAAAACATGATAAACGAAAAATTCCAAGCGGAGAGAATTGGTGCTAAGTCCGTCTGTGTTTGTTACTGTTTATGAAACTATCAAAACGCGTCCAGTGAAAGAAAAATAATTTTGCGGTGTTTCATAAGGTACTTTGCCATTGCCATGTATTTCTACCTTATTCTAATATGGAAAGGAGCTATTAGATTTTGTTATTAATCGGATAACCGAAAATGGCACTTGAAGCTCCAAATAGCTTTTCTTTAAAAAATACCGTTAATTGTTATTTTTGCGCAATTTATGTTATAAAAATTAAATATTATTCAATTTTCTGCAGGTTTGCATTAATACTTTTTCTATATATATATATATATATATATATATATATATATATATATATATATATATATATATATATATATATATATATATATATATATATATTTAATTGATATATTAACAAAATAATCAATAATATAAATCCTGGAGCCTATGTTTTACACACAGTTCAGACCTCAAATATATGTAAATGGCAGATAAATGTCACTGTCAAAAAACTAATCATTTCAAATTAATAATAGTAACGTTTTCAAAAGAAAATAGTTAGCAGAACAATATTTATATGGAAAGGTACGTAATATAGTTTCCAGCATTACGAATTATATAGGTACGTATTTAAATTAATAAAAATTAAATGGCGGGAGGTATTGTGTTGGACATATCAGATTTAAATATGATGCAGATGGTAAGGTTTATTTCAAGTTAGATCAGCCTCATCTATAATGGCTTAAACTCAAAAAAAGAAAGTACGACGACTTACAAGCTTTGAAAAATACTTTGGCTGACGATTATCACGGTTTTTTATGAGGGATTACCTCATGAAAAATAATTTTTGATATTTTTTTTTTAATGCATATTTTCATATTTTGTAAAACAATTATTCTTTCATTAAAAACCCTTGTAAAAATTCATATCAGAAAAGTTGCTAAGTCCATAAAATCATTAATTTTAAGGTAGAAAAACTGCCAACTCCAAAAAACAGTATAAAAGGATCCCAAATTACTTAAAAAATTAGTTTTACCCAGTTTAAGTGGTAATTTAGGTCATAATACACAAACGGGATCTTATATTTTTTCAAATTATTGGGACACATTCTATGCGGTTTTTTTTGCCGACACCCGGTATATGTATAAAAGGATACATTAGTTATAGTAAAGTAGTCGTATACATATTGTTGTTCATTGTCTTTATTGGCGTGCAAAACATAAAATGTATATTAGTTTGGTAAAACACTGTTTTACTCAATCGGTAGTTAAGAGCAAGTTTATTAAATTTTATGTACTGGTAAGGAATGAATTAATATTTTTCAACCAGATAGCATTGAGCATTCCATTTAATTACAGTGAAATGCATTGCAACAATAAAAAGTTAAAATATCAAGTTTATCATCATAATCGACTACTACAGCTGAACCGTTTGTTCACTATTAGAATAGTTGCTGCGTTTGTATAAAATACTTTTGCGAACAATATTGCACATATAATGTGTTAAAAACTAATCGAATCCATCGGTACTTTTCCGTTAATATTGTCTTCAAGGTGTAAAATAAATTATATAGATAAAATTTGTTATATTTTTAAAACTAACCAAATCTAAGTCAAATAAAGCAATGTACTCTGACGCTGGTGTGAGATAGCATATAACCTCAAAAACACTTACCTTTTTCTTAATACTACTTTATTCGTTTCTTGGATGGATTTATGCGATATGTATGGTGATTCAAAATCTTGTAGTTTACGTAAAATATTAATGTCTCCATTATCTTCCTTCTTAATGAGTAACAGAGAAAAATAATGGACATATTCTTGTGGAAGATTAATCTTTTTACAAGCTTTGATTAGCACTTGTTCTGACCTATCTGTAGTGAACACAGTGAGTGAAATTTGATAACCATTCATTATATAAACATCTAGATTCATCTCTTGACGTTTCTCGCAGTTAGTTTCTTGTTGAGCTGACAGAAGAAAACCATTCAGCAATTCTGATGTCACTAACCTCGGATCTTGACCAACTGGAAAGACAAGCGTTGATTTAAAGATTTTTAATTAGATAAAATAGTTGAAACTTACTTGATTGAATGTATTTTTCTAAAAGAGCTCTTCGTTCTTCTAACTGGCTAGCTGTCAGGGGTAATAGCTTTTTTGGTGGAAATGGAGGTAAAGTTGAAGCCCCATATTCTTTCCTAAGTTGTTCGTGAAGATTATGAAGTTGTTTAAATCTTACGGTACAGTGAAAAACACCATTTAAATGGATGTTGTACCCCTACAACAAATATTTACTTGAATGTTATCGTATTGTTTTGATTACATAAATGAAATTACTTGAAATGTTGATCCATTGTCATCATTTATTTCTTGAGTGTCTGGTATTGAAAAATGCATTTTCACTTGCCAAAGTATTTAAACACTTGAACAAAATCATAACAGACAAAACACTTGCCTGATTTTCACCATACTACTGCTTATCACAGATAAATAACCCTAACAAACGTCATACAACCATAAGACTCACAATCTCACAAACAGATTCACAGGCCAGCCAACACAAAACAGAAAGTCAGAGCACAGTATACTATAGGTGCGTTCGGCAAATAATTTTGGTGTCGTGCAGTGATAGTGTGGTGTATTAGTCACGTGACAGCGGTGTGTGCAGTGCATAATAGTAATAACCGAACATCTTTAGTGCGACCGGTGCGTCTGACTGTCAAAATTACTTGTAATTTGTGTTTTGAGGTTTTTTTATCTAGTTGGTAGATATTTACAACTAATTTATACGTTTTAAGTAAAAAGTATTTCATTGAATAAATATTTACGCATCTATTATTTTATTACTGTAGGTTATATAGCCTCTATTTAAGATATGAATAATCAAAATATTAATACAGTTGTAACGTGGAGTAAAGATTTAAAGATATTATTTTTTTTTATTCGGATGAAGATGAGCCTAATGCGTTTCGTGCAGATAGTGTGTTCAGTGCGGAATTACCGAACGCACCTTATACTGTGGTCAGAGCAGTGAACTCTATACATACGTGGAATGGAAACGTCTATACCAGAGCATTGTAAGGGGCAGGTCATGCGAACTGTCACAATTCCACCAGATTCCACCAATTGACGCATGCGCAGAGCACAGCTCACGCTTTTCCAGAGGTTTCAAAATATTTATGAATGGGGACTTTTACTATTACTTTAATATTTTTTTGCATTATTATTGAATAATTAAATAATTTATTTTTCTATAAACTATACATGACATTCTGAAATTTTTTATGTAGAAACAATTATCAGTAATAATATAACAAGAGAGTGAGAGTAAATTGAAAATAATTTGACAGATTATTTGAAAACTTGTTTCCCTACGGGCTTTCGTGACTATTGCCAAATTGATGATGAGTTTAACTTTTTTTTATTATTTTCTAGATTTCCTAAAGACTGTTGAATAAGAAATATATGGATGCAAAACATTAATTTGTGGTAAAAGATCATTGGAGAGTTTGTAGTTAACATTTTTCTCCCAGTGATTATGATAAGGATGGAAACTTATATTTGTTTAAATGTGTCGTACGTATTAATATTGTTTTGTGAATTCATCAACCATTCAATTAAAATACAACATTTTTGTGGTCGCTGGAAAAATCTACATGTACTATGGGTTGCCTAAAAATTTGAAGTACCATGCCAGCAATGATCGTTTCCGTTCCATAGTAGTATAGAGTTCAATGGGTCCGAGTGTGAGTGTGATTTCATTAAGGGGTATCAGACGTATGCACGTATCTGCAACTGTTTTGACAACAGTTGCTGCAACTTGCAACCTACGTTATCAGACGTACGGAAAGTTGCAAGAAATATAGTTTCTTTTTATTCTCGACGTTGGTACACATGATATTTATTTCCTGTTGTCATTTTTTAATGTTTGAATCATTTATTTGTATTTAGACGAATAATATCAGAAATGAACGACAAATTATTAGCTGCTACTACGTTATTTAAAATATGGATGTCTCGTATTCCACAGAGCTTCTTTTCTTACGAGATCAATCAGAGTTTCAAAAAATTCGTCTGATTTTATTTCAACTCCAGCCCCTCTAACCATTTTTAAATATTTCGTACTGTTTACCAGCTGTTTACAAACAAATGTCAAACATTTTAGGGATTTTTACTCCCAAAGCCCCTTTACTACGCTGCGTAGTTGCAGATACGTGTGACTAGTTTTCGAACAAGATGTAAAACTAGTTGGAGGAAAATTGGCGCACTATCACACGTCAAATGTTGCACGAAACGCTTGAAGTTGCAGAAAATATTTGACAGGTTGCAGATGCGTGCGTACGTGTGATAACCCCATTATATGTATAGTCACAGTGTAACAGTTGATTGCTATCATTTATAATAACATATACCATTTTTATAGCAAACTATCTATAAATTATTGATTTCCCCTCTTTAAAACCTTGAACTATATTGGGCAAACATTATTCGCGAATGTAATAATATGATACATATTTTGTTTGCGCATACATTATCATTAATTCGTAATATTTGAAATTCGATAATAAAACTTTATGCGGGAATATTGTAAAATTGTTTAACGAATTAAACTGTAAAACGGTTATTTATCTTTACGCTTGTTAGTTTTATACATTTGCACAGTATGAAATGAAACCAATAGGGGATTCCGATTAAGCGAATTTTAAGCGCCCCGTCGAGGTATTTTTATGAACTATGTGGACATACAAGTAACTGTCATCGTGCTGTCAAGTTGATAGCCTTGTGAAATTTGTGTTTTATATTAAAAATATGGGTATTAGGTACGAGTATGGCCTCTGTAAGAGTGATTACAGGAATAAATATAAAAAAATATATGAGAGGAGTTAATTTTACGCCATTTTCCAAGCCGATCTCATTTCTCATGGTTTATGCGTAATTACATCAAACTAAATGGTTTCTTGGAAGTAGTGGTATATGTGACCGTAGTTAAATAGGTTACAAGATGGAAAATAGCCCCACTTTATATACATCAACTAGCACACACGGATTACATGAAATTACCGCAGATACCCATTTACCACCATCAATACAGGGTAATATATTATCACTGCGTCCCGCATTCATACAATTTTGATTTCTGAAAACTTCGAAACAATTTGAGTTAGTATAAATCAGTAAATACCCAGTAACTAACCGAAACAAAAACCTTAAAATAAGATCGCTCTTTTTCCGCCTTTTTTCAGACCACGATATTTACCATCTTTTTTAGGTCATTCACAGAATGATTTTCAATATTTTTCTTTTTTAATTTCGCCCCTGGCACTAACTCTGCACTAAAAAAAATCATTTTCATCACTAACCGAACACATGTCTACAGAAAATGTCTATTTGTCCACATAGTTCAAGATTTCACCGCAAATGGCGCACTTTGTGACGTCACGATCGGAAACCCCTATTACTTTTACATCAAACCGAATTAATTATTCTACTTGAAAAACTACGAAAATACAGGTGAAGGCAAAAGAAATTTTATTAAAACGAAAAGAGTTAATGATAATATGTACTAATTGTTCAAGTAAAAATCTAGTATTTCTTCGGCTCTTCGCTATATTTCCAACACGCAATGTTTGTCTATATAATTGTGCGCCAGCTGTTATTTCGAGAAAAGTTTACAGGGTCTAAAATTATAAATACAAGGATAAGTAGGACGATGCAACAATAATAATCGTGTTTTAAGGTTTCGACTAAATACTATTACGACATTTTTAGAAATAAGCAATAGAATTTTTCTGGTATTAATGTGGTCATACCAAAAAGAAAAAAAGTTAATTTTTCTTTCATATATGAATTTTTTAAATATATATATATATATATATATATATATATATATATATATATATATATATATATATATATATATATATATATATCAAAAATATTTGCTACTGATATACTTTTCGTTAAAATGGGGTCTCGTGGCCGCGTGCCTGAGTGTCTGGTGGCGAATCTGGGGAACCGGGTTCGATCCCGACCGACGCCAAATATTTTGAATTTTAAATGGTACAAAATTGACCCCTGTGGTGCACTCTCCACGCCAACAATGAGTGCCCGTAAGGTGACGCCTGGTAAACGCCCGCACGGTACAAATATGTCATCACCATTACCGAAATCTGTGTACAAAGCAGATTGGCACACCCAGCAATGGGTAATATGCCGTGATGATATATTTATATTTATTTATTTATACTTTTCGTTCATGGTTTTCTTTATAAAGATTCTGAGTCTGATTTTGTGACGTCATAATTTTGTACACAAATACACGATAGTGAGGCACACCATTAAGCATACACGTACTCGTGCCTGTCCTGTATTGTACATGAATCAGATCTGTCACTTTTCTAACAACCTTATGTAACCAACATTTTGAAAGTAACGTCAATATTCAGTCGCGTTTCTTACCACTTTTTTACATTCATTTCAGCTCATCTTATTTGCCTCACTAATTTTGACAGTTCTTTTTATCTTAACGGAGGTGATACAAAGTGAGACCGAAGTGAAAAGAGTTCCTGCCCTCTTCCCAATTCTTAGTCACCTCAGGAGGTTGAGCTTGTTTAGTTTTTAATATTAGATGAATGGTGGGATGAATGTTTTGCTGTCACGGGCTGTTAGTAGATTAGTTGTCTCTGGGCTGTCATTTACAATTAGTTTGGTTATTGTAAAGATTATTTGTTTACTCCTTTATTATTATTTGAAAGATAAATAATTATGCAGACAATTCCGTGGAAAATATTATAGCAAAGAGACGTAAACTTCATAGAATTGAAAATTATGTGGAAGTTTATAGTACCGTACAATTTAAACAACATTTTAGAATGTGTCGCACTACATGTTATTATGTAATCGACAGAATAACAGAAGCCCAAATAATGCCCACTCATAGTTTTGGACGATCCAAATAACAACTGAAAATATCGTAGTTGACTTTTGAAAAGCTGCTGTCAAATTCAAATTGTACACACGTGGTACACATACAGAAGATATCCAGCGAGATCAGTCGTTCAAGTTATCAACAAAATTTGTCTTTTGTCGTTCTTTTTACTTCATAAAAATCACAATGGATCTCAACTGAGACGAAGCAAATGGTAAAAAGAACACGACTGCATCCTTGCAACAAGTTTTTTTTTTTTTTAAATATAATTTATGTTTGATTTAGATATTACAATCATTGTACAATATTGTTCTGTGACTTCCTATTATTATGCCTCAAGATGTAAGGGAAAAATGGTATAAGGCAATAAATACTCCAAAAGTTTCAAGCGTGGTTTCAAGACGTAATGACATAAACGTCAAATATAGTTCCATTTTTACTCGGTAGGTGACACTACGGTCGCAATATCGTTATGTCATTTGAAATTTTATTTAAATTTTAGAAAATTATTTCTGTAAAACTAGAAACTTATGTGATATAAAATATATATTTTCGTAAGTAGTTTTAAGAATACTTTCAGAAAAAAAATGGGAAAATGTGGTATGACCCCATTTAATATCTATCATAATTTTATTTAAACTTTAGAAAATTATTTCTGTAAAACTAGAAACTTATGTGATATAAAATATATATTTTCGTAAGTAGTTTTAAGTATACTTTCAGAAAAAAAAATTGGAAAATGTGGTATGCCCCATTTAATATCTATCATAATCTAGACTTTTGATAAACTTGAAAAACTCCAGAACAAATAAATGAGGAAAAACATAAATTACAAGGAAAATGTCGACCGCATTGGCATAAATTTTTCGGGCAATATATAACATATATATATATATATATATATATATATATATATATATATATATATATATATATATTTATTTAGTTTAATTTTATAATTTTTTTTTCTACAAAAGCGCACCATGAATTCACGCGCGTAAACACCTAGGGCACTGGTACTACTATATATATATATATATATATATATATATATATATATATATATATATATATATATATATATATATATATATATATATATATATATATATATATATATATATATATATAGTAGTACCAGTGCCCTAGGTGTTTACGCGCGTGAATTCATGGTGCGCTTTTGTAGAAAAAAAATTATAAAAATTAAACTAAATAAATAAATATATCATCACGGCTTTTTACCCATTGCTGGGTGTGCGTGCCAGTCTGCTTTGTACACAGATATCGGTAATGATGAAATATTTGCACCGTGCGGGCGCTTACCAGACGTCACCTCACGGGCATTCATTGCTGGTATGGAGAGTGCTCCACAGCGGTCAATTTTGTGCCATTTAAAATTCGAAATATTTGGCGTCAAAATTAAACTAATCAATTGCAGATAAAAATTTAGTAATATTTTATATAAAAACTGCATTCTGAATCAACATAACAAATTTGAATTTTTAATAATTAATACAAGTTGAGATCTAAAACTTTTACTTTTGTAATTATCAGAAAAAATAACATTAAAATTATTCACATAGCCTATAGTTACAATATGTAAAAATTTAAATTTTTTTCCTTCATACATATTGATATTACACATCAAAGAATTTGAGAATTATGAACATTTCTTCTTTTATGTTCAGGAGGATGTCTTTAAAATGACCTTCTTCGATATCTCTCTTGTCGTTAGAAATACAGTATAAATTTATCCATAGAATTTATTCGTGTACTCAGGGAGCATAACTTAAAATTATTTTCACATATACAGGACATTACGGCTCGGCGAGAATTGTTTGCCTTTTTTAAATGGAACAGCCTATATATTTTGAAAGGAATTTTATTCATCTATCATCTATCTATACGCACATATGAAGATTTTTAATTTTCCACGGCATTACCACGTTATTCCGCTTTTTCTTTAAAAAGACCTAATACGCGCATTGCTTTATAAAGGTGTACTAAAGTTATTTAAAAGCATCTTGTCTCTACCGGTAACAAACCATCCTGAGAGCCGAGCGATGCCGAAGGTGATACATGTATGTTCCAAGTTCCAATATTTTTGAACAAAATATTTGGCCATATTAATCGGCATTGCTATTGCTAGTTACACCTCGAGTTATAACCACTATTAAAGTTGATACCAAATACCTATATGAAGTCAAATTTGTACAACTTTGGTATTATTGTAATTACTAATATAATACACATCATATGCCATATATCAATTAAACATTAAAATGCTTGCCTCGAAGACAAAAAACAAGATCCGCCAAGCAAATTTTATACCGCAAATGCACTTTACAAAGAAGAAGAAGTACGCCATCGCCATTACTACCAACAACCAACTGAAAGTGGTGCCATCGGTTGCGTTGTACCATTACTTTTACACAATTATTTCCTACCCTCCCTATAGGCGACGTGCAGACTAGAGTACCTCTATTGGCGACTAAAATTAACGTGAATCCCTCAAGCGGACGATATTTGCAACTATTGAAAATGGTATTCTGTTATTCAACTTTACAGTAAATATATATAGTGCATTGGATTCCTTGCCGGTTTCTTGTTTGTCTTTTTGTTTTAAAATACATATAAATTACTTTGCAATATGAGCAAAGAACGAAAAAATATTAACGTCAATTGCTGCGTTTATGGCTGTCATTCTCAGGGCACTAAGAAATTATCTGTCCCAAAAATTGGAAGAGGACGAGTGACATCCAAAATAAATTTGGTAAAATGGAGTCTATTGACAAAAGACAGGGCTGGATTAGGAATATAAAAACTGGGAAACATGTAACGAATCATAAGTGGATAACAAAAATGAAAAGTATTCTATTATTTCCTGACCGATTCATGAGTAAAATAATACAGTTTTCACTTAATGTGTAGCATTCAATATATTTCTTACACTTGTAATTAAAACATTTTGAAAGATATTTGACATTAGTTCCATTTTAATTTCCTTAACTAATTAAAGTAAATACATATTTATTTAACATTCATGAATAATATATGGTAATACTTTACTATCTTGTGCAAAATATGAAGACAGCTGTAATGTGTTTGCACTGGCCACTATGGCCAGCTATACAAGAGCATTTTGTAAATAATCAATTGTAAATTTAAAGTTCTTCTAATCTCATGAGAATGTGACGTTAGAGTACTTGTTTAAGGGGGATGTAAAGTCAAATAGTTTTTCAGATCACAGGCGGGCCTGTGACCGTTCCTAATGTTCCATCTTTTTCTTTGCATGTTTAAAATGTATAGTTTCTCTGCATCACACAGTGCAAGTAGACCCTCAAGTTTTTGATGTAAATGTGCATGAAACGTACGATAAATTATTTGGGTAACTGCAACCCTTATTCTGCCTACTACTAACTAAGATCGCATTGGTTACTGCAAACCAGTACAACTGTAGTGCTGCTCATATTCAAAATATAATCAGTTTACATTTGGTCAACTTTAAGAAATAAATGCCGATTCTAACAGTACAACTTAAATGTTATCCACCCAATTCCTAAAACCTAATGTAATGCTGATGTAGTGGTATGGTGCCGCACAAATCAATGTTGTAAAAAACAATTTTATTTTTCACTTTTTTTATCTACATGAAAATATAGAATATTACATATATTTTAATTTGGTTAAATAACAAATAATAATAATAATAATAATAATAATAATAATAATAATAATAAATAAACTATTATTACAATGTAAACAGTTTTTTGGGCGAATATAATCTGAAGAAGAAAAATTAATTAGAATCAAAAATGCATACTTTGAATGCTGAATTAAGATTTATTTGTTTGTATTTCAAACGAAATAAATATAGAACTTCAACCCATTTAATGCATAATCATTGAATGGTTTTTATTTGTTTATATATAAAAAAAATTAAATTATATAAAAGATTATTATATAGGTAAATATAAATAATAAAATAATAACAGTTTTCACATCGCATATAATTTGAACAGTTAATTCATAAAAAAAATTATTCTCTTGGCGGATTTCTAATAGGCATTTTTCTTTTGTATCTAGAATCTATGATTTCAGGAAGTAGACAGCTCATGTAAAAATTTTGTAAATAGTTGATCATCCTCGTTTCCCAGAATGTGTTATCACGCATTATCTGAAAGTAAAAATGTAATTAGAATTTTTTGATTATTAAGCCAATGAAATAAATCAGTAAGTACCTTCTCAATTGAAATTCCCTTTCTTGTCCAGATAATAAAATAGCACGTTTGTCTATTTGTTATTTCCAACTGACCCTGAATTTGGTAGTAGTAGTTATGCTGCTTTTTTAATATCAAAGTATCCGTTACGGTTACATAATCTATTTTTTCTTTTTTATTTGTAGTTTGGGCTGCTGCTAGTGGAGTAATGTTTCTAGCTTTATAAGGGCACTTAACTTCGATGATTGCATTATTGCCAATTAAGCCATCGGGACTGGCACCTAGAAACAAACAATCCACATTTTTGCACTTTATATCCAGTTTCTTCCTCAAATTTTTCAATTGCAAATGGTTCATTTTCTATACAGTACATTGTAACTGCTGAACCGGTAAATGGACTATATAATAAAGACATAATAATTTTTTCACACGACGTAGTTTTTTTCATTTTACAAACTTTTCCGAAATTTGATGCAGTTAATCTAGATGATCGTGCCTCTGTCCAAATTTTATTAGAACTTTGTCCTATAGGGTCTTTTTCTAGTTCTTCAATTTCGTTTTTAGATTTAACTAAAGTTTTTAAAAATTCTTCTTGCGATATTTGCAACATTTCCTCTGTCATATCGGGAATAATTTCTGTGGCATTTCCATAATTTTTGTCAGCTGAAAAAAGCTGTTTCTTACATTTGAAAAACCGTGTTTTTCTTTCCTTCATCTTGTTCGTTTTATACCTTATATACTTTGCTGTATGTTGCCCTGGGCTTTTATTGGTCACAGATTTATGTATGGCCCTATGGTATTCACTGTTGCAATTAAAAGATACAGCAGCTGCTTCGCACCGTGTTTGATAAGCACCTCTTTTCGAATAATTGACTTCAATACTTTCACACTTCTCTTCCAGAAAACACGTAGAAATCTCTTTGGCTTCGGGAGAAGAATTAGCAGGATATTCGTAGATATCATTTTCGGCACTTCTACAACAATATACAATTACTTTACAGTTGCAATATATAATACATATAATTGTTATGTGTAAATTTAAATAATTTTACATAATTCCTTGTAAATTAAAATCCTTTCATGCAATAGCAATACCTAGGTAAAAGGATAAAATGACGAACCATACTTGCAGGATTTGATTTTCGATTAGACCCAATTAGGCTATGGTAAATTTGAAAATCTATGGATAATAATCTGTGTAATTAGACTTAGAAGATCTGTACTATTCTTTGAAAATTGTATGGTTTTCATTTTATAAAATTAATCTATCTTTGGTCCCTTTGAAATAAGCAGGATAAATTTACTTATTTCAATAATAAGATTATAAAATGTTTGCTAATATCGTTATATGTTTGTAGTTGTACCCCCTGCAGTACCTGTTTAAAGCTCATTAGTGAAAAAGGTATAATCCTATTATCTTATTTATTGCTTCAAAATGAAATATATTCGAAAATAAGAAATGGTAAATAGCAAAATTGTATCGGCCGAAAGGTCTTCAAAAGTACTTGAAATTTTGATCTTCGTTTGATCTTTTCAACGATATGTAATATGTCCATATTTTATTGTTTTGAACATGAAAAAAAAAAGAATAATTAATTTACTGGAGTGAAAAAAAAGATTTAGAGACAAATATGAAAAAAAAACAATAACTTGTGTTTGTCGTTTCTTACACATTTGACATTTCTTTTGATATTATTATCTTAAGAATCTGTTATTAGAATTACGGAGACAATCTTGAAGAAAAAAATAAGTTTAGTGCCGCTTTGTGGTTAAAATGCACTTTTGTGCAAAATTATACTTCAGGCCCCTCATAATGTATAATTTGCAAACTAAATTAAAAAATTTATACTATATTTCGAATTCTTCAAAAAATGCTAGATTTCGTTTGTTACATTAATTCTTGTAATCATTTGTTTTAGGTTATAATCTAAAAGGATTGTTGTAATCAAGAATTTTACAGTTAGTTTGCAACAATGCCAGTAACTCATCAATTCGGCAGAAGTGTAATTCATAAGCATTTGATTCTTCGCAAAATGCTAGTATTTATGCTTTGGTGCTTACAAATGTTGTATTTTCTTGATAACTACTCAAAAAACGATTTTTCTTTTTTGTAAAATACTTCAATTAAGGTTTACATACTGAACAAAAACACAAGTTTAAACTAAAATTAAAAAAAAGTTAAATGTCATTTTTGACATATTAAAGAATATTTTATCCTTTGTACGATTTGATTATAGATATCCTTTATATTTAAAAGATAAATGCTCATATTCATAAACTCTCGTAAAAATTTAAACGATTCGTTATAATTTTTATCGAGTAGAAACAGTCGACACTGAAAGAAAAAATAAAATTTAATTTGTCTATCTTGATTCAATTTGTGAAAAATTATAACATGCCGTTTTATTCTTTACGAGTGTTTATGAATATGGGCAAAAGAGTTAGAGACTTATAAAGATATTAAATTTTATAGATCATTGTATGCTATGGTCAAAAATAGAATATCAGAAATTTATATTTGACAAATGTCAGTAATTTACCGAATTATCAAATGTCAATGATGGACGATTTGTTCCTAAAAATCGGCAATAACTATTTTGATATAAATATTGCGTTAATAAACTATAAACAAACATAATTTATTTCCATCTGTCTAAAGTTAATTTAAAATTATTCAAAATTATTAGATAAGATATATTTAGTATTATGGATATATAATTTGAATCAAGGGTCTCTTGTTATCTATGTAAGTATACAATAGCTTGCAAAAAAATCGCGTACACCTTAAAAATCAAGTAACCGAGTTTTTGTAATTTTTTAGCTCTGTAAATAATGTAAAAACCGACAATGTTGTCACTGTCATCACAATATTTGATCTATTATGAAGCTAGTTCTTAATTGTGTTTAATTTGCGTACTGATAAATTACAAATATATTCCGGAAAAATGAAAGAACAACCAAGTATGTATTTGAATTTCTGTTAATTTTAATATCTTAATTGACACTAGTGACAGTGACATTGACAAGTTAAAAATCAAGATCGACTCAATACAGCAAAAAATGGGTGTACGCGATTTTTTTGCAAGCCAGTGTACATAAAAATACTTAATTTACTTAATAATTAATATAATACTGATTACTTACATTTGTTTTCTGGGATAAAAATGTCCTCTTCGTTTTTTAGGTCCACGACACAAATAGCGTTTACCACTTTGTTTTTTATTACCCATTACGAAACTGCACAACACAATAAACACAAACCCACAAAGCGTGAAATTCAAAATTATTTTATACTGTTAGGAAGACAATACTCTCCTTACAATGAAAAATAACAAAGTAACTTGTCCGGTAGAAATATAATTACTTATTATATTGTCATTGGGGTAGTTTTCTGTAAGTGGAGGGATTTATTTACCCAATCATGTTTCATAATTATTCTATAATCAACCAATAGGGTGCTGCTTTATAACGATTGGTAGTGGTAGTATACAGGTAGCATGATATTCATTTAATGTTTAATTATTTTGTGTAGACAATACAAATAAAATATGTTTACATTACATATTTATGAAAGATAAAGAGTGAACATTCAAAATCAGATACCGAAAGTATTATTTTATCTAATTCCAATAATCAACAACAAAATTATTTGTTCAACAAGACGATTGCCTTAACTATTTATAATATTCGTACTACTTTTTAGTAATATGTAGTTATTGTTTATATATTCGTACATACAAGTGTATATGTACACAAATATTTTATCAAAAATGTTTATAAAACTTGAAATTAAATTGTAACGATTGAAAATTTGGCGGATAGGTAAATGTTTTAATCTGTTGTCTCATTGGTGGTTGCTTTTGGCGAATGGAGGGGATTACAGACGGACCTGTGCTCGAATCACACCCTGATTGAAGTAACTTTGAAGCAAAAATTTTGAGTTTTGATGTTTACAATTGTTGTATTTTCTTGATAATTACTCAAAAAACGAATTTTGTTTTTTGTAATATAGTTCAATTAAGGTTTAAACTGTGTCCTACAGTTAAAATATTTAACAAAAACAAGTTTAAAATGTAGGAAATATGTATCTGAAAATTGATATAATTTGTTTACTATTATCTATAATATATGAAAGTTTATTGTAAAATAATTAACTTCATACCAAACTAACACATATTTTCTTTATAATATTTCAAGAATTGTTTTTATATCTTGTATAGTTTCTGAGATATAATGACAGAAAGAATGGGCGATTTGTACCTAAAAATATGTGACTTTACATCCCCCTTAAACACAACCCATTAAAATAACAACCCACGATTCAACAATTCTCCCCCTTTTATAAAACTTCGAAAAACATTTGTTGCCTCCAAAGAAGTAAACATTTCCTTAGAAATAAGTCTAAGATAACTTTCTTCGAATGTCATTATAATTTAAGTACGTGCACAAAATTATTACTAACACTATTTATAAAAAGTTTAATGAATTTGTTAGTATACTTCAAAACGAATGTTGGTTATACAATGTTTCTGTATGCGATCTTATAGCACAATACCATTTTCAGAGCACGTGTATGCTCCAACACTAGCGCCGCCATCGGTAGTTTTAGTCGCCAGTACAAGAGAGTATGGACATACACCCTGCCGGCGCCATTTCTCCTCCTACTACACATTTTTTACTATAGAGCGGAGTAGGTTCAAAAGGAAAAATAAAAGATAATATTAGTTTTAAAAGTTTATTTAAAAAAGTAATGTAAAAAAGTTGTTTTTCTTGAAAAAATAAATATTTCTATTTTCATTTCTTAAGAAAATTGTATAAATTAATGTGTTTATTATGTTAAAATAACATTTATACAAATGATATTATTTGGAATGCTATTACTCAATACGTTTTGAGTTATTATTATATTCAGTGCATTATGAATTTAAACTTAATAAAATTAATTGTTTTTATTTGATTTTGACGTTTAAAATCGTTATTATTAACACCAAAACAACTACTGTAACACTGTACCTGTTTATTCACTTCACTAGGCTTTCGGGTTAATTTTTTTTCTTTCAGCTCACTTGTATAAATATCTATTGAATTGAACGGTTAGTTGGTGCCCAATTAACTCGTTTCATTTTTATTTGCAATCCTTCCTCCGTTGAGGATTTTTTGGAAAATGTTATGACAAACAGCCAACCATTTCAAAAAGGGCCGGCGATATGGTATCTGGCGCCCTTCCGCAGCCTATAAAATGGCGCCCCCCCTTCCCCCCTTATAGATATAAAAATATTTTAAAAATCTCACGATTCGTACTTATACACAGGGCGTTGACGTAACGTGTGAACAGGGATTTAATATGGGATTTTAGTTTTTTGCAATTTCCTGCTATCCTGTTCATTTTACTGCAAAAACTGAAAATCAGAAAAAATGAAAACAAGTGCCATTGCAAGAGCTACTAATAAACCGAAATTTTAAAATTTCTTTTTAAAATTGTGAAGAAACTAGAAACTAAAAAATGTAAAACCAGTTTCTATACAACTTTTAATTCTGTACAACTTTGCCGTAACACGAACAGGAAAGCAGGGAATTGCAAAAAACTAAAATCCCATGTTAAATCCATATATGTTCCCACCTTAGCGTTAACACCCTGTATAAATATTAATATAAATGAATGCTTCGAATATTAAACATCTATTTTACAGAAATGATTCATATAAAGAATGCCCGTTTTCGACCCTCGCTATTGGGATCTTGGTTATTATATGAGCTGAGGTCGGTAAAGTTAAGTCAAAGTTGCCCCGTTAGTGTACCAGGAGGCCTATTCTATAACTTTTACCAATATTGATACGCGCTCCATCTTGGTAAATTTCCTAGCGAATATCGTCGAACACCGGCGGTTATAACCGATTTGCGAGACATGACGTCACACCCAGCGGTGAATTTGAGATGGGATTCCAAGCATGCATAGGATCTTGGAATTTAGTTATCCAGATCGAAGCTGTCAGTTGTTTCGGCGCCATCCTTGAATCGTTTAACTTTCGACTATGAATTTTTTGTGTTGATTGAATTTAAATGGCTTTTAATTCCTTCTTTTTGTAAGGAGTTGAAACTATACTAATTATTATTTTATTTTAACATTAATTTGTTTATACTTGTTGAAGAGAAACCAGCATGTACGATAAGTGAATTTTAATCAAATTTCAGATATAATAAGAATGCCAGTTGGTATGTTATCGACTATTCATCTCTTCTTATGGATATCGGTAAACGGATCTAGCGAATTCCTACACATTTGAGCATTTAATAAGTAATATTACTTATTAAATGATTTGCCGTTAAGATGATACAAATTTTTTAAATAATTTTATTTACAGCAATTTATAACGAGGTAATGATGTCATTTAACTTTTTAACTGTAGGAAGCTACCAACGCAGTGTTAAAAACAACTTGCTGGTATGTATAAGCCAGCCATTTTGTACTTTAGATTTTGCGATAAAAAGATAGATAAATGACGCGAAGAACATGTACACAACTTTATAGGTAGTTGGAAAGAATTTTGTAAACAAAGGGAAAAGCGAAAGTAGTGATTTAGATTTACTTTGTTTCGAAAGATGAATAGGTATGATTCCTAGACTTTGAAGATATGTATTCAAAACAAACATTGACATTTATCATTGTTTCGTAGGTAACGAAAGCGTGAATTTAGAAAGTAAAAGCTCCATTATGTTCCATATTTCCGCCAACGGTGCAACAACACCCGTTGTAACAGTTTCGCTAACTTTGGTGCACCGATTGCTAGCGATACAGCGAGTCACTGCCACAGCTACAATGACTACTTCAAAAGTTGGAGTTACATCCAAAAGTACACATGCAAGCCAATTTCGTAATACCAATTCATATAGATAAATACAAAGAGAATCTGTATAAATATTATGTATTAATTTTATGTTTGTGTGTTTCAGGAAAATCAAAAATACAATCAGCCATGCTGAAGATTTTAAAGAAATCGGTGTGGAGTCTATTAAAGCCAAGGAGTTGGATGAAGAAGAAGTGGCGAACATGAACAAATAATTGAATAATGCTATTATAATTCTAAAAAGAATAGCTGTGACGGTAGAAAGCACAAATGAAAAGCTATAATACATATGAAAATAAAGAATACCTGTATATGAATTGTTTTTGTCATTATTTTTTTACATCCCTTTTTTACTTTTGCAAAGTAAATATCATATACAGTAGTTATACATAATTATTATTTCATTCATGGGTTCCATGTCTGATACAGACGTCGGTCGGTCGGTCATTATGAATTTCCATAAATTCCTGTCTTCTGCGGTGCGGATTAATTCTTCAAAACCGTAAAGACATAGTTCATCTTGGATTGTTTTGATAAAAGATAAGGGTTTTCTTCCTCTGCCTCGTTTTCCTGGGATTTTTCCACTAACTATGTCCCATTCAATACCTTTTTCACGTATTATGTGGCCTAAAAATGTTATTTGTTGTTTTTTAATTTTACTTAAAAGTTCGCGTTTGACGTTTAGTTTTGTTAACACCACACTGTTCTTTATTTTGTCTGTCCATTTTATTTTTAATATTCGTCTATAAAACCACATTTCTACCGCATTTAGTTTTTTATTCAGTTGTTCTGTTAGTGTCCAACACTCACTCCCGTAAAGTAGCACACACCAAACATAAGTCTTTAGTAATCGTATTTTAAGGTTCCTTTTTATATTATGATTAGTTAAAAAAAAAATCATTTTATTAAAGGCGAATTTTGCTAACGCTATCCTAGAATTGATGTCACTGACACATTTACCATCTGCTGAAATAATAGATCCTAAATATTTATACTGTTCGACCTGTTTAATCATTTTACCCGCACATTTGATATTTAATTTTGATTTGTCATTTTTGTTTGATATTCTCATACACACTGTTTTGGTCGGGTTTATTTGAAGATCCTATTTTTCGCTTATTTCTTTTACTTTGTCAAGCAGATCTTGTGCTCCTTCTTCACTTTCACTTATTAAAACCGTATCGTCCGCGAAACGAATATTGTTTATATTTTGTCCGCCTATTGTTACACCTTTTATTGTAGCAATTTCCTGAAAAATGTTTTCACTATATAAATTAAACAGCCATGGTGACAATACACATCCTTGTCGACCTCCCTTTTTTATTTTTATATAATTAGACACTTGGTTCTCTACACGTACTGCTGATTCCTGCATCCAGTAGATTGTTTTTATTAATTGCGTTATATTTTTATCCAAACCTAGTTTGTCTAGCATATCAAATAATTTAGTGTGGTTTACTGTATCAAACGCTTTTTTGTAATCTATGAAGATTAGGTATGCATCTTTCTGAAGTTCCAAATGTCGTTCTATTACTGTCCGTAGGGTGAAGATAGCATTTCTTGTACCTTTATTTTTTATAAAACCAAATTGTGTCGGATGAATTTCTACTAATTTACTTTGTTTAAGCCTATTAAGTAATACTCTGAGTATGAGTTTTAGTGTATGACACATTAGACTTATAGTCCTGTAGTCATCGCATTTAATCGCTTTATTTTTTTTTTTTTGGTAGTGTGATAATTATGGACTTGGCCAGTTCGACAGGTATTTCTTTAGTCTTGTATATTTCGTTTGCTAAATCTGTGATGATATCTAATCCTTCCTCTCCTAAGACTTCTAACATTTCTATTGTGATCTCGTCTGGTCCTGCAGCTTTGTATTTCTTTGTATCTTTTAGAGATTTTATAATTTCTTCTTTTAATATAGGTAATTCATCCATTTCGTTTACTTGTGTCTGATAGTTTTCTTGTCTGTCTTTATCCTCGTATAAATTTTCCACGTACTCTGACCATCTATCTAATACATTTTCTTTACTTGTTAGTTGTTTACTGTTTTTATCCTCAATACATCCAGTATAAGCCATTTTTTTACCGTAACACATTTCTCTTATTTTTTGAAAAAGCATATATGAATTTTTATTATAGAGATCTTCTGCTTCATCACATAAGCTGTTGTACCATTTTTCTTTTTCTTCTTTACACTTATTTACTATTATAGTATTTATTTCCTGGTATTCCAAATCTTTTGTGTTTCTTCTTTCTTCCATCAGATTTATTTCATCTGTCATCCATGCTTTCTTCGTGCATTTCTTGGGAATGTGTTTCTTAGCTGCTTGTATAATGGCGTTTTTAAAAGCTTGCCACTTTTCTTCTGTATTTGTTTCCTGTGTTGATGACGTTTTATAGAATTCTTCTAGCACTTCTGTTTTGAATTTAATCCTTAGATTTCCATCTTCTGTTAATTGTTTGGTGTCCTGTCTTATTTGTTTTTTTAATTTTTTTCCATTTTATTCTAATATCTGCAATTACTTGGACATGATCAGAATTACAATCTGCACCCGGATATGTTTTTACGTTTTTTACTGCATTCCTGTATCTGTGATTTACTGTTATAAAGTCAATCTGATTTCTTGTGGTGCCGTCTGGACTTATCCATGTATATAGCCTTCTTGGATGGTGTTCAAACCATGTGTTCATTATAACTTGGTTGTTACTTCGACACCAATCTATTAGTTTTTGTCCTCTCGGGTTTCTATCTCCTAACCCATATCTTCCTACTATTTTTTGTACTACTCCTTGGCCTACTTTTGCATTGAAATCACCTAGAATGAACACTATTTTATTTTTGCATAGGTTGTATGCTTCTTCCAGTTGATCGTAAAATATCTCTATTTCTTCTTCATCGCAGTCTGATGTTGGAGCATAGACTTGTATTATTATTATATCCGTTGGAATGTTTTTTATCCTCACCCAAATGATTCTATCTGAAACTGGCATATAACTTTCTATTCTGTCTTGATATTTATTTTGTATTAATACTCCTACCCCCCTTCGATGTTCTTCTCCACCCGAATATAAAATAGTTCCCTCATCCGTTGCGATTCTTCCATTGTTTTTCCATCTAGTTTGGCTTAGTCCCATTATGGCAATATTTAATCTTTTCATCTCTTTGGTTATGTTTTTTAACTTTCCAGGTTGCAGGAGAGTTCTAACGTTCCAAGACGCTAGCTTCCAGGATTGGAATTTCATAATGTTGCTGGGCGATTTAGAACAGTGGTTTGCCCTTGCCTTCTGTTCTTTATTTAAACTTTGTTTTATATTATTATTACATTTATTATAATTTTTTGCGGTGATATTGCGTTCATGTAGTTTTTCTATTATTTCCTTTTTAATCGTTATCCTTTTCATTGCGTGTGACTTTATCATTTGACGTCCAATATTTAATAATTGCTATTTCGTATACTTAGTATTTGTATTATTACTTTGTTGCATTCGTGAACTGTTATTAGATATTTCGTATTCTTGGAAGGTACTAGATGCTTTTATGTATTTATCTAGAGTTGTTGCACTATTACGATATTGTACTTTGCCCTTCTTTTTAATACTGCCATACTTCTCCTTATTAACGTCTTTTACTTCCGGTGTTCTTTCATTACTGCTTCCATCTGACATTATTCTTTTTTTTATGTTTGCATTAGTGCTTCTGTTATCTTCCTTTGGGAAACTTCATTGCTCTTCTACTGTTTCTTCAATAAATTCATCGCCGTTTATAATTAATTTGTTATCTTTTATTATTGCATGTTTTCCTGCCTCTCTGGCCTGTAACATAATTGGACGTAATTTATTTCGAGTATCTAAATCTTCTTTGCTTAGGTCTTCTTCTATATATATTTTGGTTGCTCTAATGTTTTTCTTATTTTGTAAGATCTTCAGTTTTTTTCTGCACGTCGTTAAACCTATTTTGACAGGTCTGATTTTGTTGCCTTTCTTACCCAATCTTTTCATAAAGTCTATTTCCTCCGGTGATGTTTCTACCATAACTAAATTATTCAAAATTTCAAGTATCTCTTTTTCCAGTTCCCAATATTTTTTTTTACCTTCCTCTACGCCAAAGATAACAATATTTCTCCTGTTTGCCTGTTTTTCCAAGTGGTTAATCTTTATCAACCCTTGTTCCATTTCTTTATATTTTGTATTTATATTTGTTTCCATTGAAATCAGTTTCTCATCTAATTGCGAGTCACTGCCACAGCTACAATGACTACTTCAAAAGTTGGAGTTACATCCAGAAGTACACATGCAAGCCAATTTCGTAATACCAATTCATATAGATAAATACAAAGAGAATCTGTATAAATATTATGTATTAATTTTATGTTTGTGTGTTTCAGGAAAATCAAAAATACAATCAGCCATGCTGAAGATTTTAAAGAAATCGGTGTGGAGTCTATTAAAGCCAAGGAGTTGGATGAAGAAGAAGTGGCGAACATGAACAAATAATTGAATAATGCTATTATAATTCTAAAAAGAATAGCTGTGACGGTAGAAAGCACAAATGAAAAGCTATAATACATATGAAAATAAAGAATACCTGTATATGAATTGTTTTTGTCATTATTTTTTTACATCCCTTTTTTACTTTTGCAAAGTAAATATTAAATATCACATACAGTAGTTATACATAATTATTATGCAATAACAAAATTACGTAAGTATATGCATATGTTATGAAGCTGTTAATTAGATTCATTAGATATAAAATAATTTCATAACATGATTTACTCTAAAAGTCTAAAGGATATTGAACATACATATTATATGTATAAATAAATTACTACACAACTTACAACTAGAAAATATGGGACTTAAACATATTGCCAATCCATTCTTAAATCACCAACAATATGGGGACACTAAAATTACTAGTATTCTCCCCAAATCTATCGTTGGAGAGGGGGAAAATCAAACGATGACGTATACCAAGATCAAGATCTTGATAAAGTTACTAAAGTTATAGAATAGGTACCCAGTTGTATTTAACCCGAAAAATGCATGTAACCAGATAAAAAATTCAAATATATGTGTATAGGGTAATTCCGAGAGGGATAGCTTGCCGGGCACTGAACTATATACAAAAGATTTTGAAATTAGTTCAATCAATTGTTTCTCATGGCCATCTTCACCAACAGCTGTTATGAAAAGGTGATCGTCATTATGGAACAAATTTTTCATTAAAAAATGATTTACAGCTTTAAAAACAATTTTTTTAACGTAATCATCTCGGTTGCTTGGTATTTTATTTTTGTTAATGGTAAAAATATATCTTATGTTTACTTCTACATACTTACAAATATTTGTCACAGCGACTGAAGGAATTTTTAATTCACCTGAAACGTTAAAAAATAATTTCAATCTAATAGTACATTAAGATACAAGTTTCATAAGACATGATTTTAGTGCACGTTTTATTCTTAGAAACGAGCGGCTTGCCGCGAGTTTTCTAAGGGGACAAGTGCGCTGATATGTCTTATGAAACATGTATTTTATGATACGTATAGTATGTTCGTATTATCTTGAGGCAAACAATTGCCGGACATGTTTTAATATCATGGTGCAGTAGTAGTCTTTTATATGATCTAATAAATTGCAACCATGTCGGATTATTATTCCAGCCATTTCTACATCTGAAATATTAAAATATATTTGAATAGAAATAAAATATAGATATTTATAAAATATCAAAAACGAACCTCAGTGAACAAAAGAAGAGTTCAAGATGATCTTGGCTAAATTTATATCCTAATAGATATTTTAATCGGCCGTCTTCTGAATATTCATTTGCAATTTCCATGAAAGATGTTGTTGAATATATAAATCCAATAAATGAAGTTTTATTTTGTGTAGTACATATTGGTACGTTATTTAAAGTAGTGTAATTTTTCAAGTAAATTATTGCTTTTTTGAAAAATGTTTCCCAAAATGTTTTATTTTGATGCATTATGGGCCCTTTAAATCCTCTTGCGTATGGATTTCGAGAGTTCAGCATATCAAAAAGCTTGTCAATAATTCTAATGAACTTTACTGTGGAAGTAACATTTTTGAAGTCTTCCATTTTTAGATCCTTCTGCAAGAATTCTAAAGAATCCGCCACGCTAGCGCTGAGTGTCTGTGCAACTAGTCTTACCTAAAATAATAATAATCATAAGTAATAACAAAGAACAGTAATTTTTATGTAATTTCTTTACACGCCTTCAAAATTTGTTTTTTCCATTCTATATGTGATCTTTTTAGTTGATTTCCTAAAGAAACCAACTCATTTTCTTGCAAATTGTAAAATTTTTCAATGCTTACATTCTACTACAGGATCTTTTATTTTTCCTAATCTTGCTAAATTATTGCGCACAAGCTTAAGCATATGACATATGTCAAATATAATATAAATTTTCGTTTTAGTAATTAGGTGCTCGAACCAGGCTTTTAAATTATACATGTCTGTGACATTGCAACCAATATATTTCATCATTTTAAAATGGATCATCACATGTCAACGACACAATATTTACACCCGTATTATGCAATTTAATTAGAGCTTGTTTCACGATAGTGGCCCTCTCCTCTCCCGTTAATTTATTAATTAAAAATAGGCTATTGGTATTTTTCAGCTATTATTAATAGCTACTACTAACACTTCAGTAGCTGCATCACATTCATCCGGGCATTCATAATTTTCCAGTCTTGTTCCTAAATCAATGTAGCCCCGGGTTGTCTTCCCATCAAATTCTATTTGTTTTTTTTTTATCGCCATCTCATCTAACATTAACGAACAGAATATTTCTCATTTTTTAATTTTTCCTCTTCAACTTTGTGTTTTAATTCGGTAAAAGCAGGCTCAGAATATCCGGGATCACAATTAATTTTAGAGAACCAATTTCGAATCACAGATTGATGAGGTAAAGCATGATTAAAACTTTTTCTCACATATTCGTAAGCTTTAGGGGAATAAAATTGAAGGGAAGCTTTGCGCTGCGCAATTCTGGAGGATATTTTGTACGAACTTTTTTCTTATGTTTTGAATTCATTAATAATCTTCTCATTAATTCTAGCGGGATTCCTGTAAATGTTTGTTGTAATTTTGTTATACCATTTTTAGATAATGCCTGTTTTTTCTTTAAATCGGTGACTATATCATGTAAACTATTTACTTTCCTCTTCAGCCGCCTTTGTCGGTCTTTAACTAATTTCATATGTTTTCTGTAATATACTATTTTCTTTTCCACCAAGTGTTTTTACGATATAACTTGGAGAATGACTAAAATAGATACAGAAAATGAATAAAAATATAATTATGAATTTAAAGAAAAAAATATAAATAATAACAGGGGTGATGCACATGTACTGTAATTATGCATAATCTTTGTGAGTCTGACTCTTCTTTCCCGTGATGACTGTGTTGAAGCAATACTTTTTACAAGTGATATTATTGGTTTCGTAAGTGGTGTACTTATTGGTGCTTCCATTTTTCTCTTTTTGGCACCGTATGACGAACTACCTGTAGATTTATCACTATCAGAGGATGTTGAATTATCATCTGGTTTCGCAAAAGTACTAGAACAAAATAGCATACGTTAGTTTTTACCGTAACATCAATAATTCATTTGTACTCTTACAATTTTCGTTTATGTTTCTTGATATTTAAATTAGTTTCCACATTAAAAAGACGAGTATCAGCCTTTAAAGAGACATTCTCAGTTCTTCTTTAAGTACTTGGTTTATTTTTCAATATCAATTTCGGTATTTAGTTGAGACGGTGCTTCAAAATCTAATTTTTTAGAAATCAATGACAGTTTTATTGAAGGAATCGATTGTTTTTTCAATTTTCTATGTGCACCATAAGATTCAAAATCATCCGGTTTAAAGTGAATTGAACATATTATAGTTGTGTGAGGAATTTCTTGCTTCGTATCTTTTCCGACTGCCGAAAGCCATGCTTGCTTCCGGTTCATGTCAGTCGTGATAATCCTACATCTCCGATCTCCGAAGTGCTAGCTACGCCTCACAATTGCTATGCCTTCCTAATGCTAGAAGTTATAAAGTTATCCCCACCACCAGACCCGAAGTTTCCCGACCACACAATACTACCAGTTATAATGTGGGACGAATAGGTAGAGGAGGATGAAGAGTATTCTGAGCGTATGAATCATTCATTATAGGTCTCTACATAGTCGTATTTCGCCTATTAAAATATAGATGGTTATACTATGAACTTTGAAATTCGGTGATTACTATATTTTAATTTTTTTCAACCATAAAAATATAATCAATTTAAAATTAAGTAAATAATATAAATAATAAACACGTTTCATAAATAATATTAATTAATAAATTATTTTCTTTTCTTAGTAGGCCTGATTCATATAAAGAAATGAAACATACATTAAATACTAAGGTAATTTATAAACAGATTACAGATCACATTCTTCATTTCTATAATTTTTTAAAGCTCATAATCTTGAGTCCTTGAATTTAGGTGGCAATAATTTCTATACAATTCCATTTTCTAAAATTACTTTCACGCTTCTTATACCATTTTCTGCCCTTCCATCGTCAGTTATTGTTAAGAGAAATGACAAAGAAGTTCCTTCATTGACTTGATACACAAAGTTTACAATAGAAAAGACATTTATTACCAGAGAAAAATACACAAAATTAACAACTAAAAACAAAAACCTGTCAAATCCTACTTCAATTCTGTCTCCGTCAATAATACAGTTCTCATATGATTATTACATTATATATTTATAAGTGGACCGCGCAATTTTTCAATTCAAATTTGAAATGCTCAGTGTAAAGAAAGTGGAGAATATTATGAAATGTTCAGTAAATTTAATTAAAAAAAAAAATTGTATTAAGTGCGCGAAGTTTGTGTTTTTAGTGCGTCAAATAAATTTGTATGTAAATTAGTACAATAGTCAAAAGTTGAAGAATATCCAGATGGTTGTGTTCGTTTTGGAAGAAGTACATTTTTTTCCTTTGAGTACCTGCTCTTAAAATAGTATTGTCATTTAAAATTAAATCTCTATTTTCATCGACATTTAATATTTTTCTTACACTTGGTCTATTATTATTTTGGAGAAGAAATGTGAGTAACCACATTCTAATATTTATCATATCTGACTAGGTGAAGAAATATTTTTTTCCAGTACTAATCAAATATGCCCAAATGCAGATATGCACTCCACAATTTCCACCTTCAACAGTTTGAAGTGGTATATCTTTTGGAGCAAAGAAGTTCCATTCTTGCCAATTTATATGCTCTTGAGATTTAATAAACTGCTGACTGCTCAAAAAACTCATTACATTTTTTATGAGACCTTGTTTGGGAAGACCATGCAATGAATCTAAATAAAGAAAACATTTATCTTTAAAAATAATTATTAACAAAGCCCAGTGAACCCCATTTTGATTTATCGGCAGGGATAATATATCATGATCAACAACATTGTTTTTCTTTGCCCAGCGATACAAACCGAATGTTTTTCCTTCAACACAGGTCATTAATTTCGTAATTTATAATGTATCGAACGCCAAAATATCTAAATTATTTGTATATGCAATATCAGTTACTAATTTAAAGAAACAATTTAATACATTATCGTTCAACCATTTATGCGAATAGATTGTTTCCAAGTTTTGCCGAAATATTTCAAAACCACAAATAGACATTTTGTCTAATAAAATTTTTGGAAACTCGTTCAGTTTACCCCATGGTGTTTCCAACGAATTTGAATATACATCTAAATTGAGATTACGCTTAATTATAAAAAAAATGTTGCTAGGATGGAAAGATATAGGAGAAAGTGTATGCTGACATTCAAATCCTTTGGCATTTGGTGTGCTTCCTACGAGTGTATGGGGACAAAACATTTTGTTATTATCTGTCGAAAATAAATTTTTTGATAAAGTTGAAGGTGGTAATATTTTTCTTGGTGTTATTAATGAATAATCTTTTCTTTTCTGCGATGACTCAGGTGTTACAACTTTTGAGTAATCATCAAAAAAGTTATGTGGGTGATTTTCTAGTATTCGTGGTTCTCGTTTACCCCATTGTTCCTCGCACACTTCTAAATTAATTATTGTATTTAAATTAGTTTTTGATTTTATTATAATACTTTCATGTTGCTTGCCATAATTGATAAATTGCTTCAAACTTCGTTTCTTTGATAGTTGTCTAGTTGTTTTTAAAGATATTTTTTGTTTATCTATTCGTGCTTTCAACAATAAAGATAAGGTGTGTATAAAACGGGCAGGTCTTAGCCGTAATTTTCTTTGGAATGTGTCTTGCTTCACGATTTTAAACCAATTTTCAACTGGCGCATTTGAGTCTCTGACTAATTTTAGTTTTTGTATTATTATCCCCGACCACAAAGAAAACAACGGTAGATTTTTTTGAAGCATGAATTCTACAAATTTTGGTAAATAAAACTCGTTAATTTGAAGTGGTTGAATATACTCTTCCTGAATACTGTCAACAGCACTTTTAAAATAACTATGAAATGGTGAAGACTTTCGTAAACCGTATGTTGGAAGGTCCTCTTGCAGACAATTTATTGGTCCATAAATTTTGTAAATCGGTTGATGAGACATAACATACTGATAAGACAAATTGAAATTTATATCTTTATATTTTAGGCCAAAAACAATGAACATATGCTGGACAACTACTTCAGCTGCTAACAAATTTCTAACATTTATTAAATATGCTACTGTCTTTTTAGCAGCATATTGAATGTATTTCTTTTTCGAAGCTTTGTTAATATCCCTAGTAACAGAATGAAAAAAATGGGATGTACATAAATGAAGTAGCGTTAACTTATTCAAATTTTCATTACTTCCAACGGCATATGTCTAGCATTCGAGTAGGTATTGCGACAAATTCATTTTGTTAAATGAAAGTTGAACCTACTGCATTAATGCCATGCTATCAGTTTCAATTTGTTTTACTAATGGATGTTTAAGAATACCAGTTATTTGGGTCACGTTGTATAAAAATTCGGATAAAAAACTAGTTATTGAGCGAATATTATGTTTCGACGACAAACATTCAGCTACAGGAATTGGAGGATTTTCATAACCTCGTAAAACGTAAAGCGTAGTAGAAGAGTTTTTTTTTATCGATATCAGATGGTTTTCCTACAATACTACCAGTAGAATCAAGATAAAGAAATATTGGTTTCTCTTTTAAAGAAGCTAAATATCTAATTTGATACTCGGTGTGTAATGTTACAAAAAATATGGCGATATACAAAGATGCTGTATATAACCCTTCATTTTTTCCCCCTGCCAAGCAGAATTTTCTGCCAACAACTTTTCCAATTTTATCAAATGAATTGTTGCATCACTATGTAAATCATTTTTCCTTTCATTTTCACTTGATATTTGTTGTAAAATTTACTTACTTGGCGCTTTGTTTAAATTACCAGATGTTAAAATATTTTTAGGTACTTTATTCATTTCTTCCAATTCTACTATACTGGGTGACTTGAAATTTAATACTTCAGATAAAATATTTCTGTTATCATTTTTAATAAATCTGCGGTGACTTTCATTATTATGCATTTTTGGACCATCTTGTAAAATGTGAATTTTTATGTCTTTCCAGTTAATATAAAAATTTTCTGTTGTAAAGAATACAAACTTTGCACAGGAAGAGTATTTGCATTCAGCCTTAGCTAAAAAAGTTTTTAATTTTTTTGTTTTTGGGCAACAATTAAGTTTGTGGTATTTAAATTTTAAAACACATAGGGGAAAAATACATGCAAAATAATTATTAAATTCATCAGTCCAGGATTTAGTGAGTTTACTTTTATTACGTTTGTAATTTTTCATCCAAAATTTTGCTGGTATAATCATATCATGTTTAAATGTTTTAGATTTATTTGTAAAAAAGTCCTATGAAATTGAAGATGTGCTCCTACTCAACAAAATATCTGATATCTCTTCATTACGAACACTATCTGATGATATTGTCGATGCACAGGCTTCTTGACAAAAGTCACTAGAAGATGTGCTAGTAATTACTTGTCCTTCACAAGAAATGTTAGAAGAATGATTTTTTCCCCTTAATTCATAAAAAAACTTCCGATATTTTAGTAAAATTTCGTTTATAATCATTGTAAAGGCGTTTAGCCATATTCATAATAACTGTTTTTTTCTTATATCCAAGGCCTCGGCTAGCAATCATAAACCAAAAGCTTCTCTCATTTCTATACGATCTCATAAAGCCCATATTATTTGGAAGCTGTAGTTCTTCATCAATAGATAATATATTAAATAAAGTTTTTGCAAGTAAATTACTTGATATTACCATTTTTCTTTAAAAAATCTAGCAAGTAATTACAAAGATATATGAAATTAATATATAAAAATGAAAATTTACTTATATTATAATAAATAAGTAATCAAAAAATAAGAAAAAAAAACCTATAAATAAAGAATCAGAAACACAGAGAAAAGTTTTATTTAAAACTGATTCATAAACTTGCTAACCATATATCAAGAACTATTGCGCCAGCTCACCAGGAGTTGCGTAGCGGCTAATTCTAGCTTCTAAACATTTTCGATCGTCTTTTATTTTAAAACTACAGGCTAAAACTTGATTTTCGTTTATTTTGAAAATAACTCATTTCTTGCTTACTAAGATAAAGAAAAATGTTTTGATAACTTTTATATGATTTTTTATGTAGAATTACGTTGTGTAATTAGGTTTATTCAATACTCAATAATACTTGAGATAGAACACAAATTTAATATTTTTTAAATGGAAAAGTATGTTGGAAATAGTCTCATATTTTTCCGTATTTTATAAGCTTTTCAATGACGTATAACACTTCTACGTTCTTTTGTTTTAAACATGAATTATTATTTTTTGGGTGAAAAGAATTAATATATTAAGAAATAAATGAAAAAATCAAATACGGATCATCGTTTGTTTTCCTATTTGTATATTTTTTCTAAAATTTATTTACTTTTGAGTATATTAAACCACAATTTTCGAATTGATTCAAAGTCAACTACAACGCCCACAAAAATTAATTAATTAGTTAATCCGAAAATAATTGACGAAATAAATTGAGAATTTTATTAATAGATTTAGAAACAAAATAAACAAATGATGATCAGTAATTAAATTTTTAATTTATTTCGCAATAAATGTAATTTTTCTCACCCAGAAAATTAATAATTCGTCTTTTACGAATGTTTAAAACAAAAGAATGTAGACTTGTCATTGAAAAGCTTATAAAATAAGAAAAATATGAGCACATTTTCAACATATTTTCCCAAATAAATAATATGTTTATATCATATCTCCAGATTTATTATGTTTTGATAAAATCTAATTACACTACGTTATTCTACGGAAAAACATTAAAATTGGATAAAATATCAAAATGACAATATCAATCAATAGTACTTTAGTAGTACTAATTGTATTGCCGGTCAATTTTATGGGATTAGCTAAATGGGTATAATCTGGCAAAATGCATTTGTAGATATATACTTGTAAGTAAATATTAGTTTATATGATTAATTTGGTAAGAGTCAAAATAATTTCTATGAACATATGTAAGGCTAGCCATGGTCTAAGGGGGCATAATCTGGGCTAACATGCATTTGTTGATATACATTTATACATAAATAATAGTTTGTCTGGTTAATTTGGCGAGAGTCAAAACAATTTCTACTTACACATGTTTGTCGCAGTCCTACGAGTATATCTTGTTAATTTTGTAAGGCTAGCCATGGTCTAAAGGGGGCATAATCTGGGCTAACATGCATTTGTTGATATACATTTATGAGTAAATAATAGTTTTTCTGATTAATTTGGCGAGAGTCAAAACAATTTCTACATAGATCAGTTTGTCGTAGTCCTGCCAGTATATCCTGTTAATTTTGTAAGGCTAGACATGGTCTAAGGGGGCATAATCTGGGCTAACATGCATTTGTTGATATACATTTATACGTAAATAGTAGTTTCTCTGATTAAATTGGCGAGAGTCAAAATAATTTCTACTTACATATATTTGTCCTAGTCCTGCCAGTATATCCTGTTAATTTTGTAAGGCTAGCCATGGTCTAAGGGGGCATAATCTGGGCTAACATGCATTTGTTGATATACAATTATACGTAAATAATAGTTTCTCTGGTTAATTTGGCGAGAGTCAAAATTATTTCTACTTACATATGTTTTCTGTAGTCCTGCCAGTATATCCTGTTAACTTTGTAAGGCTAGCCATGCTCTAAGGGGACAAAATCTGGGCTAACATGTATTTGTAGATGTACATTTATAAGTAAATAACAGTTTCTCTCATTAATTTGACGAGAGTCAAAATAATTTCTACTTACATATATTTATCGTAGTCCTGCCAGTATATCCTGTTAATTTTGTAAGGCTAGCCTTGGTCTAAGGGGGCATAATCTGGGCTAACATGCATTTGTTGCCATACATTTATAAGTAAATAATAGTTTCTCTGATTAATTTGGCGAGAGTCAAAATAATTTCTACTTACATATATTCGTCGTAGTCCTGCCAGTATATCCTGTTAATTTTGTAAGGCTAGCCTTGGTCTAAGGGGCATAATCTAGGCTAACATGCATTTGTTGATATACATTTATAAGTCAATAATAGTTTTTCTGATTAATTTGGCGAGAGTCAAAACAATTTCTACATAGATCAGTTTGTCGTAGTCCTGCCAGTATATCCTGTTAATTTTGTAAGGCTAGCCATGGTCTAAAGGGGGCATAATCTGGGCTAACATGCATTTGTTGATATACATTTATAAGTAAATAATAGTTTTTCTGATTAATTTGGCCGTGAGTCAAAACAATTTCTACATAGATCAGTTTGTCGTAGTCCTGCCAGTATATCCTGTTACTTTTGTAAGGCTAGCCATGGTCTAAAGGGAGTATAATCTGGGCTAACATGCATTTGTTGATATACATTTATACGTAAATAATAGTTTCTCTGATTAATTTGGCGAGAGTCAAAATAATTTCTACTTACATATATTTGTCGTAGTCCTGCCAGTATATCCTGTTAATTTTGTAAGGCTAGCCATGGTCTAAGGGGGCATAATCTGGGCTAACATGCATTTGTTGATATACATTTATAAGTAAATAATAGTTTCTCTGATTAATTTGGCGAGAGTCAAAATAATTTCTACTTGCATATATTTGTCGTAGTCCTGCCAATATATCCTGTTAATTTTGTAAGGCTAGACATGGTCTAAGGGGGCATAATCTGGGCTAACATGCATTTGTTGATATACATTTATACGTAAATAGTAGTTTCTCTGATTAAATTGGCGAGAGTCAAAATAATTTCTACTTACATATATTTGTCCTAGTCCTGCCAGTATATCCTGTTAATTTTGTAAGGCTAGCCATGGTCTAAGGGGGCATAATCTGGGCTAACATGCATTTGTTGATATACAATTATACGTAAATAATAGTTTCTCTGGTTAATTTGGCGAGAGTCAAAATTATTTCTACTTACATATGTTTTCTGTAGTCCTGCCAGTATATCCTGTTAACTTTGTAAGGCTAGCCATGCTCTAAGGGGACAAAATCTGGGCTAACATGTATTTGTAGATGTACATTTATAAGTAAATAACAGTTTCTCTCATTAATTTGACGAGAGTCAAAATAATTTCTACTTACATATATTTATCGTAGTCCTGCCAGTATATCCTGTTAATTTTGTAAGGCTAGCCTTGGTCTAAGGGGGCATAATCTGGGCTAACATGCATTTGTTGCCATACATTTATAAGTAAATAATAGTTTCTCTGATTAATTTGGCGAGAGTCAAAATAATTTCTACTTACATATATTCGTCGTAGTCCT
Source organism: Harpalus rubripes (assembly GCA_963082715.1). Taxonomy (NCBI): domain Eukaryota; kingdom Metazoa; phylum Arthropoda; class Insecta; order Coleoptera; family Carabidae; genus Harpalus; species Harpalus rubripes. The sequence continues at coordinate 25,950,364 of OY720458.1, read as the reverse complement.
GCCAGTATATCCTGTTAATTTTGTAAGGCTAGCCTTGGTCTAAGGGGCATAATCTGGGCTAGCATGCATTTGTTGATATACATTTATAAGTAAATAATAGTTTCTCTGATTAATTTCGCGAGAGTCAAAATAATTTCTACTTACATATATTTGTCGTAGTCCTGCCAGTATATCCTGTTAATTTTGTAAGGCTAGCCATGGTCTAAGGGTGCATAATCTGGGCTAACATGCATTTGTTGATATACATTTATAAGTAAATAATGGTAACACAGGTTGGCCCGTATTACGAGCGTGCTTTTATTGCTGCTTTTAATGGCGATTTTGTTAAAAGCGAACGACCACTTTTATTTCGTTCCGTATTACGAACGCACTTTTATGACCGATTTTATTAAAACTGCGAAATGTTAAACAATAATCTTGGCAACGTCGCATAACTCCGCAAATGTCATCAGCTGTAATGGAGAAGTAACAAATTTTTTCGTAAAAGTAAAAATATGTGGGTTTTACTAAAGATATTTCGCCAGTAAATGTAAGTATGTTAATAGTTTTTCGATTTTACTGTAATTTGTACCATTTTGTTGTATAATATAATGAATTATGATCATGCACATTTACAAATGAAGGGGCAAGTGGATAAAGGGGCCATGTGACAAAATTTAGTTTTCGAGAAAAAAGCTATTTAGTTTAATTTATTGCTACTTTTCTAATTATGTATATTGCGCTGAGATTTTTAAAATCTAATTTTGTCCAATTAGGTTCTATTTAATGCGTATATATACATTTTATAAAATTTATTAAATTTTCAGTTTTTTAAAATTTTGTGTACATAGCCCCTTTATTCAAAACTAAATTTAACAATATTAATAAACATATGAAATGGATAAATGGGTTATATTTTAAATAAAGTATATTTTAGTACATTAAATGTTATTATATAATATTATGTCTTAACAAAATTAGTATATCTTAAAAAAACAAGCCAAATTAAATGTTACGCGAGAAGAAAAAGAAAAGGAAATTAGTTTCAAATATTAATATCTAAGTTGTTTGCCTTCTTTGTGCGTTTTTATTTGTTTTATTTAAAGGCTGTGAAGGGTTCTCCGGAAAAAATTGTTCATAGAACCAACGATCTTGAACTGGAACATACTTTATTTGTTCTTTAATGTTTTCTAATTTTTGTTCCGATATATTTCCAGTTTTATTTCGAATAATACTTAGTTCCACATTCTTCGAAGTAATATCTGTAGCACGATTTTTATCATATTTTAAAATCAATACTTCTTTGAATGGCGTGTATGGATCGTATGACTCTTTATATAAATAACTTCCAAATTTTTCAACTCGAATCCATTTTATACCATCTCGGAAAGGAACCGTTTCGTTTAAAGTATTTTTCTTCCTCTGTACTATACCTAAATTTCTTGCCAACGGTTCAAAGTTTTGAAAATGATGCTCCATATCTGTAATGATCGCATTTTTAATAGAGCCAATTTGTATTAAACGGCGATATTGCTGTGGGGTATAAATAGTTTCGTGTTTTCGAAGAATTTTTTCGATGCGACCAAAATCTCGATCGGAGTCAAGATAAGTATGTCCTACTTCAGGAAATTTATGGTCGATGGTTTTAAAAATTCCTTTAGAAATTAAAAATTGATAAAAGCAAATCATTTGAAAGTTTTTATTTTGGCCACTATACGAATCGGACCAAATAACTAGGTGATCCCTGGTTTGAGCTTCTTCAGAGTTTTGTATGAAATTCCATAAGCAGCTGGCTACTTCACTGCTACCTCTCCCTGCAACATCTTCAGTCCACGTTTGCATATATGGTTTATCACCATTTGTTGATATTGAATGAATGCCAAGATTGTAAAACCATAACTGGCGTAGATAAAATGCTTTGTTTGTTGGCAGCTTTGGCAATGGCATTGTTTGCTGTAGATCAACAGTTATATATAACACATTTCTATTATTATGAGCTTCTTCACGATCTGCTTTTAAGAGGTTAAATCCATTGATAACATTATTTTTGTGTTCTTCAGTTTCACTTCTCCCGAGGTCTATTGGATAATTTTCTTCATTTTCAGTTGAGCTTGAATTTAAATTTTCGTCATCGGTAGATGGTATAAACTCATCACTAGATTCGTATGGAGTTTCTAAATCTGTTTCCTCGGCTAAATATGATAAAATATATTATAAAACTTACGCCTACAATTAGACAAGAATTTACATGTACCTTCGGTTTCTATGTTTGTACTAGTACTACACGTTGGGATTTCATCTTCTGAAGTCAAAGTATTTATTTGACTGTCGTTCACTAAAAGGAGAAAAATAAAGAATAATAAATAAAATAATTCATGTGCACACTTCCACTTACAATCCAATTCGGGCTTTTCAGCATCTTTAATTTCTTGAATGTGTTCCTATTTTTCTGTGGTATTATTATTGTTTAGGGCCAAATCCACCATTAATTTCTCCCTCGGAAACATTTTTTAAAACTAAAATGTTCTTACGCACGTCTAACAAGTTTTCACCTTATGATATGACAGTATGACACTAACAATTTCTAGGTTATGTTTAACTACGGGAAAGTGGATATAGGGGTTATGTACGTTGATTCTGCAATTTCTGAATTGATAAAGGGGCTATGTGCTCTTGGCTCCTTCATACAATACTTTCTGTTTATATTGTAACACATAGCCCCTTTATCAAGCTAAAATCTCGAGAAATATTATACATTTGGTAGTGTTGAAGGGTTTATGAGTTGCCTTTATACATATCCCCTTCATCCATGACAAAATAAGAGAAAACGAAAAAAATTCACATAGCCCCTTTATCCACTTGCCCCTTCAAATGTAAGGTTATGTAGATTTAAAGTTCACATGCAAACAATTATTTTTAGTTTATTATCGGTATTATTTTGAATTCTAATAAATAATTTCATATTATTAAAAATAACCTCTAAATATTACAGGTGAACCCAGTAAAAAAATTCCAGGCGAGAATTCTGAACCGAAAGAAGCTATACCAAAGTGTATCAAATGATAAAAAGAATGAAAAAGTGGATGAAATTAATAGCTGCAAGTAGTTGCCGTGAATGAATTCTGGAGGAGTGTAGGGGATGACTACGATTACATTATCAAGGAAGCTAAATTAGGCGTCTAAAGCAAAATCACTGTGTACCATTTACTTTAAAAGTATAATAAATAAAAAGAATATCAGTTATCAAATGTATTTTATTTAACATTTATTAATAGCAGAATTGTATATGTTTCCATTATTCTTATCTATACAAAATGATAAAAAGCACATTGACATATGTGGTAAAGTTGACATCAGCAGTTTGTATAAGCAGCAAATATTTTATTGTTGAAGTATCTTGAACTTCCATTCATAGTTTTTTCTATGCATATACTGTCATAACACGATTTCTTACACCCCGATTCTGCAGTCAGTAACACGTATCAATATTACCTGCCTGTGTATTGAATAAAATCTCTTCGTTTGGAATAATTTTTCTCCGGATCACTTGCCTAATATTCCACCTTATTCAGATAATGCCTTATTCCATCACTTCCTTTCGTAAATCTAATGCCAGCAGATCTCCTGAAGATTATATTATAATGAATTAAACAGCCAATTATATTTTAGTATCAAAAAAGTGAGGTTAATCACATAACACAAATATCGTGAAAATTAAAATTGTATGTTGTATGCTTACCATTCTGTTTTTCGTTAATAAATCTATTTTTAAAGAACATAGAGTATGTTTCGTTCCCTTGTTTTATATATTTGTGACATTTCATAAGTCCGACGGCCATTTAAAACGAAGATAAAATTGACAGAAGCACTTTTATTCGTCGGTTTTATAAAGGCCAACAAAAGCGCGCTCGTAATACGGGCCTTGTGTTGTACCACTGTGCAATAATTATGCAAATAAAGACATATCCGCTCACTATTTCCTAAAAACTAAGTATTAAAAAATCACTGGAAAATCGCTTTAAAAATCAAGAACATGTCACCATTCAATAACGTTTATTCACAATAATTTTTGCCTAGAAATTTAATTCCATGTAAGTATTTGCATAAATTTATGCTTCAATACATTATTAGATTGTTTTTATAGTCATTAGAAGAAAAACATAAAAAAAAATGCTATTCCAAGCCAAAAATTACCGTAACCAGAACTTCTGGTACAGAGAAGAAAAATAGAGAGAAGTTACTTGCCTGTAAGTTTAATTTATTTTATATTGTTTATAGGAAAGAGAGAGAAGATACGATAAAATGCCAGAAATCGAGCCAGCCAGAGGAAGACGTGCAAAATAAACTTATAATTATGTAACTATAATGAATTTAAATCCAATAGTTTGGTGTCTTCACTCTTTTTCCCTGTCCTGCTTTACAGCTGCACACACATTTTCCACACGATGGCATTTATTTTATTGTTATCACGATAGAATTAGGTGTCCCATTGTCTTCATATCCGCATAAAATAATGTGTCTATGACTAAAAATAAATAAGTTAACAAGCAAGATAAACACAAATTTGTATTTCATTTTACCTTTATACACTGCTTCTCGTTCGGTTATAGGCCGCACAGCACCTTTTAAATAAATATATACATCTGTCATTGTAATAAACATCCTGAATTTAATCAAAAATAATAGAATATTTCCTAAAACAAAGCATCAAACTACAACGATTACAAGTGTAAAATTCAACGTTTTCCCTATAAGTCCGTCTGTAGTGCTGCCATCTCTTGGAAGTGGGTTTCCCGAATACTACAGCGCAATTGATTTAAGAGAAATTAGGAAAAAATATTGAAAGTATTGTATATGCTTAATAATAAATATCAATAAAGAAATAAAACGACATAATTAAAATACTTCGGACATAAAGGGATTTTTGTTATAGCAGCTCATCACTCATATGAAATCCATATATATATATATATATATATATATATATATATATATATATATATATATATATATATATATTATTTCGATTGGCGACTCAAAGACGGCCTATAAATATATAACGAATACCCAGTTAGGGGCGCAGCCTACTACCAATGGAAGTAGAGAAATTCAAATAGCTAAGGCGTGGCTATCAGTCCAGTAGTGCAATTCTCAAACAGTTTTTATTTGAATATAAATATTTTGCATTAAACTTAATAATTTAAATACATTTCCAATTATATAGCATGTAGACTTGTACAGTATAATAATATTCAATTATTTTGTATAAATATAATTTAGAAGTAGCATATATTTCAAGAACATTTAGGTCCACGAAGAAAATAGTTTGATATAAAAACTTATATTCGTGACGTCACCGGATTTTCACCGACAGTCTTAGTTTTACTTATACGTTCAAGTGAAATTATATTTAAAAAAATGGTGGAATCCCCTATTATTTCAATGTTTGAATTTATGTTTTTATTTCCATTATTTACGATAAAAATCATAGAAATATGAGAAAGTTAATTATGACCTGTAATTCTTTATATAAATTGTTTCCCCATAAGCCAGAATTAAAAAAGTTTATACATATAAATTTTATTTAGAAAAATATGAAACGAAAAATTAGCATTCGTCATAACAAATTAATATTGTCATGTAATGAATAAAAACTGTAAAAAATATTGTTATTTTCTTCGCCCTCTCATTCACTGATATTTCCTACATTTATTTTTTTATTTGTTCTTAGACCTGGTTTACATGTTCAAGTACATTTAGTTCCAAAGAAAATAAAATATAATAATTGTTCAAATGAATCTTAACTGCAATGATTTTATGGCCGTATTATGATCAAAACTTCTTAAACCTTCCACACTTACAAACCGGATACATATTTCAAGAAGATTGCAGGTTTTGTAATTCCCGCTCGATTTTAACTTTATCACTTCCGGAGTGTATGATCTATTTCAAAGTTAAAAGTTACAATATTATTTTCCAAATATGAGTGACTTCATCGGAATGTTGTTACAGTTATTGCGTAATGTATGCAGCCATTTATATAATATACCTAGTATATAGCTATTTGTGTATTAAGAGCGCAAAATGGGACATTGTCGATTGAGAGGTTGTTGACGCGCGACGCAGGAGCGCGGCATTCTCTCGAAATCGACAATGTCCATTTGCGCTCGAAACACACACAAGATTTTTTCTACAGTCGCCACAATGGGATCCTCCACCGTAACAAAAATTTATTTGTTATAAGTTCAATAAACTAGTGCAGTGAAAAAGTGGATATTTTATATTTAATATTAATTTATCGTTATTTTCCATTTTTCTTGAGCTATTGTTCCAATCTAATCTAAGTATTTTATACTTTCGTTTTTGTAAATAAATGCCCTATTTGGTTTTCACAGCAGTGCGGCATTTTGTTTGGTTATGTAATATACCTACAGAGCAGTTATATGTCAGATTGACTTGTGAAGGTGGTAAATGTGTAACTACAGTACCATTCCCAACTAGCACCATAGTAATCGCAACTTTGACGGGAACCTCAAGTATGTAGCTGTTACGTATTTCCTACTAATTCTACGACTTTAATGTAGATATAACTTTACTTGAGAAATTCATAGGCGCTAGGCCGTAGTGTCTACCATTAATAGTTCCTTCATAGTAACATTACTTCTACGTAGCTTTTGTAGTTTAAGGGACGTTGTTGTTACTAACTAAAGATACTAAAATCTGACGTTCAAATTATAACTACTTTCAAGTAACAATGATAGTTGCTACGACGTTCTGGGAATCTTCAGTGTCATTTTAAAGTTCTGAAACTTGTACGTAATATTTATTAGTTTCAATAACGTTCCTGTACCTATAGATTAAAACTTTATTGTGTGCAAAGCAACTGTAAAGTCCCTGATACTATTAAAAATAACTATGAAGTTAATGCCGCCATCAAATGGAACTCCCATAAGTATATTCATTCAATTTAAAAAGTACATGAAATTTTCTATTAAATATAAAAACGATCATAATTGAATTAAACATACAATTTTTATTAAATTCAGAAGTCTCTTCATCATATACATTACAGGTTAAATAAAATGAATTTATAAAATTTAATCTACTTGAATATATGCCTATTACACAACACTTTTTCAGAAAATGTATATTTATTTACTGATATTTAACATAACTATTACATTTGTCATTTAACGTCAAGTTATATTATTAGGATATCATATTCAAAAGTACCTACATACCTAGTTATTATTGCAAAGCATTCTGTTCTACATTTAATAAAAATGTGATATTTTAATCACTCGCCATTGTACTTTTTAATTATATGATATAACACAGAAGCTGTCAGTAAAATTTTAAGTAAAAGTTCCAGGTGGAACAATGAAGTAGCAACAGCTACTTTAAGCAGACAGATTTTAATAACCGCAACTTTATCGTCACTTTAAAGTACTACTGTAGTTCCATGTGATACTTTGCAGTAACTAAAACTTCAATGTTACTTATATGCAGTTCCCGTCAGTAGTCATTCGGTTGCAGGTACTTTAAAGTATCAAATTTTAGTGGCAAAGCCTTTAAAGTAACATTATTGAAAATACGCCATATTTAATGCCAGCACTTACGACGCCATTACTACAATTTGTGATTTTTTATGTTGCGTTGATTTAAAAACTTCAGTCCGTCATATTTTTGCATCAAATATAATATATGAATTCAAAATATTACATGTTTTGTTCCTAATAATAATTAAGAAATTGGTTTTTATAACTACTTAGCTTCGTATCATATGATATTAATTATATAAAAAATAATTTTTCAATTAAAAATGCAATTTTCAAGAGGCGCGTATCTTTTATGGACTTATCTTTGTTATGTTCAACAGTAAAGTAGCATTCGTTTTAATTCTGTGGTTCAGATAACTGAAAATTGGCATAAGTTATGCTTTCAAATGTTATGTACATTATATATATTTCGTTTTTGAGTTGGGAAAATGAAATAGACAAAGTATCATGGAAGAGTGAAAAAGAAGAATTGTAAAAGCAGTTGTAAGACAAAGTAAGCAACACTAGTTGAAATGAGCAAAAGAAAAGTTCCACGAAAGTCGAGGCTACAATGCTGCAACTACACAGCTACGTAACCAATCCATCCCTAGAACGTAGCCGTACAAAACCCAGGATCGTAAGCAAAACGTTGCTGCCACTGAAAACTTATTCCCCATTTTGGTAACGCGCACGTAATTTTTACGTTCTAATAAGGTGCCTGTTACTAGTGGCAAAGTATTTAAGATGTCTTACTATAGACGCCGCTACGTTCCGTCGACTAATTGTGCTAGTTCCTGACTAAACGTTTCCATTAAGAATGTAGACAAGTGACATTTCTCAACATTGTATAGTTAGAAATTTAGACAGCGAGCGTTTTTTCTTTGTCGCGCATGAGCGGCAAAGTGACATTTTGCGTTGACAAAAGAGAGCGCAAATGGCTACTTTCTATATAGACTGTAGAAAAAATATATAATGTAATAATCATATGAGAACTGTATTATTGACGGTGACAGAATTGAAGTAGGATTTGACAAGGTTTTGTTTTGAGTAGTCAATTTTGTTTTTACCTCCCGCTACCCTTGGTACGGGAGGTTAGGGATCGTGCTAAAAATCGCATATCGAGATTTTGGTAAATGACCACGTTTTAAGGTCCCTAGAATCCAATTTTAACATTTTCACGATGATTGTTGTATGTATGTGTGTGTATGCGTGTGTGGATCCTCCACTCTAACTCAAATACTATCATTCAGAAAATTTTGAAATCTTGTATTTCGAACTTTTTCTGTATTGGAAAAAGCCCATTAGATTTTGGTGAAAATCGGATAACCGGAAATGGCACTTTACTAGAAGCTCAAAATAGTTTTTCTTCGAAAAATACCTTTAAATGTTATTTTTTCGAGATTTAATGGTATTATAAAAATTAAAGATTATTAAATTTTCTATAGATTTGTATTCATACTTTTTCTATATATTTTATGGATAAATTTATAAAATTATCTATAATTTAAATCCCAGAGCCTTCGCTTTAAACAAACAAAACGCAGTTATTCAAATGTATGTAACTGACAGATAAATGTCACTATCAAAGAACTAATCATTTCAAAATAATATTAGTAACGTACAGGTTCGCCATCCATGTATTTAATCAACTCTGCTTTAATATTATCGTGTCCTGCTGCTTTGCCATTCTTCAGCCTTCTTACCGATGTCTGAAATTCTTCAAAGGTAATCTCATCCGCCTGGTCCACAGTGTAGTTAATATTTTCGTCGTTGTTGATGCTCATTTCTATATCATTTGTGTCACCTAATAGTGTTTCCATAAAATATTCTTGCCACCTGTCTATAATTGTTTATCCTTCAGCAGCAGTTGACCTTCTTTATCCTCTATGCCAATAATTTTTGTATTTTTATTACCTCTTAAGTTTTTTAGGGTTCGGTACAGGAGTTTTGAATTTCCTTCACTGTCCCTTTCCAACCTGTTCGTAAATTACGACGGTGAAGTTGGCAGACGATTCGAAGCAGACGATTCAAAATTTCAGCCAGTGTGTGGCAGCGTTACAGTGTGTTAGACCATGGCCCACTGTATAGGCGTTAAAACATTATTTCGTGATAAATATCAAATTTATGCGCTATACACATACAGAATTATAAAATTCTGACAGAAGATGTTCAGATTAGTAACATACTATAAAAATAATAATAATAATTCAACGGGTATCCTTCAGGACAATAAGGACAAATTAAAAATAATATCATAGGGCCACTTATAAATTAATTGTTGTTTATAACTTTGTTAATATTAAGCCCAGGTACTTCAAATTTCATGAATATTTTGTTTATAATGGTATTAATAATTTGCGATGGCCAAATTCCAGGATAAATTGAATATCATTTAATGAGGTGACTTTGGTATAAATAATTGTTTATAACTTTGTTGCTAGCATAGAGAGGTAGTTCAAATTTACAGGGAACATTGTTTATAACAATATTAATAATTTGGGATGACCAAATTTCACAGACATCCTTCAGGACAATAAGGATAAATTAAATATCATTTAATGAGGTGACTTTGGTATAAATAATTGTTTATAACATTGTTGATAGCATAGCCAAGTAGTTCAAATTTACAGGGAACATTGTTTATAACAATATTAATAATTTGGGATGACCAAATTTCACAGACATCCTTCAAGACAATAAGGATAAATTAAATATCATTTTATGAGGTGACTTTGGTATAAATAATTGTTTATAACTTTGTTGCTAGCATAGGGAGATACCTAGTTCAAATTTACAGGGAACATTGTTTATAACAATATTAATAATTTGGGATGACCAAATTTCACAGACATCCTTCAGGACAATAAGGATAAATTAAATATCATTTAATGAGGTGACTTTGGTATAAATAATTGTTTATAACATTGTTGATAGCATAGCCAAGTAGTTCAAATTTACAGGGAACATTGTTTATAACAATATTAATAATTTGGGATGACCAAATTTCACAGACATCCTTCAAGACAATAAGGATAAATTAAATATCATTTTATGAGGTGACTTTGGTATAAACAATTGTTTATAACTTTGTTGCTAGCATAGGGAGATACCTAGTTCAAATTTACAGGGAACATTGTTTATAACAATATTAATAATTTGGGATGACCAAATTTCACAGACATCCTTCAGGACAATAAGGATAAATTAAATATCATTTAATGAGGTGACTTTGGTATAAATAATTGTTTATAACATTGTTGATAGCATAGCCAAGTAGTTCAAATTTACAGGGAACATTGTTTATAACAATATTAATAATTTGGGATGACCAAATTTCACAGACATCCTTCAAGACAATAAGGATAAATTAAATATCATTTTATGAGGTGACTTTGGTATAAATAATTGTTTATAACTTTGTTGCTAGCATAGGGAGATACCTAGTTCAAATTTACAGGGAACATTGTTTATAACAATATTAATAATTTGGGATGACCAAATTTCACAGACATCCTTCAGGACAATAAGGATAAATTAAATATCATTTAATGAGGTGACTTTGGTATAAATAATTGTTTATAACATTGTTGATAGCATAGCCAAGTAGTTCAAATTTACAGGGAACATTGTTTATAACAATATTAATAATTTGGGATGACCAAATTTCACAGACATCCTTCAGGACAATAAGGATAAATTAAATATCATTTAATGAGGTGACTTTGGTATAAATAATTGTTTATAACATTGTTGATAGCATAGTCAAGTAGTTCAAATTTACAGGGAACATTGTTTATAACAATATTAATAATTTGGGATGACCAAATTTCACAGACATCCTTCAAGACAATAAGGATAAATTAAATATCATTTTATGAGGTGACTTTGGTATAAATAATTGTTTATAACTTTGTTGCTAGCATAGGGAGATACCTAGTTCAAATTTACAGGGAACATTGTTTATAACAATATTAATAATTTGGGATGACCAAATTTCACAGACATCCTTCAGGACAATAAGGATAAATTAAATATCATTTAATGAGGTGACTTTGGTATAAATAATTGTTTATAACATTGTTGATAGCATAGCCAAGTAGTTCAAATTTACAGGGAACATTGTTTATAACAATATTAATAATTTGGGATGACCAAATTTCACAGACATCCTTCAGGACAATAAGGATAAATTAAATATGATTTAATGAGGTGACTTTGGTATAAATAATTGTTTATAACTTTGTTGCTAGCATAGGGAGGTAGTTCAAATTTACAGGGAACATTTTTTATAACAATATTAACAATTTGGGATGACCAAATTTCACAGACATCCTTCAGGACAATAAGGATAAATTAAATATCATTTAATGAGGTGACTTTGGTATAAATAATTGTTTATAACTTTGTTGATAGCATAGGGAGGTAGTTCAAATTTACAGGAAACATTGTTTATAACAATATTAATAATTTGGGATGACCAAATTTCACAGACATCCTTCAGGACAATAAGGATAAATTAAATATCATTTAATGAGGTGACTTTGGTATAAATAATTGTTTATAACATTGTTGATAGCATAGCCAAGTAGTTCAAATTTACAGGGAACATTGTTTATAACAATATTAATAATTTGGGATGACCAAATTTCACAGACATCCTTCAAGACAATAAGGATAAATTAAATATCATTTTATGAGGTGACTTTGGTATAAATAATTGTTTATAACTTTGTTGCTAGCATAGGGAGATACCTAGTTCAAATTTACAGGGAACATTGTTTATAACAATATTAATAATTTGGGATGACCAAATTTCACAGACATCCTTCAGGACAATAAGGATAAATTAAATATCATTTAATGAGGTGACTTTGGTATAAATAATTGTTTATAACATTGTTGATAGCATAGCCAAGTAGTTCAAATTTACAGGGAACATTGTTTATAACAATATTAATAATTTGGGATGACCAAATTTCACAGACATCCTTCAAGACAATAAGGATAAATTAAATATCATTTTATGAGGTGACTTTGGTATAAATAATTGTTTATAACTTTGTTGCTAGCATAGGGAGATACCTAGTTCAAATTTACAGGGAACATTGTTTATAACAATATTAATAATTTGGGATGACCAAATTTCACAGACATCCTTCAGGACAATAAGGATAAATTAAATATCATTTAATGAGGTGACTTTGGTATAAATAATTGTTTATAACATTGTTGATAGCATAGCCAAGTAGTTCAAATTTACAGGGAACATTGTTTATAACAATATTAATAATTTGGGATGACCAAATTTCACAGACATCCTTCAGGACAATAAGGATAAATTAAATATGATTTAATGAGGTGACTTTGGTATAAATAATTGTTTATAACTTTGTTGCTAGCATAGGGAGGTAGTTCAAATTTACAGGGAACATTTTTTATAACAATATTAACAATTTGGGATGACCAAATTTCACAGACATCCTTCAGGACAATAAGGATAAATTAAATATCATTTAATGAGGTGACTTTGGTATAAATAATTGTTTATAACTTTGTTGATAGCATAGGGAGGTAGTTCAAATTTACAGGAAACATTGTTTATAACAATATTAATAATTTGGGATGACCAAATTTCACAGACATCCTTCAGGACAATAAGGATAAATTAAATATCATTTAATGAGGTGACTTTGGTATAAATAATTGTTTATAACATTGTTGATAGCATAGCCAAGTAGTTCAAATTTACAGGGAACATTGTTTATAACAATATTAATAATTTGGGATGACCAAATTTCACAGACATCCTTCAGGACAATAAGGATAAATTAAATATGATTTAATGAGGTGACTTTGGTATAAATAATTGTTTATAACTTTGTTGCTAGCATAGGGAGGTAGTTCAAATTTACAGGGAACATTTTTTATAACAATATTAACAATTTGGGATGACCAAATTTCACAGACATCCTTCAGGACAATAAGGATAAATTAAATATCATTTAATGAGGTGACTTTGGTATAAATAATTGTTTATAACATTGTTGATAGCATAGCCAAGTAGTTTAAATTTACAGGGAACATTTTTTATAACAATATTAATAATTTGGGATGACCAAATTTCACAGATCTCTCGTAAATTGTTCGCTTCTGGCTATTACCGGTTTCACTTCTATTGGTATTTTCATCAATTATTAGCTTATCATATCTTATGAATGCTTTAAAACCTTTTTGTCTAGCTTCTTTCATTTGTTCCACCAGTACTTTTCGTTCATCTTGCACCTTTTTGGGCAGGTCCTCTTGTATCCATATGTCTGAGCCCTTCAAATATTTCGCATTTCTTAAAATCTCGGATCTATTTCTTTCCGTTATTCCTTTATTTAGGATTGGCCTCGCACTTTCTTCCCTAGTTCTTCCAATTCTTTTAACTACCAACTCATCCGTAATTTTCTTGTCAATTCCAATTTTTTGCATTACTCTTTCAACCTTTTCCATTGTTTGATCTATTTTCTCGTCGTTTTCCTCGCTCACACCTTTTATCACAAGATTCTTCCTTCTTATCTCTCTCTCCAAGAGATGTATTTTCTTCTCCTGCCCAGATACTTGGTTTTTCAGTGCCCTATTTTCGTTTTTAATTTTTTCCATCTCCTGTAATATCTGGTCAATTTTTCTATTTGTTTCATCCTGTCCATCTTTTATCTCTTTAAACATTCCTTCAGTTCTCTTCATATCTGCCATTTTATTGCACACTATCAAACTAGTATCTGTAATTAATAGTTACTGACTACGTCACTGTTTCTTAGTATACTACGCGCGCGCCAAGTTAAACCGGCTGCTCGTGCGGTTTTTACTTTGAAGGTTATAAGTGACAGTTAACCTATCATAGTTTTTGTTTTAAATACTTTTATGTTGCCTTACTGCCCTGTTTTATCTTTAATAACACTAATACTATGCACTTATAACTTTATAACTGACCACAATTTTTGCTATTTTGCACAATAATGCCCGAAAATCGAGTAGATTATTGGTACTTAACTAACGACACAACCGCACTCAGTCAAATCTACCTATATCCCTCGACACCGTAAGGTAAAAGAGGTCCAGGATTAAGTAAGTAAGTAATTAGTAACGTTTTAAAGGGTACGTTCGGCATTAACATTTTGAGCGCTCAGAGCCGTCGATTGCGTTCGGCATTGACATTAGAGCGATCTGTAGCGTTCGGCATTAAACTCGCTAAGCATATTGAGCTCGCTCTGTGTGCTCGGTGACCAAGCGCCGAGCACACGGAGCTCTCAAATCTGAGCATGCGTATAAGCCTTTAACTCAACTGTCATGTGGCACGTCAGTTAAAAATTAATAATTCCGGCGGAGGATAGTTCTCAAAATTCTGTACCGTGCTCTCGCCTAATAGTTCTAAGATATTTTGACTTATTTATAGCAAAAAGTTTTAAATATGAACAACAATTTATTTACGTTAAAGCATGTTTTATAGAAACATTACAAAAACATGTTGAAAATGAACATAAAGATGTAGAATATAGGGAAGTTAGAAATAATATTTTGTACAAATTACTCAATATTCATATAACCTTTTTCATAAAGCTTGTACGGTGAAACGTAATTTCATTTTTACCTACTAAGAAAACGTATAAAAATATAAAAACACATATGGAAAACTATTAATTCATTAATACACGTTTTACTCCTGTACTATTCCTGTTCCTAGTTACATATTTGTGCATTATAAATTTCCCGCTTAACATATGAATCTGGAGCGTTCGGCATTAGCATTAACATCTGTGAAATCCGTCACGTGTCATATGAGCTCTGAGCCATCCGTAGATTTCAATGCCGAACGTACCCAAAAAGGAAAAAGTAAATAGTACAAAAGGAATTCAATACAGTTTCTAGCATAAGTAAATATGTAGGTATGTATTTAGATTAATAAAAATTAACGATTCACAAAAATATTTAAGGGGGCGTTTGAATGAAGAGGGTTGCAGAAGCAAAAAAATCATTTTTTGAACGTGGTTTTTCGAAAATGTATTAAAAAATAACGGATATATATATTAAAGTTTTGTAAATTATATTATTATGTTTATGTCCTGAAACATTTTTGTTGAAAAAATACAACTGAGATGAGAAAAAATATTTCATTTCCGGTTTATAACTTGAAATACGTAGATTAAATCATATTCTGGACAAAATTTATTAAAAACCATAAACAAAGATATAAATTTTATAGAAGTGTATGCGACAGGTTTTGAAACCGACGCGTTTCAAAAATTTACCAAAACAGATTCATTCAACTACCGCGGCACTCAAAAATAGTTTGAGGATTATCTTACAGATGTCAGCACTAGAGATGTCGGTAATGCAGTTCAAATATATGGAAAGTAAACACTGCATATCTATTGGCGACGAAAACTACCGATGGCGGCGCTAGTATTATAGCATACACGTGCTCTGAAAATCGTATTGCGCTATAAGACCGCATACAGATTCATTGTATAACCAACATTTGTTTTGAAGTATACTAACAAATTCATTAAACTTTATATGTATAAATAGTGTTGACAATGGCGACAAACAGTAGGCTACCATAAAATAAAAGTAGAAATAGAGTAGGCTGCTATAAAATAAAAGTAGAAGTAGGTTGTCGTGGAACGGAAAAACAGTTGGAAAAATAATATTGTTAAAAGGAAGAAAATAGTCTAAAATAAAATATAAACTATAAAATTATATAATCTATATAATTTAAAATACGGAAAGAGACCA
This sequence comes from Harpalus rubripes, assembly GCA_963082715.1. Lineage (NCBI taxonomy): Eukaryota > Metazoa > Arthropoda > Insecta > Coleoptera > Carabidae > Harpalus > Harpalus rubripes. The sequence continues at coordinate 25,934,069 of OY720458.1, read as the reverse complement.
ATTGTAAGATTTAGGTAAAAATCGCTTAAATTATTATACTAATGTTATGAATTATTTTATAGAAATTTGTAGCACACCTCACCATTCCTCACATTAAATAAACGAGATTTGAATAACGAGAGCTTACAATTTTTTGGTCTAATGACCTTCCATCTTGAGAATACTAAGTCAATACAATTCTCAATAAATAGTGTTAGTAATAATTTTATGTACGTACTTAAATTATACTGATATTCGAAGAAAGTTATCTTATACTTATTTCTAAGGAAATGTTTACTTATTTAGAGGCAACAAATTCTTCTCGAAGCTTTATAGAAGGGGGAGAATTGTTGAATCGTGGGTTGTTATTTTTGTGGCATAATGAACATAGTGCTACAAACTAAAAAAAATTTGGGCTGTGTTTAAAGAAGTGCTCTAATGTCACATCCTCATCCTCATGAGATTAGAAGAATTTTAAATTTACAATTGATAATTTACTAAATGCTCTCGTATAGCTGGCCATAGTGGCCAGTGCAAACACATTACAGCTGTCTTAATATTTTGTACAAGATAGTAAAATAGTACCATTTATTATTTATGGATGTTAAATAAATATGTATTTACTTCACTTAGGTAAGAAAATTAAAATGGAACTAATGTCAAATATCTTTCCAATTGTTTTAATTACAAGTGTAAGAAATATATTGCATGCTATACATAAAGTGAAAAGTATATTATTTTACTTGAATTGGTCAGGAAATAATACAATACTTTTAATTTTTGTTATTCTTTTATGATTCGTCACTTGTTTTCCAGTTCGTATTTTTCTAATCCAGCCCTCTCTTTTGTCGATTTGACCAAATTTATTTAGGATGTCACTCTTCCTCTCACCAATTTTTGGGACAGATAATTTCTTACTACCCCGAGAATCACGGCCATAAACGCAGCTATTGACGTTGTTAATATTTTTTCGTTCTTTGCTCATATTGCAAAGTAATTTATATGTACTTTAAAACAAAAAGACAAACAAGAAACAGGCAAGGAATCCAATGCACTACATATATTTACTGTATAGTTGAATAACAGAATACCATTTTCAAGAGTTGCAAATATCGTCCGCTTGAGGGATTCACGTTAATTTTAGTCGCCAATAGCACGAAGCACAATACAGAAGAAGAGGGCGGTTGAACCTCATATATGGCTACGAAAATGTGCCGAAACCAGTGGCGGATTTAGAAAATTATAATAGGGGGGGCACTAAATTCGGAAAAACAAATTTTAAATATATAGGGTGAGCCCCCCCCCCACCTCTCTAAGTTTTGTTTTGTATTGTAAAAAATTGCTTATATAAAAGTTTTATTATTTTAAATATACTATTTAATGGCAGATGTAAATATTTTTTTATAAAATCAGAACATTTATTTTTTAAATAGCAACCTATAATTATTTTACTAAAATATAAACCCCCATTTTTTGTCTTAATGATCTATTTAGGGTCCTGCACCATAACAAAAAATAATAAAATGTACATTTATACTTAAAGTATTACTCAATAAATAGGGATTATGATATGGGGTCTCGTGGCCGCGCGCCTAAGTGTCAGGTCGCGAATCTGGGGAACCGGGTTCGATCCCGACCGACGCCAAATATTTCGAATTTTAAATGGCACAAAATTGATCCCTGTGGTGTACTCTCCACGCCAGCAATGAGTACCCGTGAGGTGACGCCTGGTAAGCGCCCGCACGGTGCAAATATTTCATCATTACCGAATCTGTGTACAAGCAGATTGGCACACCCAGCAATGGGTAATAAGCCGTGATGATATATTTATTTATTTAATAAAGAAAACCATTTTTTAATCATTACTTTGCGAGATTTCAGGTTTGTTGTCAGGGTCACTGTGACGTCACATTAGTGTTACCTTTCTCTCGCTATATATATATTTACATTTTAATAATTATTGATAAAGATTTTAAAAAACTAACTACATACATAGTAATTTTGAATTTTTTCTAAGATCCTTACATATAGATTTTATATTTTTTTGTTGCATATGATAATATTGTCGTATTCGCATGATAATAAATTCGTGAATAATATACGAGAAGACCAATGTTTTGTGTTCAGTACAAGGAAAAGTAAAATTATAATTTTCCATTATGGTCAAGATTGTTTCATGATATACTTGATCTGAGTGAATAAATTTTAATAAATTATTTTCTGCAAATACACAAACATTAAAAATATTTGTATTTGAAAAATAAAATAAATAAATATATCATCACGGCATATTACCCATTGCTGAGTGTGCCAATCTGCTTTGTTCGCAGATATCGGTAATGATGATGACATATTTGTACGGTGAGGCCGTTTACCCGGCGTCACTTCTCGGGCACTCATTGCTGGCGTGGAGAGTGCAACACAGGAGTCAATTTTGTGCCATTTAAAATTCGAAATATTTAGCGTCGGTCGGGATGTGTTAAAAAACCCCTATTTTTAAAATCTGTCATTTTAGCTTCAGGAAGATAATTATTTTCATTTTTAAGAGCATAATTTACAATTTGTTCTTTTTAATAATTTGTGGACAAGGAATCCTGTGATATAATATAATACACAATTCGCAGTCTCCAACTTGTAATAACTGTGATCATTATATTCTATCTTTATCTTCAGAAGCAAGTTCATCTAATTTTTGCTTTATCTGATCAATGTAAAATTGTTTATTTTTATTACAAGTCTTAAATATATTCTGAAACTCCTGTAAACTTACAATACTTAAATTATCACTATTATCATTATAGCTGGGTGAACAATTTCCATATTTTGGAGGTTTAATAATTTTATAAATACTCAATATCCTATACAGCTATAAAAATGTAATAAATGTGGGATGATCGTTGGCCCCTCCTGTTTGACGAATGGTACCAAAAAACCTCTGCCAACTTAACAACAAAATTAGCATATAATAAAATTGGTACATTGACATCCAGTGCTTTACAAAATAATAATAATAAGAATAATAATAATAATAATAATAATAATAATAATAATAAATTATTGCAACTAATTTATTAAATTAAAATTTTATGATCGCATGATATCTTTATCCTCGTTCATAAAGTTTTTATTTACTTTGCAATGATCTGATGATCTAGCTAACTTTGTCTGTTGCCAAAGGGTCACATAAATTTAAATAAAGTTTATAATAACAAATTCCTCAACTCATTCTTACCTATAGTACATCTTGATTAATTTTTGCTGTTAATACATATCTGAAATTACACGAATTTAGCACATATGAGCATAATAAAATTTTTTTTAAATCGGTTTCCAAATTAATAGTGTCAACAATCTTCATCTTAACTTTAAAGCTGTTGATCACCGATTTCAAATTATTTATACTACTCTTCAATCTTTTAATTCTTCTCTTTTGATTATTAATAATTAAATCTGAATATTTTTTAAAGCAATTCCTACTTGCAATTTTTTTTGTTTTTCTTAAATCAGCTCTTTTTTCTGTATCCGTAAATTTCTTGAAATCAACTGACAATATTCGCAACTTTCATTAAAATTTTGTTCAAATCTGGAGCATTTTATGTCTCCAAATATTAAAATTTTTATCAACATGTGCCGTTCTACTTTTCAATATTTCTTCTTGTGAATAATGGTTCGTATTTGGTCCACCTCTACACAAGTACAGACTGTTAAATTTATTTAAAATTTTACTTAAATCATCCAAATTATCAATATTTGATTTTAAATCGTTATTTGGAGGTTCTATTATGTTGTTCAAAACGACATATTTTAAATTAGAATCTTCATTTAGAACAATTTGTTTCTCAGGAATTGGACGTCCAACTTGCAGCATTACATATTTAGTAAAAAATAAAAACTAGTCATTTCCATTTATTTTGTTTTGCGCCCATAAATCTGGTATGTCTATTTGTGAGCTCCAAATTAAACTAGATAATGAATCTTGTTCTCCAGAATTATTATTTTCAATAATACTTTGTTCCTCGTGTTCATGTGTAATCATAGCACACTGATTCGAAATTTCTAAAATAATAATAACTTGTTTGAATTGATAATTTTAATTGTAAGAAATACATACCTGCCTGTTACAACTTTCGGCTTTTTTGCAATAGATTCGGGAGAATTTGAGGGCAAATATTTATTAATAATTCTCCTCTTTTTTGTAATTTTTGTCATATATTTTGGACACTTCGGAAAAATACGTGGGCTGGCATTCGATTTCAGTTTACAACGACCCAAAGGAGTCTAAAATTATTTATAAAAATATAATCATTTAATTAACTTATAAAACAGAATTAATCACTCACCGTGTTTATTCCATCGCTCCATGTTCTTATAATATCTTCTTCACAAAAATGTTTTTCACAAAGTCTTTCACAGATAAAATTCTGTCCTTTCTGGGAATTTGTCTCTTCCATTTTTCTAACAAACCTAAGTCTTTAGGTACGGAAAACACGCTTATTTTATTTTAATTATTATCATAACCACTGGTGCACATAGGAACAAAACATTTTTTACCCATTTTAATAATTAAATGATTTAAAACTTATTCATATACCCCATCAACACAATATTTAAGCCGGCAAGAAATGGGTCACACTAACGAAGTAACGAACACAGCTCACGGAGGTCTCTATCTACGTATTTACTGTTTCACTCACGGCATCAATTCGTTGTTATTTGTACATCAGGCCCGAAATACGAAGTTGCATAGACGTGGTTTCGATATAGGACACAAGCGTTCCCGTTTGTATATAGTTCAGTGTTGCCGGGTGAGATTACTCTTTTGCCAAAATCCAAATAATAATAGAACGAAACGATGTGTTCTATTATTCTTTGGATAATGGCAAAAGAGTCATCTCACCCGGTAAGCCATCTCTCCCGGAATTACTTATTTTTCCTTTACATGTAACTTCTAAATATTATATAATATTGAATTTTGGTTGCACTTCATTAGAAAACTTTTTCATACATTTTCGACCAATGTTGATCATTCTTATGATTTATTGCATATATAAACAAAATCAATCCTTACGAATTTATGAGGGCCAACTATCGCCAAGATTTGTTTATTTAGGTCTGTTCGTTTCGCTACTTTGCGTCTACGGTTTACTGCCGCCTCCATACAAAGTATATGGGCGCAGCAGTAAACCATAGACGCAAGGTAACGAAACGAACAAACCTATTATTATGTATCTATTATTTATTCCCAATTTAAAGTTTTTTGGCGTAACGTTGTTGTGAGAGTGAGCAAGGTTTTTTTTTCTGTGCGCAAATTTATTAAATTTATGTGAGTTTAAATCAGAATTTTGCGTCAAATTGATAACCAAATTGTCAATAATTTAGTGTGGAATAAGAATTTAATAGTGCTTTCATATTTACTACTACAGTTATCGTGTTATTAACTAATTTGTATCATATTTTGCGTGAATACATGTGCTGGTGTATTTTTAACTAATTAATCAGCGATTTACAAGTTCGTCGGTCAACAATTGAATTTTATAGTCGTATGTAAAGCAGTGTGTAATGTCACTTCTTCTATCAAGTGCTCAAATTGCAATCTTGATTTTTATGCTGGATGTCTCGATTTTTCTCACAGTGATACACGTGCCTTACGATCAAAGAAACTGTTCTGCAACAAGTGCGATAATCTAACAATTTTAACTGCAGATGCTTTCCAAAGTTATGATCGATGCTATTACTGAACTCAAAAGCATGATTGCAACTATGCAAAATGATATTATTAATATGAAAGAGCAATTGTTAGCTAAAGAACTGACTAAAATCCAGAAATGCGTTGAATTTTAAGAAATCGTTGCCGAAATCAATGATCGCAAAAAACGTGAAAACAATGTCCTTATCTATGGGTTGCCTGAAGCCACCAGTACTCTGAATACTTCTGATAATGCTGTGATTAGTGAAATAATGTCTGCTGTCCTTTCTGATATGGAACAAAGCGAATATAAGTTTCTCCGTGTTGGGAAACTGATGTATAAAACTTCAAAACCAAGACCAGTAAAATTTATGTGTAATAAAAAGAATACAGTCAAATCTTTATTTAAAAATATTAAAAACCTCAAACAAAGTCCTAAGTAAAACGAAATAATATTTAGAGGTGATAAAACCCTTAAACATCGTGAACGTTACTCATTATTACGGGACGAGTTAAACAAACTTAAAGCTGATGGTAATTCTGACCTAATAATCAAGTACATAAATGAACTGTTTGATCGTCGTTACCTGATGTTTCGTTGTGACAGAGATCCAGCTGCAACCGGCAAAAGCAGAGACGGAGGCGTTCTAATTGCAGCCAAGGCAGAGTAACACTCAATCAGTTTACAATATGTCGTGCAATGCATTAGATGTAGGGTTACTTTGTCTTAAATGTATTATAAATAATATATAACTATATTTAATTGCTGTATATATTCCCCCAACTGCTAGCATTGCTACATACGATTGCGTTTTCGAAACGATTAACTCCCTACCATTTGTGTATAATTCAAAAAATGAATAAATTAATAAATTAATAAATTAATAAATTAATAAATTAATAAATTAATAAATTAATAAATTAATAAATTAATAAATTATTAAATTATTAAATTATTAAATTATTAAATTATTAAATTAATAAATTAATAAATTAATAAATTAATAAATTAATAAATTAATAAATTAATAAATTAATAAATTAATAAATTAATAAATTAATAAATTAATAAATTAATAAATTAATAAATTAATAAATTAATAAATTAATAAATTAATAAATTAATAAATTAATAAATTAATAAATTAATAAATTAATAAATTAATAAATTAATAAATTAATAAATTAATAAATTAATAAATTAATAAATTAATAAATTAATAAATTAATAAATTAATAAATTAATAAATTAATAAATTAATAAATTAATAAATTAATAAATTAATAAATTAATAAATTAATAAATTAATAAATTAATAAATTAATAAATTAATAAATTAATAAATTAATAAATTAATAAATTAATAAATTAATAAATTAATAAATTAATAAATTAATAAATTAATAAATTAATAAATTAATAAATTAATAAATTAATAAATTAATAAATTAATAAATTAATAAATTAATAAATTAATAAATTAATAAATTAATAAATTAATAAATTAATAAATTAATAAATTAATAAATTAATAAATTAATAAATTAATAAATTAATAAATTAATAAATTAATAAATTAATAAATTAATAAATTAATAAATTAATAAATTAATAAATTAATAAATTAATAAATTAATAAATTAATAAATTAATAAATTAATAAATTAATAAATTAATAAATTAATAAATTAATAAATTAATAAATTAATAAATTAATAAATTAATAAATTAATAAATTAATAAATTAATAAATTAATAAATTAATAAATTAATAAATTAATAAATTAATAAATTAATAAATTAATAAATTAATAAATTAATAAATTAATAAATTAATAAATTAATAAATTAATAAATTAATAAATTAATAAATTAATAAATTAATAAATTAATAAATTAATAAATTAATAAATTAATAAATTAATAAATTAATAAATTAATAAATTAATAAATTAATAAATTAATAAATTAATAAATTAATAAATTAATAAATTAATAAATTAATAAATTAATAAATTAATAAATTAATAAATTAATAAATTAATAAATTAATAAATTAATAAATTAATAAATTAATAAATTAATAAATTAATAAATTAATAAATTAATAAATTAATAAATTAATAAATTAATAAATTAATAAATTAATAAATTAATAAATTAATAAATTAATAAATTAATAAATTAATAAATTAATAAATTAATAAATTAATAAATTAATAAATTAATAAATTAATAAATTAATAAATTAATAAATTAATAAATTAATAAATTAATAAATTAATAAATTAATAAATTAATAAATTAATAAATTAATAAATTAATAAATTAATAAATTAATAAATTAATAAATTAATAAATTAATAAATTAATAAATTAATAAATTAATAAATTAATAAATTAATAAATTAATAAATTAATAAATTAATAAATTAATAAATTAATAAATTAATAAATTAATAAATTAATAAATTAATAAATTAATAAATTAATAAATTAATAAATTAATAAATTAATAAATTAATAAATTAATAAATTAATAAATTAATAAATTAATAAATTAATAAATTAATAAATTAATAAATTAATAAATTAATAAATTAATAAATTAATAAATTAATAAATTAATAAGTTAGTAAGTTAGTAAGTTAGTAAGTTAGTAAGTTAGTAAGTTAGTAAGTTAGTAAGTTAGTAAGTTAGTAAGTTAGTAAGTTAGTAAGTTAGTAAGTTAGTAAGTTAGTAA
>OY720458.1:25690660-25920660 GCA_963082715.1 Harpalus rubripes | reverse complement strand
CTTTTGGCGGATATTAAACCTGTAAGCGGCTGGACTGTTGAAAGGAAACTCCTTCTGGACTTTAATCTGGACTTTACAGTTGTTTGACCAAACAATGGGTGACGAGGGTCGGAATTTGCTCGTTGCCTTTCCTTCATGCTGGAAACCTGTCTTCTAACGTGTGGAGGAGCTATTCCACTTAAAAGGTGTAAGTGCGATATCCGCGTTGGCTTTAAACAACCAGTAATCAGTCGGCATGACTGGTTTAGTACTGGATCAAGTTTTCTGGAGTGACAAGAACGTTCCCATACCGGAGCTGCATATTCAGCAGCTGAATAGCATATAGCAAGAGCTGAAGTTCTTAAAGTATGTGGGTCAGCTCGCCATGTAGATCGCACAAGTTTCCCCAAAAGATTATTCCTGGCGGAGACCTTACCTTTCATCCTTTCAACGTGGAATTTATAAGACAGCGTCCGATCAAGAATCACCCCCAGGTAAGTAGGTGTTCTACTGAAATTGAGATGTTCACCATTCCATATGATGTTCAACACCCTGTTGGCCTCCTTATTGTTAAGGTGAAAGAGACTAGTTACTGTTTTTCCAGCATTTGCTTCCAGACCGTTTTCTTTATAATAACCGGACAAAGTAGACAAATATGATGACAGGTTGTTTTCAATGACTGAAAAATCTTTGTGTTGGTTAGCTACAATCAAGTCATCTGCATATGGAAATCTTCTTGTTTGTGGATCTGTTGGTTGGTCATTTGTGTAGATGTTGAAAAGAATTGGGGCTAAAACACTACCTTGCGGCAACCCATTTTTCTGCAATTTCCATCTGCTGCGATTACCACCTAATTCTACACAGAAGCGTCTGTTTGAAAGCAAGGTACGGATAATTTGAACAAATCGGTAGTCTTTTGTCATTTGATATACTTTCATAATTAGGCGATTATGATTTAACGTATCATATTATATAATAATTAATAATAATAATTAATAATAATAATAATTAATAATAATAATTAATAATAATAATAATAATAATAATAATAATAATTAATAATAATAATTAATAATAATAATTAATATTAATAATTAATAATAATAATTAATAATAGTAAAAATAATAATAATAATTAATAATTAATAATAATAATAATAATAATTAATAATAATATTAATTAATAATAATAATTAATAATAATAATAATAAATAATAATAATTAATAATAATAATAATAATTAATAATAATAATAATTAATAATAATAATTAATAATAATAATAATTAATAATAATAATAATAATAATAATAATTAATAATAATTAATAATAATAATTAATAATAATAATTAATAATAATAATTAATAATAATAATTAATAATAATAATAATAATAATAATAATAATAATAATAACAATAATAACAATAATAACAATAATAACAATAATAACAATAATAACAATAATAACAATAATAACAATAATAACAATAATAACAATAATAACAATAATAACAATAATAACAATAATAACAATAATAACAATAATAACAATAATAACAATAATAACAATAATAACAATAATAACAATAATAACAATAATAACAATAATAACAATAATAACAATAATAACAATAATAACAATAATAACAATAATAACAATAATAACAATAATAACAATAATAACAATAATAACAATAATAACAATAATAACAATAATAACAATAATAACAATAATAACAATAATAACAATAATAACAATAATAACAATAATAACAATAATAACAATAATAACAATAATAACAATAATAACAATAATAACAATAATAACAATAATAACAATAATAACAATAATAACAATAATAACAATAATAACAATAATAACAATAATAACAATAATAACAATAATAACAATAATAACAATAATAACAATAATAACAATAATAACAATAATAACAATAATACCAATAATAACAATAATAACAATAATAACAATAATAACAATAATAACAATAATAACAATAATAACAATAATAACAATAATAACAATAATAACAATAATAACAATAATAACAATAATAACAATAATAACAATAATAACAATAATAACAATAATAACAATAATAACAATAATAACAATAATAACAATAATAACAATAATAACAATAATAACAATAATAACAATAATAACAATAATAACAATAATAACAATAATAACAATAATAACAATAATAACAATAATAACAATAATAACAATAATAACAATAATAACAATAATAACAATAATAACAATAATAACAATAATAACAATAATAACAATAATAACAATAATAACAATAATAACAATAATAACAATAATAACAATAATAACAATAATAACAATAATAACAATAATAACAATAATAACAATAATAACAATAATAACAATAATAACAATAATAACAATAATAACAATAATAACAATAATAACAATAATAACAATAATAACAATAATAACAATAATAACAATAATAACAATAATAACAATAATAACAATAATAACAATAATAACAATAATAACAATAATAACAATAATAACAATAATAACAATAATAACAATAATAACAATAATAACAATAATAACAATAATAACAATAATAACAATAATAACAATAATAACAATAATAACAATAATAACAATAATAACAATAATAACAATAATAACAATAATAACAATAATAACAATAATAACAATAATAACAATAATAACAATAATAACAATAATAACAATAATAACAATAATAACAATAATAACAATAATAACAATAATAACAATAATAACAATAATAACAATAATAACAATAACAACAATAATAACAACAATAATAATAATTAATAATATTAATAATAATAATAATTAATAATAATAATTAATAATTAATAATAATAATTAATAATAATAATAACAATAATAATAATAACAATAATAACAATAATAACAATAATAACAATAATAACAATAATAACAGTAATAACAATAATAACAGTAATAACAGTAATAACAGTAATAACAGTAATAACAGTAATAACAGTAATAACAGTAATAACAGTAATAACAGTAATAACAATAATAACAATAATAACAATAATAACAACAATAATAACAATAATAACAATAACAACAATAACAACAATAACAACAATAACAACAATAACAACAATAACAACAATAACAACAATAATAACAACAATAATAACAACAATAATAACAACAATAATAACAACAATAATAACAACAATAATAACAACAATAATAACAACAATAATAACAACAATAATAACAACAATAATAACAACAATAATAATAACAATAATAACAACAATAATAATAACAACAATAATAACAACAATAATAACAACAATAATAACAACAATAATAACAACAATAATAACAACAATAATAACAACAATAATAACAACAATAATAACAACAATAATAACTACAATAATAACAACAATAATAACAACAACAATAACAACAATAATAACAACAATAATAACAACAATAATAACAACAACAATAACCACAATAATAACAACAATAATAACAACAATAATAACAACAATAATAACAACAATAATAACAACAATAATAACAACAATAATAACAACAATAATAACAACAATAATAATAATAATAACAACAATAATAACAACAATAATAACAACAATAATAATAACAATAATAATAACAATAATAATAACAATAATAATAACAATAATAATAACAATAATAATAACAATAATAATAACAATAATAATAACAATAATAATAACAATAATAATAACAATAATAATAACAATAATAATAACAATAATAATAACAATAATAATAACAATAATAATAACAATAATAATAATAACAATAATAATAACAATAATAATAACAATAATAATAACAATAATAATAACAATAATAATAACAATAATAAAAACAATAATAAAAACAATAATAAAAACAATAATAAAAACAATAATAAAAACAATAATAAAAACAATAATAAAAACAATAATAAAAACAATAATAAAAACAATAATAAAAACAATAATAAAAACAATAATAAAAACAATAATAATAACAATAATAATAACAATGTGGAATTTTGGTTAGGTTCCTCCTTTACTTTTTTTCCTTGCTCCCAGGGGTTACTTGGGTTCTTGGTCTTAGTTGTCGATGGGCCTATTTTCTTCATTTCCGTGTTTTTTAATGCGTTTTTTGCTGGCTTTTTGTTTTTCTTAGGGTCCTGTGGTGTTTTGTTTTCTGTAGGGTTGAGTTCATTTTTTCCGATGCTATTTTGTTGTTGGTCTTCTTCCTCATCATCTGACGTTGGGTTATATAAGGATTGTGTTGACTGAGATAATCCTGTTTCTATTTCTTCTTGGAGATTTCGATCTTCTAGTTCTTTAATGGAATATTTTTCTCCTTCGACTATGAGATGTTGACCGGTGATATATGCTCTGCTACCTGCATCTTTCAGATAAGGGAGTGATTTTTTTCTTATTTTCATTTCCGTTTTAGTATATTCTTCTTGAATTGAGACGGGACTTCCTTTTAATAATTTCTTACTTGCAAAGATTTCTCGTTTTTTGTTCATATTACATAGTGTTAGGGAGATCGTGCGCGGTTTATTGTTATATTTTTTGCCAATTCTGTATATATTTTCAATATCATCATGTTTTACTTCAATTCTTAGATTTGTATTCAGAAAGTTAAGTACTTTATCTCGGAGCTTGTTTCTAGTTCTTCCTCGTGCAGACCGTGAATTATCAGATTTTTCATTTTTGTAATTTTTTCGAGTTTATCATTCTGTTCTTTGTTTGTTTGAGCGATCTGTTTTCTACTTGTAAAGTATTTACTTTCTTTTCTATTTCTTTCACCTTTTCATCTGTTTGTTGGACTACCTGCTTTATTTCATCAACTGCCGCTTTAAGTGCATTCAAATACGAAACTTTGCTTTCCTCAAACTTATTTAGGATTTGGTTAATATCCATGTTTAGTCTTGGTGCTGGTGATTTGTGTGTTACTTTTAGAGTTTAGTTTCAGTTTCAAGTTTTATTTAATTGTTGCTTCGTGATTAGTGATAATAGCTGATTTGTGTGTTTTAAAGTAGATTTTTTTTTATCTATTTATTTTATTTAATATTTATTTTATTGTTGCTATCATTGGCAACACTGATTTCAAGGCTTTACTTTACTGTTCAATACATTAGCAACACTGGCCGGCTGAGCCAGGCGTTTGTTTATGTTTAATTATCGGCTTTCGAAATTTACCAAGGTCAATCTATCTGTTTTATTGTTAGTTGTTATTTTATTTGTTGTTTGAATGAGAGTAATAAAAAATTACTCACGGTTGCTCTGCAGTTCGTTGTTGATGTGGTTTAAACTAATTATTTCGCACTGGTGCGGTCCGAATCATGCTATCATAGCTTACAGTGCTCAAACCGCTCACAGCTGGTCCGATTTGAATGAACGTGCTGACGATTGTGAATGCGTAAACGATTCAGACCGTTCGTAAGCGCTCTTACTTCTTGCTTGTCATTTGTGAGTTTAAATTTGATCAATTCATTAATTTGCTCTAAAAAAATCCTTTACTACTTTAACATCTTCCATCTAACAAACAATTTTATTGTTTCAGCAAGCAATGCGTAAAAAATATCAAACGTGCTTACAGCGCTTACACTGCCCATCCTCTTGGGCGTGAGCACTGTTAGCATGAAATGTTGACGTCACCTCTGACGTCATACACCTCACAGCGCAAACTGTGAGCGTTGTAAATATGATTCGGACCAACTGTTAGCGCGCTGTCGGTACTCAAAGCGTGATTCGGACCGCACACTTTAAATTTATTTTGAATTTTTATAGCCTCTGATAATGACAGTCTTGAATATATCAGTGTTGCCACTCCACTCCTAGTAATAATAGTAATAATAGTAATAATAGTAATAATAGTAATAATAGTAATAATAGTAATAATAGTAATAATAGTAATAATAGTAATAATAGTAATAATAGTAATAATAGTAATAATAGTAATAATAGTAATAATAGTAATAATAGTAATAATAGTAATAATAGTAATAATAGTAATAATAGTAATAATAGTAATAATAGTAATAATAGTAATAATAGTAATAATAGTAATAATAGTAATAATAGTAATAATAGTAATAATAGTAATAATAGTAATAATAGTAATAATAGTAATAATAGTAATAACAGTAATAATAGTAATAATAGTAATAATAGTAATAATAGTAATAATAGTAATAATGGTAATAATGGTGTAATAATGGTAATAATGGTAATAATGGTAATAATAGTAATAATGGTAATAATGGTAATAATGGTAATAATAGTAATAATAGTAATAGTAATAATAGTAATAGTAATAATAATAATAGTAATAATAATAATAATAATAATAATAATAGTAATAATAATAATAGTAATAGTAATAATAGTAATAGTAATAATAATAATAATAATAGTAATAGTAATAATAGTAATAGTAATAATAATAATAATAATAATAATAATAATAATAATAATAATAATAATAATAATAGTAATAATAATAATAATAATAATAATAATAATAATAGTAATAATAATAATAGTAATAATAATAATAATAATAATAATAATAATAATAATAATAATAATAATAATAATAGTAATAATAATAATAATAATAATAATAATAATAATAATAATAATAATAGTAATAATAATAATAGTAATAATAATAATAGTAATAATAATAATAATAATAATAATAATAGTAATAATAATAATAGTAATAGTAATAATAATAATAATAATAATAATAATAGTAATAATAATACATTTTGTGGAGGAGGTTGATCCAAGGAAATGTTTTAAATAAATATATACTTTTGGCGATGTGGATCTTGTTTATTAAAAAAATATAAAAGTTTGTGGACGTTTCGGTGGTGCAACTCCACCATCATCAGCTACAATTAATGACAACAATATTTTTAGTTAACATGGTAAACAACAATGGTCTATTTAGTACATACCTTTATAAAAACATTTATTAATTAATGAGTAGTTAATACATTTTTAATTTGACAGCATCTTCTATAAAAACATGTTGATCAGCCGGTGGCTGACAGAAGACTGAGTGTTTAACCAAAGGAATTATTGTTATGAAGTGTGTGGCGTGTGGCGCTACTTTAAATTATTTAAAAAAGGGCGCGCGTATTTTAAATTGTCTTTATGATCAGTGTGGTTGTTAAGTGTATTCTTACCGTTAATATTAATAAAAAGAGTTTCATACGTTAATCTTTTGTTATACACTTTTTCGTGTTTTAAGATTTCTGGATTTTTGAAATCAAGGATGTGCTCTGTTTCAACAAAGTGCTTTGAAATACCACTGTGATGTATATTATTTTTTTTACAATGGTAAGAGTGTTGGTATATTCTTTTATTTAATGTTTGGCACGTTTCGCCAATATAAAATTTATGGCAATTGTTACATTTTATTTTGTAAACGACATTTTTTTGTTCTTGTATTGGTGTTTTATCTTTTAATTTAGTATAACAATGTTTTAATGTGTCTGTATTTGTATTTGCAAGTTTAATGTTTGTAGTTTTAAGGATCTTTTTAAGTGCTGTATTTAATTTATCGTTGTACGGTATGGTTGTATATATTTCGAGTGGTTTTTCGCGTGTTTGTGAATTATTGTTGTAATGTTTTATTTTTCTGAGCCTATTTTTGATTACTTTTTGTAAATGGGGAAGGGTAAAGTTTGGTAAATGAAGTGAATGTTATGGTCGTGGTACCTCTCATGTGACAGCAAAATGGCTCTGTCAACTAAAGCAGTTATCACACTATTTTTATAAGGATTATTAGTGTAGGAATAATAATTTAGGTATCTCCCAGAATATGTCGGTTTCCGATACCAGTTCGTGAAAATGTTCAAATTTTCTTGTGTAACTGATACATCAAGAAAGTTTAATTTATTGTCATGTTGTCGTTCTATAGTGAATTTTAAGCGCGGATGGAAATTATTAAATTGTTGGAGAATAGTCTCTATTTGGTCTTCATGTGCTATTACAAAACTGTCGTCAACGTATCTTTTGTAGTATTTAATATTTAAATTTGGGTTTGAGAAGATGGATTTTTCTAATTTTTGGAGGACTAGTTCTGAAATAGGGTTGCTTAGACTTGATCCTTGTGGAGTTCCATCTATTTGTTTATAAATTTTGCTGTCAAATGAGAAGCACGAGGATTCAAAACAGAGATTAATGCCTTCAATGAAGTGTTCTAAAGTTAACTCAGTATATTGTGATATTTTCTCCCAGTTTTCATTTATACACTCTACAACCAGTTCTTGTGGAATACTGGGAAATAAGTTTGTGACGTCAAGTGAAAATAATGTGTCATTTTCTGTTAATTTAAGTGTTTTTATGTCGTTTACAAAATCAAATGAGCTCCTGATGATGTGAGGGGAGTTTTTTGTAACATTATGAATTATTTCTGCTAAGAATTTGGCTATTTTATATGTTGGTGTGTCTAAAGTAGAGGTTATTTGTCTTAGGGGTGCATTTGGTTTATGAATTTTTGGTAACATGTACATCTTGCCTATAGAAGGATTCTGTACAATTAATTCCGGGTGATCAATTTTTTTACAATAGGTTCTGCATTTTTTATCTATAGTGGGGATGGGGTTTTTTGGAACATTTATATAAGTGGTGTCATCATTGAGGACGTTATTTGCTTTAGTAAGGTAATCGGTTTTGTTTAGGATGACAGTTTTTGAACCTTTATCTGCTTTTGTTACAATGATGTTTGGATGTAGTTTTAAAAATAAAAATGTATTAACTACTCATTAATTAATAAATGTTTTTATAAAGGTATGTACTAAATAGACCATTGTTGTTTACCATGTTAACTAAAAATATTGTTGTCATTAATTGTAGCTGATGATGGTGGAGTTGCACCACCGAAACGTCCACAAACTTTTATATTTTTTTAATAAACAAGATCCACATCGCCAAAAGTATATATTTATTTAAAAGTAATAATAATAATAATAATAATAATAATAATAATAATAATAATAATAATAATAATAATAATAATAATAATAATAATAATAATAATAATAATAATAATAATAATAATAATAATAATAATAATATTAATAATAATATTAATAATAATAATAATAATAATAATAATAATAATAATAATAATAATAATAATAATAATAATATTAATAATAATAATAATAATAATAATAATAATAATAATATTAATAATAATAATAATAATAATAATAATAATAATAATAATAATAATAATAATAATAATAATAATAATAATAATAATAATAATAATAATAATAATAATAATAATAATAATAATAATAATAATAATAATAATAATAATAATAATAATAATAATAATAATAATAATAATAATAATAATAATAATAATAATAATAATAATAATAATAATAATAATAATAATAATAATAATAATAATAATAATAATAATAATAATAATAATAATAATAATAATAATAATAATAATAATAATAATAATAATAATAATAATAATAATAATAATAATAATAATAATAATAATAATAATAATAATAATAATAATAATAATAATAATAATAATAATAATAATAATAATAATAATAATAATAATAATAATAATAATAATAATAATAATAATAATAATAATAATAATAATAATAATAATAATAATAATAATAATAATAATAATAATAATAATAATAATAATAATAATAATAATAATAATAATAATAATAATAATAATAATAATAATAATAATAATAATAATAATAATAATAATAATAATAATAATAATAATAATAATAATAATAATAATAATAATAATAATAATAATAATAATAATAATAATAATAATAATAATAATAATAATAATAATAATAATAATAATAATAATAATAATAATAATAATAATAATAATAATAATAATAATAATAATAATAATAATAATAATAATAATAATAATAATAATAATAATAATAATAATAATAATAATAATAATAATAATAATAATAATAATAATAATAATAATAATAATAATAATAATAATAATAATAATAATAATAATAATAATAATAATAATAATAATAATAATAATAATAATAATAATAATAATAATAATAATAATAATAATAATAATAATAATAATAATAATAATAATAATAATAATAATAATAATAATAATAATAATAATAATAATAATAATAATAATAATAATAATAATAATAATAATAATAATAATAATAATAATAATAATAATAATAATAATAATAATAATAATAATAATAATAATAATAATAATAATAATAATAATAATAATAATAATAATAATAATAATAATAATAATAATAATAATAATAATAATAATAATAATAATAATAATAATAATAATAATAATAATAATAATAATAATAATAATAATAATAATAATAATAATAATAATAATAATAATAATAATAATAATAATAATAATAATAATAATAATAATAATAATAATAATAATAATAATAATAATAATAATAATAATAATAATAATAATAATAATAATAATAATAATAATAATAATAATAATAATAATAATAATAATAATAATAATAATAATAATAATAATAATAATAATAATAATAATAATAATAATAATAATAATAATAATAATAATAATAATAATAATAATAATAATAATAATAATAATAATAATAATAATAATAATAATAATAATAATAATAATAATAATAATAATAATAATAATAATAATAATAATAATACGCTCATTTAGTGCTAATTGTTGCTATAACATAGAAATTTTGTGTTCGGCTCATTTTTGTGTTATTTGCTTTTGTTTAAAAGGTACACTACTTTTTCTTTATCATTTAAATTCGTGGTGTTGACTTTTAAAGCTATAAAAAAACAACGGAACACAAGTTGTGTTATTGGCAAGAGCCAACAAAGTAGCTGACATCTAGTGGCAAAATAAAACATTAGGTCGTAGGGAAAACCTTATAGGGTTATATACAACGATCTCTTATATACTAATACTAATAGATACCGCATCAAGTATTTTTGCTGTGCCAACATGTTTGCAAATAGGGGCGGAAGTATTCATTTCGCCTGCGCAAGATTGAAATTAGTACCAACATTGTTAGTAATACATGTACTTTTAAAATAGATATTAATGAAAGTTTTAGATATTTAACAATAATAATAATGACAGGATTACCCAAAAAAATATATTAAAATATGTTGCAACTTTTTTCGGTTAAGAATTAATTTTTCTTAGCACATAATTCCAACTAGTATTTTTCTTCTTTGAGTTGGTAATGGAAGTAACAGCTGTCGGCGCTATTTTGTGTAAGATCTGCAGTTATTTCATGTTTGGATTTTCTTACTGAACCTCGTGAGTCTTGTGGTTTTTACTTCGTTTGTTTTAAAATGGTAAAAAATTGTTGTGTGTGCAACTGTGTAAATTAGTTTTATTTAAAAATCAATAATATTGTACATGTAATTGTTTTATTCATTTATTTTCCTTACTGTTTTTATTACCCTTATAATATACATGTGTTAATAAATTATATGTTTTATTAATCATAATAATTAAAACAATTTAATTATTCGTTTAGACAAAAATATAGTTTTGAAATTCAAACAAATTTAAAAGCATTTTGCGCGCCAACTTACGCATGCGCAAACATTATTTCCGCCCCTACTTGCTGCTTAGATGTTGGCACAGAAATGATCATTGCGTAGAATAGCTTGTTCGGTATCTATTAGTATATGGGAGATCATTTCGGGAAAACCACATCCAAGAGATGGCAGCATTAAAGACAGACTTATAGGGAAAACTTTGAATTTTACACTTGTAGTCGTTGTAGTTTAATGCTTTGTTATAGGAAATATTCTGTTATTTTTGATTAAATTCAGAATGTTTATTACAATGACAGTTGTATATATTTATTTAAAAGGTGCTGTGCGACCTATAACCGAAGGAGAAGCAGTGTGTAAAGGTAAAATGAAATACAAATTTGTGGTTATCTTGCTTGTTAACTTATTTATTTTTAGTTACAGACACATTATTTTATATGGATATGAAGACAAAGCGGCACCTAACTCTATCGTGATAACAATAACACAAATGTCATCGTGTGGAAATGTGTGTGCAGCTGGAAAGCAGGACAGAGAGAAAAGTGGAAGACTCAAACTATTGGATTTAAAATTCATTATAGTTACATAATTATAAGTTCATTTTTGTCCATAAATTGTAATATTAAGAGGCAATATCACTTGATAATAATTACCTCACTCTTGTTTATTGTATAAAAGTGCAGATACGATTAAATATGTAAATAACCTCAATCATGTTGTGTTATAAATGTATTACATTTACTGGTTGACCACTCTGAAGGCAAGTTGTAAATAAAATTACAAATAAAAAAATATCATTGCTTTATTTTATTTAAAAAGGTAATTGTATTTTGTTTGATTAAAAAACAATCTACATGTATTATGTTTTGCAAGTCTTCCTCTTGCTGGCTCGATTTCTGGCATTTTTATCGTTCCTTCTTTTCTAGAAATATTATAAAATAAATGTAGTAATAATGTTAAAGAATAATAATTACTATTACTACTACTTACACGTAAGTAACTTCTCTCTATTTTTCTTCTGTACCAGAGGTTAGGGTTACGGTAATTTTTGGCATGGAATACCATTTTTTTAATGTTTTTCTTCTAATGACTATAAAAACAATCTAATAATGTATTGAAGCATAAATTTATATAAATACTTACATGAAATTAAATATCTAGGCAAAAATTATTGTGAATAAACGTTATTGAATGGTGACATGTTCTTGATTTTTAAAGCGATTTTCCATTGATATTTTAATATTTCAGTTTTTGGAAAATAGTGAACGAATATGTCTTTACTTGCATAATTATTACACTGCGGTACAACACAATATCTTTTCGTTTTGCTGGCCATTTTTGGCTCTTTTTTACTGTATAACCCTATATGACAGCACAACGTTTTCCCTACGACTTATATGTTTTATTTTGCCACCAGATGTCAGCTACTTTGTTGGCTCTTACAATTGGTTATATAGTAAACAAGAGCCAAAAATGAAAAGCATAACGAAAAGATATTGTGTTGTACCGCAGTGCAATAATTATGGAAGTACAGACATATCCGTTCACTATTTTCCAAAAACTGAAATATTAAAAAATCAACGGAAAATCGCTTTAAAAATCAAGAACATGTCACCATTCAATAACGTTTATTCACAATAATTTTTGCCTAGAAATTTAATTCCATGTAAGTATTTATATAAATTTATGCTTCAATACATTATTAGAATGTTTTTATAGTCATTAGAAGAAAAATATTTAAAAAATGCTATTCTATTGCAAAAATTACCGTAACCAGAATCTCTGGTACAGAGAAGAAAAATAGAGGTTACTTACTTGTAAGTAGGGGCGGTAATTATTATTCTTTAACATTATAACTACATTTATTTTATATTGTTTATAGGAAAGATAGAGAAGAAACGGTAAAAATGCCAGAAATCGAGCCAGCAAGAGGAAGACGTGCAAAGCATAATACATGTAGATGCTTTTTTAATCAAACAAAATACAATTACCATCAATTACCTTTTTAAATATAATAATAAAGCAATATTTTTTATTTGTAATTTTATTTACAACTTGCCTAAAAATGGGTCAACCAGTAAATGTAATACATTTATAACACAACATGAGTGAGGTAATTATTATCAAGTGATATTTATGTAACTATAATGCATTTTAAATTCAATAGTTTGGTATCTTCTACTTTTCTCCCTGTCCTGCTTTACAACTACACACACATTTCCACACGATGAGATTTGTATTATTATCACGATAGAGTTAGGTACTGCATCGTCTTAATATCCGTATAAAATAATGTGTCTATAACTTAAAATAAATAAGTTAACAAGCAAGATAATCACAAATTTGTATTTCATTTTACCTTTATAAACTGCGTCTCTTTCGGTTATGAGCCGCACAGCACCGTTTAAATAAATATATACATCTGTCATTGTAATAAACATTCTGAATTTAATCAAAAATAAGAGAATATTTCCTGAAACAAAGCATCAAACTACAACGACTACAAGTGTAAAATTCAACGTTTTCCCTAAAAGTCAGTCTTTAGTGCTGCCATCTCTTGGAAGTGGCTCCCCCGAATACAACAGTAAAAGTAAATGGCGAATGACGTAACGTGTCACTCCACAATATTCTCGAAAAGTGCATCGTCCTGCCTTCTCTTGGTACGAACAGGTGTACTAAACGTGTATAGTGTTCAAGTCGGTATAAATGTAATTCTTCTTGATATTATTAAATGAAAATTTGGCATTTGGCAACTGCGCTTATATATTACCATGCATAGTATTGTAGTCAAATAATATTATACTCCGGGCTGACCATACTAGTTGACGCTTCTATTTAAATTTCATTTTATTGAGTTAATAGCTAAAATTGCATGGATACGGAAATATATAACTTTTCTGTAAACATACATTGCCAATGAAAAATGAATGAAGTTGTGTACCAAATTTCGGTTCTCCAAATTTGAGGAGGATTAAAATTTAAAAATGTTCGGTGCAATCAGTCTTTGTGTCAAATTTTAAGTTTATAGAACGTAGGAAAGTCACCTGACCCATATTTAGGAATTTCACTGAAATAAGTCTACAATTTACAATAACTCTGTGGAAATTAGACTCTGTTTTACATTTCAGATTTCTAGGACATAAAGGAAAGTCTCCAAACCCATACTTTTGCGTATAACAATAAAATTATTCCATAATTTCTAAATGTTCTACGAAATTGGGATGTGTACCACATTTCAGTTTTCTAGGATATATAGAAAAGTTCTCCACCTCATATTTGGGTATAATACTCAAATGGCGCTAAAATGTTCCGCGAAATTAGCGTGTATACTAAATTTCAGCTTTATAGGATATTCGGAAATCATTAAAAATAGCTTGTGCAAATTTACAGCGTTCAAGAACATAAGAAAGTCTCTCAACCCATATTTGGGCATAACAGTAATATAATCCCATAATTTACAAATGTTCTGCTAAATTAGGGTATGTACCACTTGTTTAGTTCTCTAGGACGCAAAGGAAACTCTCGACCCATAGTTGGGTTTAAAATCCCAATGACACTAAAATTTTAAAGTGTTTCGCGGTATTACGATATATGTATACTAAAATTTCATACCTATAGCTTATATTTATTAATAAAATATATTTACGCTATCAAGTAAATACTTATATTTTAAATGTTAAAAGAAAATTTTGTGAACCACTCGTCTTGACTCGGCAGGTCGGCAATGCGATGGGTAGATTATCATTTGGCATTTCAGCGACGTCGCCGAAGTGACCACTTTGTCGTTGAAATGCCGGGTAGTCAGGAGGTACTGTGCTACTGTTACTTTTTTTCAATTTGTAAACAGCAGGAGGTTTTATTAGTAAAATATCTACTGTCTCTTTTACACTTTGATTTAGTTGGCGTAAGGTATTGTTGCTCTAGCTTTATTTTCAAATGACAGGAGGTATTGTGCTACTGTTACTTTATATCAAGTCGTAATTAGCGGGACGTCTTAGTAAAAAAACTACTGTCAACTTTACACTTTGATATAAATAGCGGGAGGTCTTGTTAGTAAAAAAATCTCTTTTATAATTTGATTGAGATGGCGGGAGGTACTGTTGCTCTAGCTTCATTTTTAATTGACAGGAGGTATTGTGCTACTATTACTTTATATCAATTAGTAAATAGCGGGAGGTCTAAGTAAAAAAATCTACTGTCACTTTTACACTTTGATTTAGTTGGCAAGAGGTACTGTTGTTCTAGCTTCATTTTCAATTGACAGGAGGTACTGTGCTACAGTTACTTTATCTCAATTTGTGAATGGCGGAAGGTCTTGTTAGTAAAAAAATCTGTCACTTTTGTATTTTGATTTAGTTCGCAGGAGGTACTATTGTTCTAGCTTTATTTTCAATTGACGGGAGGTGTTGTGCTACTGTAACTTTATATCAATTTGTAATTAGCTGGATGTCTTATTAAAAAAAACTACTGTCAACTTTAAACTTTAATTTAGTTGGCAAGAGGTACTGTTGCTCTAGCTTTATTTTTAATTGACAACAGGTATTGTGCTACTGTTATTTTATATTAATTTGTAATTAGCGGGACGTTTTAATAAAAAAGCTACTGTCACCTTTACACTTTGATTTAATTAGCAGAAGGTATTGTTGCTCTGGCCTTACTTTCAATTGACATGCGGTACCTACTGTGCTACTGTTAATTTGACTCAATTTGTAAATAGCGGGAGCTCTTGTTAGTAAAAAAAACTACTGTCACTTTTACACTTTGCTCTAATTGGCGGGAGGTACTGTTGCTCTATATTTATCGGGTCATTTTTTATCACATTTTGCGGAGTAGAAATTCACTTGTGTACGGACTACACATTAGTCTAGTTAGGAATATTTGTTTTTTATCTAGTTACTTATGGCATGTTTGGCAACATTTTCCAAGTGCATACGAACCGTCAAGTAGGTAAACAAGGGGATTTCTGGACCACTGGATGGCATGTGTCCATCGACATCTACCATGGGGGTTAATTTAGTAGCTATGTGGTAGTTCTTCAGCAACTTTTTGTGTGTTGAGGGGTAGTTCTTTGGCAACCCTTATGTGTTTTGAAGGCTGAGGGGGTGTGTGGCTTTGTAATTGTTATTAACAGAGAGATACAAGAACAACACCCCCCCCCCCCATTGTGTGTGCTGGTGATAGTGTTTTATTAGCGAGGGCAGGATGTTTGTTTTACTGCAGTACGTGTGTATCCGGTGATAGTGTTTTTTTATCAGCAAGGACAGGATGTTTTGTTGCGTTTAATTGGCGTTACAGCGGATGTGGTGTGATATTGTTATCTGCACGTGTGTCCGGTGATAATATTTTTATCAAAAAATAACAGGATGTTTATTGTTGTAGCGTTGGTGATAATTTTTTTCCAAGAATTGAAATAGGATGTGGTGTGATACTGTATCTGCACGTGTTTCCTGTGATAATGTTTTATCAACAAGGACAGGATGTTTGCTGATATGAATTGTTGGTGATAAATTTATTCCGAGAATTTTTACAGGATATGGTGTGATACTGTATCTGCTTGGACTGGGGTGTGGGGAACGAAGTTACCACCACCATTTATGTTGCAATTAACAAATTGTTGGGGATATAAGTATAAAACAATATAAGTTTTTAATTAATACATTAGTAAGTTTTATAATAAAAAATAGTTACAAAGCATTAAAAATTAAAAAACATAATGCCAAGTTTAATAAAAAACACAATGTGGGTAGTTAATAAGCTTCATAATTTTGAGAAAAATAGTGTGAAATATAAAGCATTATTTCACCATTGTAACGTGTCAAACAGTTTACTACCATTAAATAAATTAAGTGAAGAAGAAATAAATGCTCTTCCGGAAGAAATACTTGATGAAGAATCTTTGACTTTAACTTTTGTATGGGACAAATTATCGGAAACTAAAAAATTAAAATATAAAATATACGAACCATGTTTAAAACATCCAGATATAAGAAAATGTCGTATTGATCATGTTGGTGACTGCCTTACTACAAGTAATTGCCCATTATGTTGCGATGAAAAAGAAGAAATATACAAAAAGGAAGAATCTGCTAGATTAATAGTATATTATTCAACGAGCGTATTATGATGGCTCTTATTCACGAGGATGATTTTAGAACACGAGCCGTAGGCGAGTGTGGTAATTCATCCGAGTGAATAATAGCCATTATACGCGAGTAGAATACGATATTTTATCTACACCTGCAATTGAAATCATATTATACCGGGTGACACTGAAAAATGGTCCACTCTAAATAACTTGTTTATAATTATTTTTAGTTTAAATTTAACTTTCTTAGATTTTTCAGGTAGTAAGGAAAGTGAGGTTATATCAGCTGGTTCCACAATTTTTCTTCGGTTTAAAATTGTTTTTTCGCGCTTCCGTCAAGTTTTAAGCATCAAAATCATGCAGGAACTGTCAGATTACTGCAAACTGAAATGAAATGAGTCACTCACTGTCGTAAAAATATTATAAAAAATCTATAGCTGAGTATTTTTAATACAAGAAAATAGAATATTTATAGGTTTTGAACCTAATTGTAAGTAATTATAATGAAATTTGCAGTGAAAAATCCAAATAAAATTATTTTGATTTTTCAGGTTATGATATAGGAATGAAATGCCGTGAAACGTACAAAGGAATGAATTATGTTGACTTAAATAATGTGCACAATGTAATATATTTATAAAATTCATTAATTTGAAATTAAAATATTCTGAAGTTATCAACACAGAAAATTTCCTTAGAATTTAGAATTTGAGTAATAAATAATAATAAACAGAAAAGTCGACACATAAAATCTTGTCTATCACATATCCAGAAACGGTTTTGCGAATATTTGCTTGCGCATAACCGCTAAATGAAGTTGATTGTGAACCCTCAACAATAAATTTGACAGTTCCGTGTCTTATGTAACCTCGCCCCGTGGATTATGACTCATAATCCACGGGGCGTGGATAATGAACGGTATTATGTATCCATGGTTACGTACATAATCAATATATTATTAAACAGGTGTAGATAAACACATTTTTGGATTGGCCTTATATACATATGAAACCGGAAGATATGGCAAAACACGGATTTATATATTTAAAAACAGCAGATTGTGTTAAATGTGTATTTTGTAAACTTGAATTGTATAGATTTAAAGAAGGGGGCGACATATATCAAGATCATAAACAGTATAATCCAGATTGTCCATTTATTAATGTTTAAAAAATAAAATATATAAATTTAATTAATTTTAAAGTAAATAGAGGGGGTAACCTTTTAATACTATAACTATATAATAATGTAAAATGTTAATGTTTTTTCATAGCAATATATAATAATGGTGAATAAAAAAGTTAAACAAATAAAAAATTTAAAACAAAAAAGAATACTTTTGCTTTTAAATTTAATAAATAAACATAAAAAAAATTAAAACAATTAAAATATGACATTGAACTTTATATTTTAAATAAAAATATGACACAGTTATATTTAAAATAATAGTAAAAAAGAGAGGGGGAAAATGTAATAAAAGGCGAGTGTAAATAAAGTAATATTTACTGTTTATAATTCATTGTAGTTAAAATGGCTACCAAAGAACTAAAATGTAAATGTGTTTTTTACCATAATGTGAATGCAAATTGTAACGCTCTACCTGAAAAATGTCCAGGATGTGAAGGAACATATTGTTGGATGTATATACCTCCAAGTGTATACAATGAAGGTACTATATCATGTTATAGAAAATCATGTATTTATTCAACTGAAAGTGGCAACGTCTATAAGTATCATCCAAAATTAGAAAACAAAGATAAAATTAACAATAAATATGATGATAATGATGATCATGATAATGATGATGATGATGATGATGATGATGATGATGATGATGAGGATGATGATAATAATGATAATGATGATGACGTTGATGATAATGATGATGATGATGACGATGAAAATAATTATATGGATAATACTGATAATGAGAATGATAATGAAAATAATGCTATTACTTATTATTGCAATTATTTAAACACAAATGATGATAATATTGTTGATAATAATGAAAATAAGAATTATACGTATTATTGTAATGATGTAGAAACAAATGTTAATAATAATGAAGATAATGGTGATTATTTCATGTAATAAAACTATGTAATAATTGTATTTGTATTAACAAAAATAAAGTAATTTTAATTTTATATTTTAGTTTATTTTGTAAAACCTAACCTATTATTGTAAAACAAATATTTTTTTTTGTTATAAAATAATTGTCAACATTTACAGTATTATTAGTTTAACAATGAGCGTTGACAAGTTTGGACATGGATTTAGTGGTAATACTATTATAAAAAATGTAATAGGATTTAAACGTACTCAAGATAATAATTTAGATTTTGAAAGTAAACGATTAAAAAATATTGAAAATCCTGAAAAAAATAATGATGCTTGCACAAAAATATTTGTTGATTTATTAAAGAAAGAATTATATAAAAATTATGATTTATTAAATAATTTACATAAAAAACAAGAAAATAAACTTACTACGCAGAATAATTTTATTAACAATTTAAAATTAGAACTTGTAAAAAAATTAATTTATTAAATAATTTAGTTACAAATCAAGAGAATTTACTTATTAAACAAAATAAAATTATAAATAAAAGTAACACAATTGAAATAATAAATAACTTAGACACAAATAATGATAATATTGTTAATAATAATGAAAATTAGAATTATACATATTATTGTAATGATGTAAAAACAAATGTTAATAATAATAAAGATAATAATGATTATTTTGTGTAATAAAACTATGTAATAATTGTATTTGTATTAACAAAAATAAAGTAATTTTAATTTTATATTTTAGTTTATTTTGTAAAACTTAACCTATTTTTGTAAAACAAATATTTTTTTATTATAAAATAATTGTCAACATTTATAGTATTATTAGTTTAACAATGAGCGTTGACAAGTTTGGACATTATAATGGATTTAGTGGTAATACTATTAATAGTAACAAATAAATAAATAAATATATCATCACGGCTTATTACCCATTGCTGGGTGTGCCAATCTGCTTTGTACGCAGATGCGGTAATGATGAAATATTTGCACCGTGCGGGCGCTTACCAGGCGTCACCTCACGGGCACTCATTGCTGGCGTGGAGAGTGCACCACAGGGGTCAGTTTTGTGCCATTTAAAATTGGAAATATTTGGCGTCGGTCGGGATCGAACCCGGTTCCCCAGATTCGAGACCTGACACTCAGGCTCGCGGCCACAAGACCCCATAATAGCTCATCAACAATATTTAAAACTGAAGACATTTTTATAGCAAAAACTGGAACTAAACTGTTTACAACAACACAACTTTTTAATTAATGAATGTTAATATTATGATCCGCTGGGTTTATATACATGCTCTTATCAACTTATTTTATCTCTACAGCAGCCATCATTCTGTTTTGCTTTTATTGATAACATACTTCCTGTGATATGTTTTATCAACTTATTTTATTTTTTACAGAAAACCGTCATTTGCTTTTATTAAAAACATGCTTTTTTAATAAAAAATTAAA
Source organism: Harpalus rubripes (assembly GCA_963082715.1). Classification (NCBI taxonomy): domain Eukaryota; kingdom Metazoa; phylum Arthropoda; class Insecta; order Coleoptera; family Carabidae; genus Harpalus; species Harpalus rubripes. The sequence goes on along the minus strand of OY720458.1, from coordinate 25,899,314 downwards.
AAATATTTAACATATATATTTTAATGTATTATTAAATCAGTTTTATTTACCCATGAATTATGCGTATTATTAAATCCTAACCATTTTACTAGTACTTTAGAACCTTTAGTGCGCAATATTTTTTCAACTAAATAACATCAGGATATTTAGCTTTTTGTATTTCTTGTTCATAAAAAGAACCTTGTATTATATTTTGGTTTAAATCCATAAGTTCATAAGTAACAGGGTTTGTATGTTTGACCTTATAAATAATAAATATTTCAGTTGACCAATTTGGTTCATATCCTTTTTCAAAAATATGTTTATATTTATTTATTCTTACATAATTTCCTTTATTAAACTTAGCTTTTCCACTAATTTTAATGTTGTTGTAAACATGTTGCAGTAAATATTTTTCAGTTTTTTTGGTTACATTAATAGGTTTCATACGTATAGTTCTATGTTTTGCATTGTTATATTGTATTAAAATTTTATTTATTATTTTAATCCAATTATGTGATCCTTGATAACTAAATTTTCGCCACATAATATTTTTTAGTGTTCTGTTAAACCTTTCACAGACTGAAGCTTTAGTATTTTCATCATTTGTAGTATAGTAATTAATATTGTATTTATTCATTAATTGTTTAAATTTTAAATTATTAAATTCTTTACCATTATCAGACTGCAAATTTTTTGGTATACGTTTTTGAAAAAAAATACTTTTCATAGCATTTGTTATATCCTCGGAAGATTTTGTTTTAACAGGCACAGCTTATGCATATTTGGAAAACACATCAATAACTGTTAACAGATATTTAAAATTATTGTTTTCCTTTTTATATTTGATCATATCTACAAGATCACATTGCCACAAATCATCGATACCTTTTGTTATAACTCTCCTTCTTGGAAAATTTTTACGTACAGGTTTGTGTAACTCATTTACTACTTGTAATTTACTCATTATCTTTAAATGTTTTAAACTATACTAATTAAATTAACAATAAAAATATGTTTATATAAAATAAACTAAATAATAATATCTGCTTCACGCAATTCTTCTAATATTGATAGTATTTCATTATTATGATTTGTATGACCAGCATCTTTTGAAGCAATTAATAATTTTAATCTATCAACAAGTTCATTTGGATCATCCCAATGTACATAATCAAATTGTTTATTAGTAACATTCATATATTTAGGAATTTTAAATCCTTTACCTATTAAACTTCTTTTTTTTACTTTTCTTTTTCTTATTGCTGCTTTTTGTAGCGCAGGTTTAATAATATCCAAATATTTACTACTTGAAGACCCTTTTATTTGACCAAATTCATTGTTCCCCTTTCTATGAGCATTTCTTTTTAATAAAATGTCAATATAATTTTTTAAATCACTTGAATTATAATTTTTAAGATTTTTTCAAAATAAAAGTTCGTATAATCCTACTGTACCATTATACCATGTATCTTGAACAAAAATATTATTTTTATGAAAATTTATATTTGTGTTACCTATTACTAATTCATTTTTTTTATTTATATGCACGCCATATGTACCATCTTTATCTCTTTTATTTGCTGTATTTAAAAATGTTAAGTATTTAGCGGTAATATCTTCATCTTCTTGTAATACGTCTAAAGTATTTTTTGCTGGTGAAAATGATTTTAATGATACTGGTGAAGACGGTGGTGATGATGATGACATAGATTTATAATCGTCAGTATCCTCATCATCTTCTTCATCATCATCATCATCATTATTATTAGAAATATTAATAAAATCTACATTATTATCATTACTATTTTCGTTTGCTTTTGAAGTTGAAGGTTTATTTTCAAAATCATTTTCATTTGTTTTTAATATTTGATATTTATTTTGACTTTTATTTTTGTTTAAATTAACATTAATATTTTTTAATTTCACCAATTGTTTTAATGGTTTTGTTATAGGTTTAAAAGTTTTTTTCAATTTCATGTTTTGTTTCAGCTTCTCCACTTTTAAGATTTTTATATTTATTTCGAATAGAGTCACTAACACTTATTATACGTTCAATTAGTTTTTTGTTATCTTTACTCATTTTGTGTTTATGCAAATTAACTTTATGATTGTTTATTTTGTTTGTTTGTTTGTTTGCTTGTTTGTTTGTCTGTTTGTTTGTTTGTTTGTCTGTTTGTTTTATTACTGCTTGACTATCTGTTAGCAAAGCAAATTAAAAACTAATTATGTTAAATAATTTACATTATTATATATAATATAAAATAGTTAACTGTAACTGTATAATTATTTTTAAACTATGTTTACATAGTTATGAAATCCTTTTTATATCTTCCATTTAAAATGTCACTGTCTTTATCAATTAAAGCAAATCCAAATTTTTTATTCCAACATTTAGAACAAAATTCCTTAAATTTGTCATTTTTCATATCAGTATTTACATGCTCATTAAATATATGTCTTAAATTTCTTTCGTCTTGCTTAAATATTATAATTAAATTGGCATTATCTCTAATTAATTGCTTTGGAATACATGAATATGTTTGACATAAATAAAAACAATCAACAGAATTATGACGCCCCATACTAAAATATTCCCTAATACAGTTTTGTTTATCACATGCAACATCATCAAAAATAAATACAGAATTCTGTTTTGCATTTTGAGGTTTTATTATTTTTTTATTATCAATGTAAGGAAAATATCCCATACCTTTAACACGTGATATACATTCTTTTAGAAATTTATACTTTGGTTGATGTAATGATTTTGAGTAAATATAAACGTTTTCAAATTTTAAACCATTTAAATGTGATAATAAACTTAAAACAACATTTGTTTTTCCACAATTAGAAGGACCACAAATAATACACCTTATAGTATTTGGTAATAAATCACCATGCTTTCTAATTATTTTTTTTGACTAATATCAAAATTTTCAACTTCTAAACTTTTTTTATAACGTGTGAAATGCATCTTCATCTAACTACATACTTTTTACAAATGATATATAAAGAAAGTTATTAATGGTTTATATTTCATTTACAGTTGTGTGTTCAATGATAACATATCGAAGTGGTGCAGGATTATTAAATTCTGCAATAAATTCTCTTCCATTTGAATTACATATTCCAGGCTATCAGTATTGTGGACCAGGCACCAATTTAAAAAAGCGGTTAGCCAGAGGAGACGCAGGTATAAATTTGTTAGATGCTGCTTGTAAATATATGATATAAGTTACTCAAAAAGTAATGATATAACGGAGCGACATAAAGCAGATAAAATATTACAAGAAAAAGCCTGGTCACGAATTTTAGCAAAGGACGCATCTGTAGGAGAAAAATCAGCAGCTTGGTTTGTAACAAATGCTATGAAATAAAAAAGAAAAATAGGTATGGGAAAAATAAAAAGAAAAAATGCAAAAAAACAATATAAACGTAAATTAAAAACAGGTGGTTTTTTACCTTTTTTACCAGCAGTTTTACCACTTATAGGTAAAGCATTAATAGCAGGAGCTGCTTCAGCTGCTGCAAATTATGGTGTAAAAAAGCTCTTAGTAAAGGAAAAGGATTATATTTATATCCTTATAAAAAAGGTGGTGGTGGTAGTTGCAAAAAAAACAAAAAAGCAAAAAAGAAAATAAATTGCTAAAACAATTACCAAATAGACCGCTAAATAACTATGATTTAATTAAATTTTCAAAAAAAAATCCCACATTTTCGAGGAGTATTTATGCGTAATGATTTACCAAAAAACCAATTAAAAATTGAATCCGCTATTGTTAATTTGGATAATAAAGAAGGACCTGGCACACATTGGGTAGCAACAATAAAAATTCTATAATTTACTATGACAGTTTTGGAAAATTACCCCCACCACTTGAACTAGTAAAATATTTTGGTTGTAATACTAATATTAAATATAATTATAAAAAAAATCAAAATGATAAATCTTTTAAATGTGGACACTTATGCTTAAAGTTTTTATATAAATAATTAAAACATGCATTACTTTATACCAGTATAATTCTAATGTCGCAAAGCATTACACTTACAGGAAAATCGCATGAACTTACATGTGATTTTTCACCTGCCATGGAATTAAATGGTGATAGTGAGTATGTAATTGTCTTAATTAATTTTCACACTTATAATTCAATTCCAAATATAGATAAAACAAACAACAAATTTTATTATGATAATAAAGTTCTTACCATACCTGATGGTTCTTATGAACTGAGTGATATTAATAATTATTTACGTTACGTTCTTAGTCATCCAAGGGCTATAGATATTTATGATTATGATGGAATTGTTAAAAAAAGAAAATATGAGTATAACAATTTAAATATGATAAGTTTAAATGCAAATCCTAATACATTAAAATGTGAAATAGCTAGTACTTTTAAAATAGATTTTACAAAAAAAATACCTTTGGTAAATTACTAGGGTTTTCAAATCGTGTATTGGAACCTCATGTAATTCATATTGCTGACGATACTGTAAATATAACAAAAGTAAATTCTATATTAATTAATTGTAATATCGTAACAGGTTCCTACAAAAATAATAAAAAAACTCATATATTACATGAGTTTTACCCATCAGTACCTCCAGGCTATAAAATAGTTGAAACACCTAGTAATGTTATTTATTTACCTGTGAACGTGCGAACCATAAACAACATTACGTTAGACATTCTTGATCAAGACGGTGATTTAATCAATTTTCGAGACGAAACAATTACAGTTAGACTTCATTTAAAAAAAATATAAATGGGTATTGACTTTAATATAATAAAATCATCACAGCCTATGCAAATAAGTAGACTTATAAATAATAATCAAAACTTAAAAACGCTTAATAACCAACCAGTTGTCAAAGCGTTAAGACCGGCTAATATCCGCTTTCTTTTATCTCAAGGTTTTAAAATAAAAAAATGAGTGCCAACATTTTAAATATTCGTAAAAATATATCCTTTGATACTAGCATAAGACGTGAAGAATGGCATACACATGATCCTTATGCCTCTACAAGATATGAAAATAATGATGAAATAAGAATTCCTATTAATTATCAAGATATTTACGTAACACCTTTTGACAGTTACATAATTATTGAAGGTAAATTTATTAAAAGTGATAATTCGCCTTTGGACGAAGATCAAAAAGTTACATTAGCAAATAATAGATTTGCATTCCTTTTTGATGAAATAAGATATGAATTATTTGGAGTTGAAGTAGATAAAGCTAAAAATATTGGTATTACAAGTACAATTAAGGGTTATGTTTCTATAAATTAAAATGAAAAATATATATATCAAACAGCTGGATGGAATCATGAAAATATTATAAATACTAGTAAAGAATTTTTAGTTTCATTGCCATTAAAATTGTTAGTAGGATTTGTAGAAGATTTTCAACAAATAATTGCAAACGCAAGAGAAGAACTTATTTTAATTCGTTCTAAAAATGATAAAAATGTTTATATTAGTAAAACAGAATTAAACATTAAAATAAACAAAATTCAATGGCGTGTAAAACATATTTATCCACATGATATAGAAAAATTACTACTTTTAAAAATTATTAATAATAAATTACCTCTATTAATTCCGTTTAGAAGTTGGTCTTTGTATGAATATCCATCTTTACCAATTGCAACAAAAGAAATTTGGACTATAAAATCATCTACTCAGTTAGAAACACCTAGGTATGTAATTTTAGCATTTCAAACAAATGTTAAAAATAATCTAAATACCGATTCTAGTAAATTTAATCACTGTAATATAACTGATGTAAAATTATATTTAAATTCAGAATATTGTTCTTATGAAAGTAATTTAAATATTAATTTTAATAATAATCAATATACATTACTTTATGAAATGTATATGCATTTTCAAAGGTCTTATTATAATAAAATGAGTAATCCACTTATAAGCTGGAAGGATTTTAAAACAATTGCTCCTCTTATTGTAATAGACTGTTCAAAACAAAATGAAAAACTTAAATCAACAACAGTTGATATACGGTTGGAATTTGAAGCATCTGAAAATTTTCCAGGAATGACAACGGCATATTGTTTAATTTTGCATGATAAAGTTGTTGAATATACCCCCTTAAACGAATCAGTTAATATTAAGGTAAGTTTATAATTTTTTTATTAGTTTAATATAAACGTTTGTGAAGTAATGATGATGAACGTTAAATTACTAATTTTTCTTTTATTGTTATTAGTTTGCAAACTAAAAGCATTAAATTTAATAGATGCTGTAAGTTATTTAAATACATATGGTTATTTAAATTTTACTAATAATTCAAATATTGAATCAATTAGTGAAACAAATATACATATAATAAATGCTTTAAAATTATATCAGCAAAAATTTAATTTAACTGCTGATGGAACGCTTAACTTAGACACTGTAAATTTAATGCAATAACGGTGTGGTGTATTAGATTTAAACTATGTTGTAGGTTATAATAAATGGGTAAATACGATAAAATGGCATTTTTATGAAATAAATAATAATTACAATAATTATAATATAAAAAATTTAATTAAAAGAGCGTTTGAGTTATGGGCAAAAGAAACTAATCTAGTATTTACTGAAACTAATTTAAATCCAAATATATTAATTTCATTTGGTAGATATAAACATTTTAAATCATCATCATTTTATTATTGCTATGATTATTTTGATGGTAATAACGGTGTGTTAGCTCATGCATATTCACTTATGAAGGATCAAAGACCTATAGAAATTCATTTCGATTTAGATGAGGATTGGGAATTTAAACTTAATCAACCAAAATCTATTAAATCCACAAGTTTTTTTGAAGTAGCTGTACATGAAATTGGACATGTGTTGGGAATACAGCATTCACATAATCATAATTCAATAATGTATCCATACTATTTTTCAAAATTATTTAAAAATTCTAAGCTCAATTTACCAAATGATGATGTTAATGCAATACAAAAACTATACGGTGTTCCAAAACCGCCAGATAAAACAACAACAACAACAACAACAACAACAACAACAACAACAACAACAACAACAACAACAACAACAACAACAACAACAACAACAACAACAACAACAACAACAACAACAACAACAACAACAACAACAACAACAACAACAACAACAACAACAACAACAACAACAACAACAACAACAACAACAACAACAACAACAACAACAACAACAACAACAACAACAACAACAACAACAACAACAACAACAACAACAACAACAACAACAACAACAACAACAACAACAACAACAACAACAACAACAACAACAACAACAACAACAACAACAACAACAACAACAACAACAACAACAACAACAACAACAACAACAACAACAACAACAACAACAACAACAACAACAACAACAACAACAACAACAACAACAACAACAACAACAACAACAACAACAACAACAACAACAACAACAACAACAACAACAACAACAACAACAACAACAACAACAACAACAACAACAACAACAACAACAACAACAACAACAACAACAACAACAACAACAACAACAACAACAACAACAACAACAACAACAACAACAACAACAACAACAACAACAACAACAACAACAACAACAACAACAACAACAACAACAACAACAACAACAACAACAACAACAACAACAACAACAACAACAACAACAACAACAACAACAACAACAACAACAACAACAACAACAACAACAACAACAACAACAACAACAACAACAACAACAACAACAACAACAACAACAACAACAACAACAACAACAACAACAACAACAACAACAACAACAACAACAACAACAACAACAACAACAACAACAACAACAACAACAACAACAACAACAACAACAACAACAACAACAACAACAACAACAACAACAACAACAACAACAACAACAACAACAACAACAACAACAACAACAACAACAACAACAACAACAACAACAACAACAACAACAACAACAACAACAACAACAACAACAACAACAACAACAACAACAACAACAACAACAACAACAACAACAACAACAACAACAACAACAACAACAACAACAACAACAACAACAACAACAACAACAACAACAACAACAACAACAACAACAACAACAACAACAACAACAACAACAACAACAACAACAACAACAACAACAACAACAACAACAACAACAACAACAACAACAACAACAACAACAACAACAACAACAACAACAACAACAACAACAACAACAACAACAACAACAACAACAACAACAACAACAACAACAACAACAACAACAACAACAACAACAACAACAACAACAACAACAACAACAACAACAACAACAACAACAACAACAACAACAACAACAACAACAACAACAACAACAACAACAACAACAACAACAACAACAACAACAACAACAACAACAACAACAACAACAACAACAACAACAACAACAACAACAACAACAACAACAACAACAACAACAACAACAACAACAACAACAACAACAACAACAACAACAACAACAACAACAACAACAACAACAACAACAACAACAACAACAACAACAACAACAACAACAACAACAACAACAACAACAACAACAACAACAACAACAACAACAACAACAACAACAACAACAACAACAACAACAACAACAACAACAACAACAACAACAACAACAACAACAACAACAACAACAACAACAACAACAACAACAACAACAACAACAACAACAACAACAACAACAACAACAACAACAACAACAACAACAACAACAACAACAACAACAACAACAACAACAACAACAACAACAACAACAACAACAACAACAACAACAACAACAACAACAACAACAACAACAACAACAACAACAACAACAACAACAACAACAACAACAACAACAACAACAACAACAACAACAACAACAACAACAACAACAACAACAACAACAACAACAACAACAACAACAACAACAACAACAACAACAACAACAACAACAACAACAACAACAACAACAACAACAACAACAACAACAACAACAACAACAACAACAACAACAACAACAACAACAACAACAACAACAACAACAACAACAACAACAACAACAACAACAACAACAACAACAACAACAACAACAACAACAACAACAACAACAACAACAACAACAACAACAACAACAACAACAACAACAACAACAACAACAACAACAACAACAACAACAACAACAACAACAACAACAACAACAACAACAACAACAACAACAACAACAACAACAACAACAACAACAACAACAACAACAACAACAACAACAACAACAACAACAACAACAACAACAACAACAACAACAACAACAACAACAACAACAACAACAACAACAACAACAACAACAACAACAACAACAACAACAACAACAACAACAACAACAACAACAACAACAACAACAACAACAACAACAACAACAACAACAACAACAACAACAACAACAACAACAACAACAACAACAACAACAACAACAACAACAACAACAACAACAACAACAACAACAACAACAACAACAACAACAACAACAACAACAACAACAACAACAACAACAACAACAACAACAACAACAACAACAACAACAACAACAACAACAACAACAACAACAACAACAACAACAACAACAACAACAACAACAACAACAACAACAACAACAACAACAACAACAACAACAACAACAACAACAACAACAACAACAACAACAACAACAACAACAACAACAACAACAACAACAACAACAACAACAACAACAACAACAACAACAACAACAACAACAACAACAACAACAACAACAACAACAACAACAACAACAACAACAACAACAACAACAACAACAACAACAACAACAACAACAACAACAACAACAACAACAACAACAACAACAACAACAACAACAACAACAACAACAACAACAACAACAACAACAACAACAACAACAACAACAACAACAACAACAACAACAACAACAACAACAACAACAACAACAACAACAACAACAACAACAACAACAACAACAACAACAACAACAACAACAACAACAACAACAACAACAACAACAACAACAACAACAACAACAACAACAACAACAACAACAACAACAACAACAACAACAACAACAACAACAACAACAACAACAACAACAACAACAACAACAACAACAACAACAACAACAACAACAACAACAACAACAACAACAACAACAACAACAACAACAACAACAACAACAACAACAACAACAACAACAACAACAACAACAACAACAACAACAACAACAACAACAACAACAACAACAACAACAACAACAACAACAACAACAACAACAACAACAACAACAACAACAACAACAACAACAACAACAACAACAACAACAACAACAACAACAACAACAACAACAACAACAACAACAACAACAACAACAACAACAACAACAACAACAACAACAACAACAACAACAACAACAACAACAACAACAACAACAACAACAACAACAACAACAACAACAACAACAACAACAACAACAACAACAACAACAACAACAACAACAACAACAACAACAACAACAACAACAACAACAACAACAACAACAACAACAACAACAACAACAACAACAACAACAACAACAACAACAACAACAACAACAACAACAACAACAACAACAACAACAACAACAACAACAACAACAACAACAACAACAACAACAACAACAACAACAACAACAACAACAACAACAACAACAACAACAACAACAACAACAACAACAACAACAACAACAACAACAACAACAACAACAACAACAACAACAACAACAACAACAACAACAACAACAACAACAACAACAACAACAACAACAACAACAACAACAACAACAACAACAACAACAACAACAACAACAACAACAACAACAACAACAACAACAACAACAACAACAACAACAACAACAACAACAACAACAACAACAACAACAACAACAACAACAACAACAACAACAACAACAACAACAACAACAACAACAACAACAACAACAACAACAACAACAACAACAACAACAACAACAACAACAACAACAACAACAACAACAACAACAACAACAACAACAACAACAACAACAACAACAACAACAACAACAACAACAACAACAACAACAACAACAACAACAACAACAACAACAACAACAACAACAACAACAACAACAACAACAACAACAACAACAACAACAACAACAACAACAACAACAACAACAACAACAACAACAACAACAACAACAACAACAACAACAACAACAACAACAACAACAACAACAACAACAACAACAACAACAACAACAACAACAACAACAACAACAACAACAACAACAACAACAACAACAACAACAACAACAACAACAACAACAACAACAACAACAACAACAACAACAACAACAACAACAACAACAACAACAACAACAACAACAACAACAACAACAACAACAACAACAACAACAACAACAACAACAACAACAACAACAACAACAACAACAACAACAACAACAACAACAACAACAACAACAACAACAACAACAACAACAACAACAACAACAACAACAACAACAACAACAACAACAACAACAACAACAACAACAACAACAACAACAACAACAACAACAACAACAACAACAACAACAACAACAACAACAACAACAACAACAACAACAACAACAACAACAACAACAACAACAACAACAACAACAACAACAACAACAACAACAACAACAACAACAACAACAACAACAACAACAACAACAACAACAACAACAACAACAACAACAACAACAACAACAACAACAACAACAACAACAACAACAACAACAACAACAACAACAACAACAACAACAACAACAACAACAACAACAACAACAACAACAACAACAACAACAACAACAACAACAACAACAACAACAACAACAACAACAACAACAACAACAACAACAACAACAACAACAACAACAACAACAACAACAACAACAACAACAACAACAACAACAACAACAACAACAACAACAACAACAACAACAACAACAACAACAACAACAACAACAACAACAACAACAACAACAACAACAACAACAACAACAACAACAACAACAACAACAACAACAACAACAACAACAACAACAACAACAACAACAACAACAACAACAACAACAACAACAACAACAACAACAACAACAACAACAACAACAACAACAACAACAACAACAACAACAACAACAACAACAACAACAACAACAACAACAACAACAACAACAACAACAACAACAACAACAACAACAACAACAACAACAACAACAACAACAACAACAACAACAACAACAACAACAACAACAACAACAACAACAACAACAACAACAACAACAACAACAACAACAACAACAACAACAACAACAACAACAACAACAACAACAACAACAACAACAACAACAACAACAACAACAACAACAACAACAACAACAACAACAACAACAACAACAACAACAACAACAACAACAACAACAACAACAACAACAACAACAACAACAACAACAACAACAACAACAACAACAACAACAACAACAACAACAACAACAACAACAACAACAACAACAACAACAACAACAACAACAACAACAACAACAACAACAACAACAACAACAACAACAACAACAACAACAACAACAACAACAACAACAACAACAACAACAACAACAACAACAACAACAACAACAACAACAACAACAACAACAACAACAACAACAACAACAACAACAACAACAACAACAACAACAACAACAACAACAACAACAACAACAACAACAACAACAACAACAACAACAACAACAACAACAACAACAACAACAACAACAACAACAACAACAACAACAACAACAACAACAACAACAACAACAACAACAACAACAACAACAACAACAACAACAACAACAACAACAACAACAACAACAACAACAACAACAACAACAACAACAACAACAACAACAACAACAACAACAACAACAACAACAACAACAACAACAACAACAACAACAACAACAACAACAACAACAACAACAACAACAACAACAACAACAACAACAACAACAACAACAACAACAACAACAACAACAACAACAACAACAACAACAACAACAACAACAACAACAACAACAACAACAACAACAACAACAACAACAACAACAACAACAACAACAACAACAACAACAACAACAACAACAACAACAACAACAACAACAACAACAACAACAACAACAACAACAACAACAACAACAACAACAACAACAACAACAACAACAACAACAACAACAACAACAACAACAACAACAACAACAACAACAACAACAACAACAACAACAACAACAACAACAACAACAACAACAACAACAACAACAACAACAACAACAACAACAACAACAACAACAACAACAACAACAACAACAACAACAACAACAACAACAACAACAACAACAACAACAACAACAACAACAACAACAACAACAACAACAACAACAACAACAACAACAACAACAACAACAACAACAACAACAACAACAACAACAACAACAACAACAACAACAACAACAACAACAACAACAACAACAACAACAACAACAACAACAACAACAACAACAACAACAACAACAACAACAACAACAACAACAACAACAACAACAACAACAACAACAACAACAACAACAACAACAACAACAACAACAACAACAACAACAACAACAACAACAACAACAACAACAACAACAACAACAACAACAACAACAACAACAACAACAACAACAACAACAACAACAACAACAACAACAACAACAACAACAACAACAACAACAACAACAACAACAACAACAACAACAACAACAACAACAACAACAACAACAACAACAACAACAACAACAACAACAACAACAACAACAACAACAACAACAACAACAACAACAACAACAACAACAACAACAACAACAACAACAACAACAACAACAACAACAACAACAACAACAACAACAACAACAACAACAACAACAACAACAACAACAACAACAACAACAACAACAACAACAACAACAACAACAACAACAACAACAACAACAACAACAACAACAACAACAACAACAACAACAACAACAACAACAACAACAACAACAACAACAACAACAACAACAACAACAACAACAACAACAACAACAACAACAACAACAACAACAACCAACGGCAACAAGAGCATTATTATCAACATCAGTAGCAACAGCAAACACAAATAAAATTGAAAGTCCTCCAAATATTTGTAACATAAAAAATCAATTAAAAACATTTTTAATAATAAATGATAACTTGTACATAATATATAAAAATTGGATTTGGCAAAAAAATTAAATAATAATAATTTTAATTACACTGCTGTCTTTAGAAAAATTGTTTTTCTTCCCATTTTTATTTTCAAACAATTTTAATAAAATATCAGCCGTTTATCAAAGACCTAATGAAAACATAATAATTGTAGCAGATAAAATATATAACATTAACTTTCCATCTTTAAAATTAAATGGTATTATTAAAAATTTTAATGTTAATAATATTACAGGTATAATTAATACATATAAGGGACATACATATATTTTTTATAAGGATTTATCATGATGTACCTTGTGATTTTAGTATTGCTGAAAATTTTTATATTTATAAAAAATTTCCTGGAATTCCTCTTAATATTGATGGAGTTTTTCGTTATACTGATGGTTTAATTTATTTTTAAAAAAATAATATTTATTATGCTTTTAATGAATTTACAAATAAACTAGAAAAAGCTGAACAATTTGATTTATCATTGTTTAATATGGAATGTTCTAATGTAAATATTTTTCAACAATAAAAAATTATTATCTAAAATAACATTTTATTATAATATATAAAAATAAATTACAAACGCATGTGCAATTAAAATAATATAAAAGTTTAAGGTCAACTGCACACCTGTAATTACGACCTGTCTGGAAGTCGGCAACATTAAAAAATGCCGCGCTGATAAGAAAATTCCCACGGTCTTAAAAAGTTCCCATGCCCCAACCGCCCCATACCTACTATTTTATATATGTGTGTATAAAATCATTTACATATTTAATATTAGCAAACATTTGCTGTTTACATTTGCATATTCTATAACAAGCAACGTTACCAATGGAAAATAAAAATAATAATATAAATAAAGCTAATAAAAAACTGGATATATGGTTTTATTTTTATTTTGTTATAGTTGGTGTAATAATATGTGGTCCTATTTTTTGGTTTCAATTTAAATTTGAATTTACTTCAATAATTAAAAATCAACACACAATAATTATATTTAATTATAATAAAAATATTTTATACTATGGTATTTGTATTTACATTATTTTTAAATAAAAATACCTTTAAAATATTGTTTTTATTTATTTTCAATTATACTTCTACTCCTTATACATCCCATAATTAAAAATAGTTTATGATATCCGTATTACACATGGTATAACATTTGTTTAATAATTTTTAATCAAAAAAAAAAAAATTATTACGTCCGTTCAATAATATTTTTTTAATCAAAGGAAGTCTGTGATAGAGGTATCACATCCAATTGATAATACTTTTTAATCAAAGGAAGTTTGGGATAAAATTATCACATCCGTCAATGATATTTTTTTAATCAAAGGAAGTTTATGATTAAATTATCACATCCAATTAATATTAATTTATAATCAAAGGAAGTTTATTATAAAGGTATCACGTCCAATTGATAATAATTTTTAATCAAAGGAAGTTTGAAATAAAATTATCACATCCGTTTAATGATAATTTTTTAATTAAAGGAAGTCTATGATAAAGGTATCACATCCGTTTAATGATATTATTTTTAATCAAAAAGGGGTGTTTATTATAAATGTTATATCAGTTTTTATTTTTATCTGTTACTCCTACCACTGTTTATTTTTGTATATATGCAAGAGCAAAAAATAATATTTATATTATTTCATAATGGCTAATGTCAATGAAAATATTATAATAGAAATTAATGGAAATGAGGAGGATGAACAACAAAATATAATTATAATAAGTAGCGACGAAGACAAAGATAATACTACTGAAAGTGAAAGTGAAATTGAAGATGAAGTTATTAATGTTAATAATGTTAACGGTGTTGTGGAGGGTAATAATGTTAACGGTGTTGGGGAGGGCAATGTTGGGGAGGGTGCCAATTTTATAAATATGAATATGCTGAACATTCACAATATTATAATAAATAATAACCAAAACCGAAATATATTTCAACCTGATGTGGAAGAGGACAATGGATATAATTCAGACAATTTTAATGAGGAAAATGGACACGTGGAATTGAGTGGTGTGTTTTTAAATCCATCAGGGCACACCACTTTCTGTATAATTAATAGTGGATATAAGGCATACTTTATTAGAAACGACTTAAACATGGGGGATGCATACAACGGCGTTAGTGTTATGTGGGCATGCCCCCCATGTTTTGTAAACGATGGAAGGTACATATATTCGTACTGGATTGTAATGAGATTGCATGCAACAGTTTCAAATTGTAAGTAATATTAATTG
This sequence comes from Harpalus rubripes, assembly GCA_963082715.1. Taxonomy (NCBI): domain Eukaryota; kingdom Metazoa; phylum Arthropoda; class Insecta; order Coleoptera; family Carabidae; genus Harpalus; species Harpalus rubripes. The sequence goes on along the minus strand of OY720458.1, from coordinate 25,882,638 downwards.
TTATATATATATATATATATATATATATATATATATATATATATATATATATATATAAACTTAAATATGTATTTAGTTGTAGAAGGAGACTGTTTTGCATGCAGCTATTGCGGTTATAATATTGGAATAGTTTTCCCAAGAGAAGTGTGCCCTGATTGCAATGTGCAATCAAACTTGCAACAAGGTTTAGAACACAGAATAATGCTGTATAGAAATTAGTTTCAGTTTCTTTATTAAAATATGTATATTACATATGTTTTATAAATTAGTTTTTATTGAAATATTATATTATACTTATCTATTTTTATAAAAATATATATTTATACTTTATGTACAATTTTTTTATAAACAAAATTAACCATATTACAAATATTTTTAATATATATATATATATATATGTATATATATATATATATATATATATATATATATATATATATATATATATATATATATATATACATTATGTACAATTTTTTTATAAAATAAAAGTATATTTTATTACATATTATTATGCTTATACCCCCATGGTAATGTATCAGTATATATATATATATATATAATTTACAATACGTTTATCATCATTTGGACTAAGTGCCAATTTTTTTTGTTTAACTGTATATATTTCATGTTTTTTAGATAAAAACGTATACTGATATTTAGTTAACAATGTATTTTTAAATAAACAATCATATTAATCACTAAACTGTATAGATTTTAATGTACTATGTGTAATTCCTTTTGCTTTTTTATTTACATGTTCATCAGTATACGAATTTTGAAAAACTTTATACCTATACATTTTTGCACGCAAACCAATAAATTCTGACATAATTTTTCCATTATTTTCATCTTTCATTAAACCTATTACTTTTTTATTTACTTGCGGAATTTTATAAATATTATTTTCTTCATAATTTGATGTATCAAATTTATTAATGTTTGCTTGCATTATTTTATAAATATCTATATCATAAAAATTATATATTAAACTATCGGTATCAGTATTTAATAATTTTGCTTTATTATTAAATTTTTTTTAATAAAGTCATAATGAAATTCATAAATATAAGTTTTTGAAAGATCTAAAATTGAAAACCCAACATAAATAGGTTTATTAAAATAAACATATTTATTATTCATTTCTATAAGCACTACATTCTCATCAAGAATAGTACAACTATGAAAATTTGGTTCGGATATATATGCTTTTGCTCCATATCTTCCTTCCCATATACTTACTAATTTTACTATTTTATATTTTCGAACATTTTCTATTGTTTTACCAAATATGGCATTATTTAATAATTTGTAAATTTTTTTTTCAAATTCATTAGAATTTTGACGTAATTTTGTAATAATAATAATAATAATAATGTTTATTGTTTGAGAAAAAAAATACACATCTCATACAATGTGGGTTGGTACAGAATTATAAATATCAATATAATAATATAATACAATACAAAAAGTGAAAAGCCTATCAGTTAGATAAGTAATTATCAGATTAATTACTATTTGTTTAATAAATACTAATATACATTTATTTATATAGATATATATTTGGAAGAAATGGCACATAAACTTATAGAGAACAAATATACATACATTTAATTATAAATACATTACTGTTTAGGATTTGGTGAAACATGTGGAAATTCTTCGTATTTAGTTGATTTAATATTTGACAAATAAAATATAGTTTTTTTTTCTTATTTTTTTTTTTATTAATCATTGAAACAGAAACTTCTCAATTTGAATGAGTTGATAGTAAAATAAAAGATACCATTGACTTTCTTAGTATCGAGGTTTACAAAAAGTTGGTAAAGTTCTGAAGTGTCTTTGATGTTAATAATATAGTTCCTTAGGTGTTGTGTTCGAAATTCATTATAGATTGGACAAACACAGAAGAAGTGATACATATTTTCAATTTCATGGCGATTACAGATACTGCAATTGTTACTGCCGTCTAATTCATATCTAACATATTTATAGATGATTTTCAAATTGTGTGTGTTGGAGACTCTTAGTTGACATAAAATTCTTTGTTTAAAGATTGATAGGTCGAAAGAGAGGTATGTATTATTAATATTCGCGAGGCAGAAATTCTTATAAAGATCGCTATATTTAGATTTAAGTGTATCATTGATGTCTTTGTCCAATAAAATTTTTTTATAAGAAGTAATAATCCCTGTGCATTTCTGTTTTGTGATTTGTTGTTTAATCCAAATTTCGAAGTGTCCATGTTCATATAAAAAGGATTTGACCTGGGAGGCCCAGTTAAGTGTGGGATTATTTGTGGGTAGATTTGATAAAGCTAGTAAACGATTGTATAGCAATTTTGGGAGTCTGTCAGGATCCATGTTTAGAATTTTCCTCCACCAGTTTAAAATTCTACTCCAGACCGAAGCAGCTAGAGGTGATACTCCGGTTTCTAATCGCATAATATAATTTGGGGTGTTTTTTGGGCATTGTAGAATACTTTCTAGGAAGGTTAGCTGGGCTCTTTCAATATTATTATATTGTTGTGGGCCCCAAATTTCACTGGCATATAATGCAGTGGCATTTATTATGGATGTTAGTAATTTTGTTTTTTTCTGGCCACTTGTTGGATTTTGCACGGATTAAAATATTTTGTATTTAAATCAATATATATTTTTAACCAAGGCCTTTGTACAAATTTTAAAATTCTATGTATACATGTTAATTTGAAACCATGTTTTAAACACTGTTGTAAATTTATATAGTGAATAACATAATTTTTTTATTATATAAGATTGCAATTAATTTGGATTGCTTTGAAATTGGTGGTATACATTGTTCAGGACAAAATGGTAAATCTTTATGTTCATCATGCAGTTCTATAGGATATTCTAAATCTTTTTCATCCGATATTAGAATTATTACTAATGCTCATTATATCGATATTTAAAATATTTTGTGAATCTACCCATTCAAAATTTTTTAAAGGTAAATATAAGCTCATAGCTGCACCATACAAATTATTAACATCAAAATACATTAAATATGAATCTTGTTCATTTGAATTATATTTTTCTTTCATATATTTATTATTAGCTTTACCATATCTATTTGAACATTGACTTAATCCTCCTCGAATTCCTTTTTCAATAAACATAACCATATCTATATCAGTTAATAATTCTAATTCTACTTTAGTATATTTTAACATGGCATCAAACGCTAAGCCTGGAGCTGTATAATAATGAAAAGCATCAAGTTTATAAGTTTTTAAACAATTTTGTCGAAAATTTTCACATACATCACTTAGCAATAAAACATCGGTTTTTAAATAAAGGTCTGCATATTCACCCAATGTTTTAATTTGAAATATATGCCATATTTTTTTAGCAAATTCATAATCATCCTCACTAACACATTCATTTTTAATAGTACTATAAAAACATGTTGTTTCAAGTAGTTATTTTTCTTCAAGTTTTTCCTATGAGTCTATATATTCATATGGAAATATACCCTTTCGTATTAATAAATTAAATTCATTTTCTGACAAACAATGTTTTTTTGTAATAACTTTTTCAGAATTTTTTAAATATGATGATAATTTATCTAAACTAGATGCCATAAAACGATATGAATCAATAAATCTAAATTGAATTTTAGTATTTTTCACATATTTAGTAAAAGATATATATTTTTCTTTATTTATTGGTAATAATTTTGTAGCACCTTCAATATTTTTTACTATGTTTTTTATTATAAAATGTGCATCATATGAAGATAAATTGTGAAATACTACTGGAATAAAATATGTATTTTTATAATTTAAATTGCAATATGAATGTGCAGCTCCTCTATATTCCCCTGTTAAGTGGCAATGATCCTGTACTTTTAAATCATTATCATTAAAATTCTGATTACATATCCAACACACTTTTGCTTTTAAAAAGTTTAATTTATCTTTTTCACTTAAATTTATTGGTTTTATATTTTTCATAATACTATTTACTTTTTTTGCTATTATTTTTAATTGTTCTGTAAACCAGTCAATACAATTTTTACCTCTAAATAACTTAAATTCTGATAAATTATCATCATATGAACATTTTATATAAAAAGCTATACTAAAAGGTATATGTTTTTGTTTTATTTCCGTACTACCCCCCATAGTACCATTAGCTTTTTCTAAAATTGATTCAATGTCGGCATATATTACAAATAGTACTAATTCTTGATTTTTAAAATTTTTAAATTTTAATATGTTTTGTTCAGTTTTAGGTAAAACTATTCTACACTTATTCATATTGTCGCAGTAAACTTTATGATTATTAAGTGCTGCTTCAGTTTTAAAATGGTTTAAACATTTGTCACATAAAAATATTTTTGTTTTATTTTTTGTTAATTGACTTTTTTAGTAACCTTGATAAATTTTTATTCCACATAAAGTGATATTTTTTTTGTTGATTTTATAAAATTAATTTGGTTTTCAAAATAATTATTTTCCAAAATATTATCATTATCAGTTTTGTTATCAGCAGACATCATTAATAAGTGTATTGTTTTTTCATAATATTTTTTGGTTAATAATATAGGAACTACCTCAATTTTTTTTATTTTACCAATACCAATTTTATCTAAGGTATATACATTTACATTTAAATTATTCATTTCTTCAAACTTTGAAATATCTTTCAACTTAATAGGAAATGATAAACCACTATATTTTAAAACTTTGGAGAAGTGTGGATAAGATGAACTTCGATCACTATGATAATTTGTTGGATATAATGCAGATACAATAGCCCATAAAAAACAATATTCATCATTATTTTTTATATTAACAATTGCATGTTTATTTTTTATATTTTTAAGTAAAATATTATAACCACTAATTGTTAAAGGTGTATAAGTATTAATATTAACTTTTAAATGTAATATCTCCAATAACGCCCAACCAGAATCACGTTCTTGGAATTCTTCGAGTTTTCTTAAAACTTTTTGTACAACATTTTCTTCGTACCATTCTGTTATATTTGTTGCTTGATCTATTAATTCATTTTTTGTATTAAATGTTTTAATTTCACGTTTATTTAAGTGTGGTAAGTAGTAAAGGGGGTCCGAGAGCCGGACACCTCAATGCAATAGACAGAGACAGACAATCTTGGATAAATGGAGTTTGTGTGAGAGCGAGAGGGATGCAAGAGTAGAAAGAGAATTGGAAGAGATGGGTTATGCAGAGTCTGAACGAATCAGATTCACTGGTCAAGCAGGCGGCGGTCGCGTTGGGGGCAATCTGTGATACGTGTATTCTGGTATTGTACTAACGTGCAAAGAACGAAACTTTAAATAATAGATGGAAGAAATATAATGGTTCGCTCATGCTATGTGGAATTTATTTGTATATCTTATTAATGTAAACTTTTAGTCCGTTGTGGAATTTTTTCTACCACTTAGTATAATGTAAACATTTCAGTTCCCGGACGAGAGGAATAGCGCGTGATCTAGTCTTATGCTGTATACGAGGATAGTTTGCTCGTCTTGAGATGACGTTTCTTATTTTATTATTTAATATCATTTTATAAAACAATTAAGTAATAATAATTGTTAAGTGTAATTTCTAATATTTGTATGGTGTACTATTTGTGATTATTAAAGTGTTTGGTTAGAGTATTTGGATTGTTCTCATAATAATATGTGTGAAACGGTACAGATATCATGCCCTTGCTGTTGTGATAAATGGAATATATATATATATATATATATATATATATATATATATATATATATATATATATATATTAAATTTGTGTTCAACTTAATATTGAAAAAAACAAAAGTTTATTTTCATAAATTTATTTATTGAACTTATATTCTCTAAGTACAAAGAATCACTTATCGAGTCGATATGTAACGTGGAGAGTCGTTAATACAGTAATGAACGCTTATCACTAGAATACATAGATTTTTATAACTACAATTCCAGAATAATCTGGTATATACTGGTTATAGCAGAAAAGTACAAGTGTTAACTGTTATCATGGTTGATAACAACTTAGTAGTTTTCCTATATGGTCAAACAAAGGAAATGGGTATAACATAATTCCTCCCCTCAAAGATTGAACTTTGTTTGATCATCCGAGGCTTTTGAAAATAGAGTCTTATTTCACAGAGTGTATTGTTTTAATGGTATTTCGTCCTTTTCAATTGGAACATTTTCTTTTTTTTGTTTAAATAATTTGTTTCTCAATAAAACTCTATTCTTTACAATAAGGTATAAACATATAATAATTATAATTATGGTTAGTAATACATATTGGTAATGGTAATGGGGTGTTTCATGATGTTTGTTTAATTCTTGGAGTTCAATAAGGCTAAGGTCTTTCAGTTTTACATCCTTAATGTCTATAGTTTTCAATGAATCTATTTTGTTTTTAATAATATCTGATTTTTCTATTTCCAAAATTATTGGTTTGCTAATTAATTTGTTATTAAACTTTCTACCGTTTATTTGGCAATTTGGTTCAGTAATTTTGTAAATTCCTTTGTCTTTCAAAATTGTGTTTTGACTAGAACACTTTAATTCTTGTGGTGTGTCTATTTGAATAATATAAATTATGTTGGAGTTTTCAATTTCGATAATATTATTTTCTTTTGATATTTCCCTAATATTACAATTTTTGCTGTTGTGTTTTTCCATTAATGTTTCTGAACATAGGTCTGTTGTTTCGAATTTTGTCTTACAAAAGTTTTCGTAGTTCACAGTTATAAGATTTTCGCAAATATAGTTAACATTGTTTATTTTAATTAGCAATTGTTTTATGAAATTCAATTCAAGGAGTTGGTTTTGTTGAAGGAAAGGTATAGGGGTGATTTGTCTTGTGACATATTTGGTTTTTGAAAATTTCGGAATTATTATCAAATATTGTAATTTGTTATTTTTTATTCTACAATATGAGTGTATGAGGTTTAAATAGTTTAAATATTCATTTTCTTGGATGTCTGTATTACTTTTTATGATGGTCATTAGTTCTTTGATATTTTCATTTTCCAATAATGATATGTGAAAAGTATTGGTACTACAAAAAGCTAGGGTTATTTCTATATTATTTATAATATCGTTAAGTTCTATAATATTATTATTTATTAAGTCTAATGTGTTGGAAATTATAAATACGTTTTCCCAACTAATAGTTTCTCTTAGGACTGTTTGTACATGTCTAAGTTGGCTTTGTATGTTTATTTGATTATCGCGTATGATTTTGAATTGATTGTCATATGTCAATGTGGCATTATTTAATTGATGTGCGATAAGTTTATTATTATTGTTTGTAATTTGGATATTTTGTTGTATTTCTTCTAATAACTGATCATATTTCTCTTTGTCGTTATTGTCGAGGTTTCCCGTAATTTGTTTAATTATGGAGCCAAGTCCGTTTAGAATACCGCGTCTAAATCGTCTAGGAAAGAGTATGTTCAGTCTTTCTGACAATTTAGAATATTGTTTTATTACATGCATGTTTTTTGTGTTGATTTCGTTTTGGTATGATTTGCTCATATTGTTAGTAACGTCTTTGAGTCTGTTTACCTGATTTGTTATAATGTCATGGGCGTCGAATATTTTGTCTATGTTGTAAGTATAATGGGCGTAAACTTCGTCTTCGAATACTCGCGCTTCATTTAGTTCAACTATTGAAATGCCGTTGTTGTCCTTTTCAATGGATTGTTGAGATCCATGGATTAGGCTGAAAAGATTTTTATGGTTTTAATTTATCTAGTTTAACTTTTCTTTCAATACGCTTTCCAATGACGTGAGCTGTTTTCATATTATCATCTATTTGTTGGATTCTAACTTTTTCATATAGAGGTTGTTTGAATTTTTTCATTAGTCTAGGATTTCGTTTTAAGTATGCATGATCTTTAATTATTTCATTTGGGGGGTTTGGTTTAAATCTTTTTGCTTTATCGTTAAAAATTTTATCTTTTACTTTCATATTTTCCTTACGTTTATTTTCTTGGTATGTTTGTAATCGTTCTTGTAATGTTTCTTGTTTTGAGGGAAATTTGTTTGCGTATGATTTACCAAACAGAATTTCGTTGGGTGTTAATGACGTGGTTGCACTTATTGAATTATTGTAGGCGTGCATGGCTTGTTCGATAATTTGTTTTAATGTATTTTCGGGAAATCTTTTGAATAATATTCTCATATGTTCGATTAATGTAGAGTGAAATCTCTCTATTTGATTGGATTTTGGATTACCTGCTGAAGTAATGTGTAAATGAATATCTTTATTGTGACAAAATGTTTTTAATGTTAGGTTGTCAAATTCTTTGCCTGGGTCGCAAATTAATTTGTTTGGATACTGATAACTATTGCAAAAGCATTCTATGTGATCGCATATTTCTTTAGCTGTTTTGGATTTCAATGGGTATATTCGGGTGTATTTTGAGAATTGGTCTAGGATGGTTAGGAATATTTTCCCGTCTAATGTTAGTAAATCTGCGTTAATAATTTCGAAGGGCAGATTTGGGGTTTCGGTAAGAATGTCATTAATTTTGATTGGTTTCCTATCATATTTGCAAGTTTTGCAAATTTCACAATTATTAATAAATTCTGTTATTGTTTTAATCATATTAGGCCAATAGTATTTTTGTTTTAATTTGTCATAGGTTTCTTTTATTCCTCTATGATTTGTTTTTCCATAATGATATGAATAAACAATTTCATTTTGTTCTGCTTGATCTTCTATATCGTCTACAATTTGGTCTACTTTTGTTAGGTTAATTGAAAATGGTTCAAAATTTTCTTTAATAATTTGATTTACCTTGTTTTGTAAGTCAACTGTTTTGAATATACAAAAGTATCTAACTTGTGGGACAATATATTGTTTCAAAAATTCTAATATTTGTTCGTTCTCTTTTCCTGATTCTAATAGAACTTCTAATCTTTGTTTGTTTTCAAACATTTTCTTCATATTAATTTTGAATTCGTTTTGCGTTTCAAATGTAATTTGGTTGTTGGCAATGTTTAAGCGATTTTCTAAAATTTTCATTCCGTTTACTGGGTTTTCTTGGTCACTATGTTTTGTGCCGTCAGTATTTGAGTTTGTTGGTGAATCTACATCCGTGTTGAGTAGATTGTTATTTAATTCATACAAATTTATCTTTATGTTTGTCTCCGCGAATATGACGTTTAATATTTTTATCAATTCTTGTTTGTCAAGTTTGTCCAAGCCGCAAGATATTTGTGGAATGTTTATTTCAAAAATATCGTTTTTTATGAGGAAGTCTCGAAAATCTTTTATAGAGGATTTCAACATTTTTACGTTGGCGTTTTCGTAGTAATTTTGTTTGGTAATTAAGTGAATGATTTGTTTATTATTAGAATTTTGAATAATTATATTTGAATTTTCCTTTATATTTTCTTGACAATGTTTTTTACTATTGAATAATGAGTCGACTTGTTTAGCTAGTCCTTTGCCTAAATGACAGTCTTTTGAAATGCAATGTGCGAAAATGTTAGTTTGCGTTACGTCACCTTTGATATTTTGTATTGTGAAAGGTTCGCGAATTCGGCTTAGAAAATCTGCAATTTTATTTGTCTTGCCCTGAATGTATTCGATATCAAAATTATATTCACTGAGTTCTATTTTCCATCTCATCAACTTCTGGTTGGCATTTTTCATGTTAAAAAGCCATACAAGAGGACGATGATCGGTTCTTATTGTGAATTTTCTACCCCAAAGATAGTTATAGAAATTTTGAATGGCCCATACTATGGCTTTGAGTTCTTTCTCGACAGTGCTGTAATTACATTCTGCAGAGTTGAAAGTTTTAGAGGCATAACAAATAGGTTTTTCTATTCCGTCTTGTGTTTGTGAGAGGACCGCGCCCATAGCGTAATCGCTAGCGTCTGTTGTTAGTATGAATTTTTTGGTAAAGTCAGGGAATGTGAGGATGGGTGGATTTGACATGAGTTTTTTCGATTCCATAAAACATTCTTGATACTCTTTATTAGTTATATCAATTTTTGATCCTTTCTTTAAATTTTGTGTGAAAGGCTTTGTTAATTTTGAAAAATTGGGTATAAATCTTCTATACCATGATAATTTGCCTAGGAAACTTTTAATTTCTTTTACTGTTTTTGGAATAGTAATTTTGTCAATTGCTTCTACTTTTTTCTGGTTTGGCTTAAGGCCGTCTTTTGAAATGATAAATCCTAAATATTCTACTTCTGTTTTGAAGAATTCAGATTTATCAATTTGAATTTTGAGATTTGCTTTTCGCAGTTTATCAAAGACTTTTTGAATATTTGAAAGGTGTTCTTCTATGGTATTGCCAAAAATAATTATATCGTCTAAATAAACCAAACATATATCATTTACTAATTCACCAAGAGCTATATTCATCATACGTTGAAATGTAGCTGGTGCGTTGACGAGGCCAAAGGGCATACGAACATATTCGTAATGTCCAGATGGGGTGCTGAAGGCAGTTTTTTCTATGTCTGATTCTTCCATTTGAATTTGGTGGAAACCAGAGTGCAAATCTAATGTAGTAAAGAGTTTGGGTTTTCCAATTTTGTCTAGGAGAGTGTCGATGTTAGGGATAGGGAATTTATCTTCTTTAGTTTTTTGGTTTAGTTTGCGAAAGTCAATTACAAGTCGAGTTTTTCTTTTTCCCGAAGCATTAGCTTTCTTAGGTACGATCCAAATAGGGGAATTGTACGGGGAATAAGATTTACGTATAACCTTTTCGGTTAACATCTTTTGAATGTGTTCTTCAATATCTGATTCGTAAACTTGTGGTAGTTTATAATTTTTTGTATGGATGGGGATTTCATCGGAAAGGATTATTTTATGTTTGAGTACGTTAGTATGGGAAAGTTTTTCACCTTCTTGTGGGAATAAGTCAATGTTTCTGTCTATTAGTTTATTTAATTGTTGTTTTGTTTTATAATCGAGATGGTCGTCTCTAATTTGTAATGCATTGAAATTTGTTTTTACTTTGTTGTTGAATTGATATGTTTTTCCTTTCAGGTTTAAAGTTTCTGATTTGAAATTTATTTTTACATCTAATTCTTTGAGAATTTTGATTCCAAAAAGTAGATTGCATTCACGATGGAAGTCATGGATGTAGAATTCAAATTCTATTCCTTTAATTTTTAACTTTACTAATTGTTTGAGCGTAATTTTGCCATTTGCAGTGCGTATTGTCATGGGTTGAATTTTTGGTTTGAGTTTTAGTTCGTCAACTAATTTTTTGTTAATAAAATTTATGTCTGAGCCTGTGTCAATAAGAATGTGGTATTGGTCGTGAGTAATTGTTGGGATCTGTCCGGTGTCAGATGTCATTACGTATTTTGTTCTTCTTCTGTGGATTCGAGAAAATTTTCATTCTGTTCCTCGTATTCTATTTCGTTTTGATTTTCCTCATTGTCATCAATTTGTGTTTGAATATCCTCTAAGGGGTATTCGTGTTCGTTGTTTATTTCGAGATTATAATTTTGGCGAGTTGTTTGAGTTGACATGGGAATTACATTTGTATTTCGCGTTTGAATCGACATTGGTGTCGGTTTGAATGTTCTGTTAGTATTTTGATAATTTTGTAAATTTTGTCGTGCGATTAAATTTTTCCAGGACCTTGTTGTTGTGGTGCCTGTGGTTGATTAAACCTTATTGGTTGGTTAGGAAATTTCTGTCCGGGGAATTTCTGAGGTGGGGGTACAAATCTAAAGTTCTGCGCTTGTGCGGATGGTTTAGGAGTAGGATTGGGTTTTTGCATTGGTGAATTGTGCAACAGGAAGTTGAATTCGTTGTTAATTAAATATTCACACTCCTCAAGTGAAGTGGGATTTGCATTTATGAATGCGCCTTTTGTATTATAGGGTAAACAATCTATGAAGTGATGGACAATAATTTTTTGTATATGTGTTATTAAAAATTTTGTTTTGTCTTTACTCTTTTCTTGGGTTTCAATTTTCCCTTTGTAATTTTGAAAAATATTTTGAATTTCTTTTAAGAATTTATAAATGTTATTCTGTTGGGGTTTTGTTGTAATTATTTTATAGAATAATGTTTCAGGTTTTAGCCTGTCTTCGAAGTTTGAACTTAAGTATGTTTTGAATTCTGCCCAATCGGAAAATGTATTTTCAGATATTATTAATCTAGCATCTCCTACAAATTTTGTTTTTAAAATTCCAAAAGCATATTTTCTATTTATTTCTGTTAATGTGAAGCATTCAAGAACTTCTCTTGCTTCGTCGCATGCTTTTATGAAAGCATGTAAATGTTTTACGTTTCCATCATAAGGAGGAACGATTTTCATGTAATGGTCAATGTCTTGTAGACTGATTGTAGTCATTGTGACTGGGTTTTCTGAGTTTAAATTTATTTTGTTAAAACTATCAGAGATTAATTCTACTAGTATACGATCTGTTTCGAACGTCTCGTATTCTATGTCACTATTTTCTGGTGATGACATATATTTGTTATATAATTTATTTTATTTATTTGTCTCGTCGTATAAACCCGACCTGACTGGTTGTTTTATTATTTAACAATTTTGTTTTGTTAGTAATTTTATAAGTTTGTCTTGCAGTATAGTCCCTGCTTGACTGGACAATTTTATAAATGTAAAAGCTTTACAGAAAGACTTACAGTACAAATAGAAGGGTGATGGTTACGCTCATCGTAGCGGGAATTACTGGTGTGATTCTGCAGGCCTTCGGAACGTGATGACTGGGTGTAGTCTCAGCAAGTTCTCGATTTGTGGGCTGGTACTTGGAATGTGGGTCGCCGTGTTTCACTGGTTGTGGCAGCTGAACAGCAAGGCTCTCCGTGTGGATTCCGTTAGAGATGGACCGTATGAATAGGTCTCTGATGGGCTACTGTTTTAGCCGTAAGTTCGTTGAGTTGTTGATGCCAATTTTCAGAAAATTGATATTTTCAAAGGCTCAAAACGTTTCGACTTCACTGAATTGTTAAGGCCCTTTTGGCATCCTACCGACTGCGCCAATTAATTTTGTGTTCAACTTAATATTGAAAAAAAACAAAAGTTTATTTTCATAAATTTATTTATTGAACTTATATTCTCTAAGTACAAAGAATCACTTATCGAGTCGATATGTAACGTGGAGAGTCGTTAATACAATAATGAACGCTTATCACTAGAATACATAGATTTTTATAACTACAATTCCAGACTAATCTGGTATATACTGGTTATAGCAGAAAAGTACAAGTGTTAACTGTTATCATGGTTGATAACAACTTAGTAGTTTTCCTATATTGTCAAACAAAGGAAATGGGTATAACATAATTTATATATATATATATATATATATATATATATATATATATATATATATATATATATATATATATATATATATATATATATATATATATATATATATATGAGTTACGTATGAGATCGATTTTAGTATCTCTGTTTCTTCGTTTAATGTGTCCGTGAAACTGTGGGCTGCTTATGTATATACAGAGGATACTATTGATCTATAATCAGCTGTAAGAAATTTAAAAAATCATTGCTATTATTTTGCACATGACAATGAACATGAAATAGTTTACAAGCGAACACGTTTCGATGAAGATTTCGAATTTTTTTTAAATGATTCTTACCGAGAAGATTCGAAACGTTATACTGAAGGTGAAGAAATTTGTTATAGTTACCTTATTAAAAAAAATAATATTATTCAGTTACTCGTAAAATTCAAGAAAATTAAGTTATTGCAAGAATTCGAAAGTGAAGTCGTTGATTTTCTTGGGCAAGAGGAAAAGGAATTTTTCAACTTTTTAAAATCTCAAGCAGATGATAAAAAATCGATAGAGAACAAGGTAAGATTTTTTTTTTAGGATAAACTCAAATATTAGATATAGTTGATATTTATTCATTTTTACAGAATGGCCCAGAAAATGATAACCAGTCATGCTTCTCGCTTATTGCTACAACAAGCCTACAACCTTTGCAACAATAACGAAAAAGTCCTGTATGTGGGAATTTATCCCATAAATGTAGAAGTCGTTGTTAAGATTGTAAATTATAAATCGCAGAACAGTATTGTATTCAATGTGTCAGAATGGAATGCTTTTGTTGATTATATAAAAAGTATTGTAAATCCAATAAGTAGAACATAATATTGAATTTCATAGACTAGAAACTGATTATTCAATCTGTATAAAATGAATGAAAAATGAAATATTGTTAGATAAATTATCACTACAACTTATATGTAAAATAAGTGATATTTTGACAGACACGCTAAATTATTTTAATTCTCTTAATTTTGGGGAATATTATAGGGACATTAATACTCTAGCTTATTTCATGCCCGGAACATCTCTTGACAATATAAAGAAACTTATTTTCAAAGAAGAAAATAATATTGTTTGTACGATATATAAAGAAATGTTGACTTTTTATCCAAACTTCATATTAGATCATTTAAAATCATATATGTATTATGTTCCCAGTAATTATAATAAATTTAAACATTTGGCTAATAAAATGGATAGTTATAAATAAAATGTTATATACATATGTAATATTGCATAATCATACCTCATTTTTATACCGATTTTTGTGTGTATGTAAATATATAATCAAAAATCGTAAATATATAACAAATAAGTAAACTATGTTTTATATGTGATTACAAACCTTATTACTTACTTTACTCCTTTTAATCCTGAAAAATGTAAATAAAGTATACTGGGTAAGTATATACAATTAACAAATAATATTTACAAAATTTTATTATAAACATATAATAAGTACAGTATTATTAACATATAGTTTTACAATATAAATAATAATGAAAAATATATAATTCAGAATGGATCATCTTCTTGTTTTCTTGATAACCAGGCGTGAATTGTAAATACATTCCGAAGGGCACATGCTGATATACAGTTTCTTTGTGTTTTATGAGAAAAACAAGAAAAGTTTGAAGTATATTTGTTGTTTATTCGTAGTGATGGTGGCATTTCATCATAGTCATTTATATGTTCTGCCAAATCAACTATAGTACACATGTTATTATTTTTAAGTAACTTTTCTATCAGTTTTCTTTTTACATTTCCCTTTAAATATATTCTGCAGTCGCAAGATAATATACTCTTTATTATATTATGAGCTGTATAATAATCTATATATCCATCATCCCACGATAATCCGTGATAATTACGTTCTAACCAACATATTTGCTTACGCAATGAAAAACTGACGTCACTCCATTTACAAGGAGGTTGAACAAACATGTGGATTAATTGCGTATCATTTTTTGTTAAGATGGCTACTTCTTTTAAAATAAAACGATTTTTACTGATTCCATATCCTTGAATATCAATAATAAATTCTTTCATTTTTATGAACAGTACGATGTAATATGATGAAGAGTTACTTGTGAACTGTTTTATATTTTTCTTACAAAACCTTTTTAACAATATTTGTTAATGGATTATATTCGATGAGTCGATCGTGCAATATGATGTAATATGCAGATGTATTTTTTGGAATTGGATTTTTTGATTCAAATTCTAGTCTAATATCTACTGTAGATGTTTTTATAGACTCATTTTGTCTAGAACAATCAATTACAAACACTGGTGCTATGTTCTTTAAATCCTGAACACCAAATAAAGGGTCACCATATCCACTTCGACCGTAATACGATGATTGAAATCTTTTATACATATCATACATTAACGCATATTTATTGTTGTCAATATCTAAATTCGTATTGTCATACGGAAAACATTCAGAATTTAAATATAATTTTACATTAGTAATATTACAGTGGTCAAATAATGATGCGTCCTTTTCTAAAGAGTTTTTTTCTGTCAGTTTGAAACACTAGTAAGACATAACGAGGTTTCTCCAACTGTGCACTTGTTTTTACAGTCCATGTATGTTTCGACGTATTTGGTAACATAGGAAACTCATATGTTGACCAACTTCGAAAATTTATATGAATAGGTTTACCTTGTTCAACTATCTTTAATAAAGATAAACGTTCAGGATTGGCGACGTATACGTACGGCACTTGCCACTGGATTTTATTAAGTTTTACAAATATGTTATTTAAATTGCCTGCTTGTGTGCATACTAAAGCATCATTATCAGTTTTAGAACGGACCAATATTAATTCTTGACGTGAATTTAAAATGATTTTGTTGAAATCTTCAGCAAATCCTAATAACATTTTTAGTGGTATACATACATTAAAATTTTCTTTGTAACTAATTGCATGGTCAGCATTTTTTATGTTCCATCCTGCATTTTCTAAAGACAGTACTTCATTTGGTGTAATTGACGTATACGCTTTAACAGTTGATGTTATACCCAATGTTTTGGTACGGTCGATTTCGATCCCATTTAATTCATAACGTACTTCTTCAAACAAGTAGACAATACCATTGTTGATGAACTTAATTACTGCTTCCGCTTCCTGTTGTCCAGCTTCAATTTTACCTTCTATATAGAGAAAACTGTGTGCTGGTAATGTGTATATATCTTGCTGTTGAATTGGAATACGAATTTCGTCGTTATTATTAAAAGTTGTTGTCACATATGGTTGATGTGTATGCCACTCTATGCGGTTAATAGACTCATCGAACGTAATATCTTCGTCCACTGATAACATATCATCAATGATATACGTTGTTGCACTATTCATGTTTTAACTTGTATCCAAGAGCTCTCAGGATGTTTTGACTATTTGCTGTTAACTTCGAAACGGAAGAAACGTTTCTGATATTGTTTTCAGATGATCATCTGTATTTATAAATATCAAATTTTCTTCTTTTTCGTGGAATCAGTAAAGGATAACCTATACGCAGTGAGTTTTTATTTTTTATCTTCTGAAGAATCATAAGGTTAAAGTGGTTTGATATGTAATCTTACTGTGATGGCTTCTCCACGAAAATTGACTAAATTATCATCTTGATCGAGTATTTCAAGTGTTAGATTGTCGATTGTGTTTACCCGAAGTGGTAGATAAATTATATTGTTTGGAATTTCAATTATTTTATAACCAGGTGGTACCATTGGGGTAAATTCATGGATTGTATGCATTAATTTCTCATTTGTATAAGAGCCTGTTGTAATGTTACACTCTATCCGTATATTAGAAACTTTAATAATCTGAACAGGTATATCTGATTCGTGCCATTTATTTGGTTCAAGAGTTCGTTCTGTAAATCCTAATAAAGGTCCAAAACTATTAGGTTTATTAAAATAAATCCATTCACTACACTTTATTTCACTTTTTAACGTATTATTATTGGCGGTCAATTCAAAATTAATTCCACTTGGTAAATGAGTTTTAATATATTCATTTATATCTTTAATTTCATAAGATCCTTCTGGCAGATATATGTGTGAATCTCCATAATATAATCTATTATTTTTTTCTTCTATGTTCGGTATAGAATTGTATGTTTGAAAAAGAACTAACCCCAATTCGTATTCGGTATCTTTTTTTAATTCAATTGGCGGAAAAAAAGTTCGCATTTAGAATAGAACTATTACTATGTAATGTTAATGTTAAAGACATTATTATGTTGACGTTTCAAATAATACCATAGAAATGATATTCTGTGATATCAGCGACTAGTTTTATTCATAAGAAATTTTAAACAAAGATGTCCACATATTACTGTGCTAGGCTCTTGTTCTTGTTTGTAATTATAGAAAATTTTACAATTACCGAGGTACTCTATTATTTCTTTTGGAGGTGGTAAGTTACCTATGCTGTCAAAGTAAATTACATTATAACCACGTTTCTTGTAAGCTACCCAGTGAGTTCCTTTGCCATCCATATCATCGAAATTAACTATAGCAGATTCATTCATTTCAGGATTGCGTGGTAAGTTATTTAGCATATAAACCCCACAAAAATATGGTATTTCGTAATGACGAGCATAGTTTTCTAAATCTATATTAGTTAGCGGCACTCTCGGCAACTTTAATGGTTTTTTGGATACGGGGTCAGATATAAACCGTAACCATTAGAGGTAGGGGCTACTTGTAGGCCTTTTCCTATGGCTATAGCTTCCATAGTACGGTTATGACGTTTATTTTCCTCCAACTCCTTTTTAGCATTCTTAGCAGAGATTATTGTTTTTGCAACTCCCGCTGCCCCACCGGTAAGAGCACCCAGTGTAGATAATCCAGCAAAAATTGCTATTAACGGAAGAATGCCACCAGTTTTGGGTAATGGGATTACTCTGTCTTTACTTATATTAGGTACAGATGGTTTGTGATTATTAACTTCACGTTTAGCTGCTTTCAGTGCAGTTTTTATAATTCCTTGTGCCGTTAAATCATCCATATGTTTGAGTGACTTTCCTTTGGATTTAATGGCTAACTTTGCAACCTTCTTCAATGTATTTAAAGTTGGTTTTTTACATGTTCGTTTTTTAATTTTATTTATTACACCCATTTTCATTCCCATTCCTAATTTTCGTTTAACTTTCATGGTGTTGGCTATACCCCACGCCGCAGCTTTTTCCGATAATGAAGAAACGGTAGCTAATACTCTTGACCAGGCTTTATTTTCTAGTACTTTATCGGCGTCGTGACGAGCAGTCAAATTATCTTTATTCTGAGAATATGCTATGTCGTGTTCTTTACAAACTTTATCTAATTCATTTATACCTGGATCACCTCGTTGTAAACGTTGCTGAAGTTTGGTACCGGGACCACAATACTGATATCCAGGTATATGTAATTCGATCGGAAGACGATTGATTAATGAATTGATCAAACCGTTACCTACATATAAATAGCGAGATCTGGACATATTCTTGGCTTGTTACTAACTGACAGAATTCTTAAACACAATATGATATTTATATATAATTCTATGACATTTTCATGGAACGGAAAAGAGGTAACATTACCTACGCATCATATTATATATATACAAAAAGTGTAATAAAAATCTATCAGTGTTCATCATGAAGTTGATTAAACAACCCCTATCAATAAAGATTCAAAAGTTTGATAATATTTCTGAAAATAATAAAACACAATCACTTAGACATGGTTATTTGTTACCAAATACAATAAGATGTATAATAAGTGGTCCTTCAAATTGTGGAAAAACGAATTTAATGATAAGCTTAATTACGGATCCGAATGGTTTAAAATTTAAAAATATTTACTTGTACACAAAATCTCCGAACCAACCAAAATATTAGAACGCATTCCAGACATAGGTTATTTTCCGTACCAGAGTACTGAAAATATTACAGAACCCCATAACGCGAAAGCGAATTCTCTTTTTATATTCGATGACGTCACCTGTGATAAGCAAAATACTATGCGTGAATATTTTAGTATGGGACGTTACAGTTTAGTTGATTGTTTTTATTTAAGTCAGACATACACCCACATTCCAAAACATTTAATTCGAGACAATGCAAACTTACTTGTACTGTTTAAACAAGATGATATGAATTTACATCATATTTATACGGATCATGTTAATACAGATATGAATTTTTCTCAATTAAAGATATATGTTCATTATGTTGGAATAGGAACAAATATGATTTCTTAGTAATTGATAAAGATAAAGAATTAAATAACGGTCGATATCGTTTAGGTTTTGATTCGTACATAAAGGTCGTGTAAAATTTTCAACTAGAATACACTGAACTGTTGTACAAGTATGTCAATATTAAATTCAAAGATAATGACCAATAAATATAAATCGAAAAAGAAAGCGAAAGTCAATAATAATGTTATTATTGATATTGATAAAACAGCTGATAATATACGACGTAAATATAGAAGTATTATAAACCGGGAAAATAGTAGAAATGATTTTTATTCTAAACAATATAAACCCATTGTCGGGCCACTCACAGATGTACTTCAAAAACTGTCTGTTCCTCCTGTAATAGATATACCGAAGAAAGAAACCGGCAAAATGACAAATGAAAATATCATACAAGATACTAAAGGATTAATCGCAGATCAAATACATTTTGATACTTTACTTAAAACAGAAAGTGGAAGAGGTATAATTGAACAACATCTTAATACACATATTGGACCGATAACACGAAAGTATATTGAACAATTACTATTTCGCATTGGTCAAAACAAGATTATAGATAAACAGTATGGTGTAAGACGCGTTGGTAATGACTTTAAAATTGGTGACACACACTTGCTTATGACAAGTGATGATGACGTCATTATAAATAATAATCAATATAAAATAACACCAGGTTTGGCTCAGTTACTCTTTCTTAATTCACCTAATAAAAAATAATATACAGTGGAAGACTTACAAAACTATAAGACAATTCTCGATACAAACGCCCATAAGAAAAATTACTTACCACTGGAACAGACTAGAAAGAATAATTCATACAAATACAGGAATATTATAAAATACATTGAAACTCAGCCAGTGACTGGAAAAGGTGGCTCAAATTTAATACAAGTTTCTAAAAATCCAATTGACTTAAAGTACTGGAACGATCCTAATGAATTAGTTGAACGACTTTATTTACTTCATTCTTCACGTGCAATTGGTCATAGTGGCCTTGATTCAGAAATAGCATCAATAGAAGAAGAGTTAAGAGAAGAGGAAATCATTATATAAAGTCAGTTTCATCATGTCAATCGACAAATTTGGACGTTACTTGGACCCATTTTATATAACTTCGGGTGGTAAACATTCAACCCCTTCGTCGTATAAAGTTCAACTTCAGTTTCCATTAACAAGCGAAGGTGACGTAAATTTTACCAATAAACGATTAACTAACATCAATTTGCCTCACAGTCTTCACGACGCTGCATCCAAAAAATACGTAGACGAGAATATTAGTTCGTTTGCCAAAAATATACAAAACGATCTACATCTTATACAAGATAGTGTAGCATTTCTAGTTAATAGACTGGATCAAGATTTACAGAATATCCTACAAAATATTAATATCATCGAACAAACTCAAAAAAATACAATTAAAGAAGAGATAACACGTATTAACGAGTTAATTCATAATTTGAATAACGACTTACAAAGTGTAAAGAATATCGCTACAGATGTATCTTTTCTCAAGCATCAGATGAGTTTATTTATTCAACCAGAAGATACATAAATTATTATGAGTAATATAAAACGTATAATAACCAATGAACTACACAAGCCAACACGTCGAAATTTTACTAGACGCAAAGTTATATTACAAGGTTTTGATGATCTATTCTATGGCAGGCAGATTTGGTGGATATGTCAACATATGCCAGTAAAAATAATAATATCAAGTTTATGCTTACTGTTATTGATACTTATTCAAAGTATGCGTGGGCTATTCCTGTCGCCACAAAATCAGCAACAGATGTATCTACAGGTATGAAAATAATTTTGTCAAGTGGACGTGTACCAAGAAATCTACAAACCGATGATGGCAAGGAGTTTTTTAATAAGGATTTTAAAAAACTAATGTCCGATTATCAAATTAATCATTACTCTACATTTTCACATTTAAAAGCATGCATAGTTGAACGCTGGAATCGAACGTTAAAAAGCAAAATGTGGAAAGAATTTAGTTCTAGAGGATCCGATAAGTGGATAAATATTCTCAATAATCTGGTTGAAGAATATAATAATTCCAAACATCGTACTATACAAATGAAACCGTCAGAAGTTAAAAAAGATACACACATTCCAGCCTATCATAATAAAAGACATCATCAGTTGAAACCATCGTTATTTCAAGTGGGTGATCATGTCAGAATAAGTAAGCATAAACATGTGTTTGAAAAAGGATATACTCCAAACTGGACTACAGAAGTATTTAGAATAGCTGAAGTAAAACATACAATACCTGTAACATTTATAATACAAGATTTGGAAGGAAACCGCATTAAAGGTGGATTTTATCAAGAAGAGTTACAGAAGACAAAATATCCTAATACTTACTTAGTTGAAAAAATTCTACAAAAGCGAAAAAATAAATACTTTATCAAGTGGGTTGGATTTGATAATAAACATAATTCATGGATTTCAAAAAATAGTTTAATATAATTCTTAACAATTATTGTATAGAATATATAATATGCAATGTGACTATAATAAATTAAAATAATAAATTTGTAAAATATAATTCCATCTATTATTTAAAGTTTCGTCCTTTGCACGTTAGTACAATACCAGAATACACGTATCACAGATTGCCCCCAACGCGACCGCCGCCTGCTTGACCAGTGAATCTGATTCGTTCAGACTCTGCATAACCCATCTCTTCCAATTCTCTTTCTATTCTTGCATCTCTCTCGCTCTCACACAAACTCCATTTATCTAAGATTGTCTGTCTCTGTCTATTGCATTGAGGTGTCCGGCTCTCGGACCCCCTTTACTACTGTGGTAATATAAATTCACAGCTTAATATTACATTCGCTTTTAATAAACTTATTTTCAGTGTTTTATTTATTTTATTTTTAAAAATAATATATGCTTTATCAAAAAACTGTTTAGGTTCCTTAAAACCTGCCTTGTTTATTATAACACCTGTTTTAATACGATTGTTGAACACTGAATTTATATCTTGCCACAGTAAGTATTTTTTCCTTTCGTAAAACCAGCACCACTTACTATTTTTTTACTTTTTAACTTTTCACGATAAACTTTTAATATTGACAAATTTGCTTCCAATTTATGCAAATTTTCTAATTTTTTATTTATATTTTTATTTTTAATACAATTATGTATAGTTAAAATTGTTTTATTTAAATGTTTACACCACGTTTCTGCTTCATTACTAGTTTTTATTAGCAAATAAGCATTTTGTATGTGCTTAACAATTTCATCACTTAATTTACAAACACTTTCAATTGAAGAAGCCATATTAAACAATGTTTTCTTTACATTTATTTTGTTTTTCACCAACACCACCACAAATGTCACAATTACTTATTTCATTTAATAAAAATATATTTTCACTTTTCTTTGCTTCTGATATTATTTCTCTCTGTAGTATTTTTGGTAACAATAAAAATGTTGAAATTTTTATATGTTTTTGTAACACATAAGCAGCTTGTTTCAACAATGTTGGTGGATATATACAGTCCCCAACAATTTCTGGAGTAACTACGGTAACTCTTTCTTCACAGTATAATGAAATATTATTAAAAGTTTTTTAAATTTCCATTTAACTTATATGCACTCCATATACTTTTTTACTTTATATTTTTTTATTATTCTTCTTTTTTAATAAATTGATAATAATAATGTTCTCCGTTTCTTCTTATTATTTTTTTAAAAACTTGAAAATATAATATGCCTTGATTAATTAAGTCAATTAACTTTTTAATATTTAATTTTTCACACATATACCAATTAAAAACTTCAACTTCAATAGTTTTTAAACCGTACCACTGATTATAATACACATCTAATTTAACATGATGGGTTAATTCACACTCTTCTACCATATACTCGTACACTTTATATGGTTTAGTTGGTTTTAAATTATAAATTGTAAAACTTCTAACAGAAACGTAGAGCGATTTTACAAATAAACATGATTCAAAAACAACTGAATGTTTAAACATCTCTGACAATGCCATTATAATAATTATTTTTACAAAAAATTATGTTATTTTATACTTATACCCCCCACACAATTATTTCTTAAATAAAATGTAGGTGGTGGTAACTTCGTTCCCCACACCCCAGTCCAAGCCCCGACCCTCCCCCGCCCCCGGAAAAAAATTAAAACCGACAATTCATATCAGCAAACATCCTGTTTTTGTTGACAAAACATTATCACAGGAAACACGTGCAGATACAGTATCACACCACATCCTATTTCAATTCTTGGAAAAAAATTATCACCAACGCTACAACAATAAACATCCTGTTATTTTTTGATAAAAATATTATCACCGGACACACGTGCAGATAACAATATCACACCACATCCGCTGTAACGCCAATTAAACGCAACAAAACATCCTGTCCTTGCTGATAAAAAAACACTATCACCGGATACACACGTACTGCAGTAAAACAAACATCCTGTCCTCGCTAATAAAACACTATCACCAGCACACACAATGGGGGGGTGTTGTTCTTGTATCTCTCTGTTAATAACAATTACAAAGCCACACACCCCCTCAGCCTTCAAAACACATAAGGGTTGCCAAAGAACTACCCCTCAACACACAAAAAGTTGCTGAAGAACTACCACATAGCTACTAAATTAACCCCCATGGTAGATGTCGATGGACACATGCCATCCAGTGGTCCAGAAACCCCCTTGTTTACCTACTTGACGGTTCGTATGCACTTGGAAAATGTTGCCAAACATGCCATAAGTAACTAGATAAAAAACAAATATTCCTAACTAGACTAATGTGGGTGCGGTCCGAATCATGCTATCATAGCTTACAGTGCTCAGACCGCTCACAGCTGGTCCGAATTGAATGAGCGCGTTGACGACTGTGAAGGCGCTAACGATTCGGACCATTCATAAGCGCTGTTGCTTCTTCATTGTCATTTGTAAGTTTAAATTTGTTCAATTCATTAGTTTCCTAAAAAAATCCTTTACTACGTTAACAACTTCCATCTTAAAAAACAATTTCATTGTTTCAGCAAGCAATGGCGTAAAAAATATCAAACGTGCTTACAGCGCTTACGCTGCCTATCCTCTTGGGCGTGAGCACTGTTAGCATGAAATATTGTCACCTCTGACGTCATACACCTCACAGCGCAAACTGTCAGCGTTGTAAATATGATTCGGGGTGCGGTCCGAATCATGCTATCATAGCTTACAGTGCTCAGACCGCTCACAGCTGGTCCGAATTGAATAAGCGCGCTGACGACTGTGAATCCGTTAATGATTCGGACCGTTCGTAAGCGCTCTTACTTCTTGCTTGTCATTTGTGAGTTTAAGATCGATCAATTCATTAGTTTCCTCTAAAAAAACCTTTACTACGTTAACAACTCCATCTTAATACACAATTTCATTGGTTCAGCAAGCAATGGCGTAAACAACATCAAACCTGCGTACAGCGCTTACGCTGCCTATCCTCTTGGGCGTGAGCACTGTTAGCATGAGATGATGACGTCACCTCTGACGTCATACACCTCACAGCGCAAACTTTGAGCATTGTAAGCATGATTCGGACCAACTGTTAGCGCGCTGTCGGTACTAAAAGCGTGATTCGGACCGCACCCTCGGACCAACTGTTAGCGCGCTGTCGGTACTCAAAGCATGATTCGGACCGCACCCTGTGTAGTCCGTACACAAGTGAATTTCTACTCCGCAAAGTGTGATAAAAAATGACCCGATAAATATAGAGCAACAGTACCTCCCGCCAATTAGAGCAAAGTGTAAAGTTGAAGGTAACTCCCGTTAATTGAAAATTAAGCTAGAGCAACAGTACCTCTCGCCAACTAAAACAAAGTGTAAAAGTGACAGTAGTTTTTTTTACTAAGAGCTCCCGCTATTTACAAATTGAGTCAAATTAACAGTAGCACAGTAGGTACCTCTTGTCAATTGAAAGTAAGGCCAGAGCAACAATACCTTCTGCTAATTAAATCAAAGTGTAAAGGTGACAGTAGCTTTTTTATTAAAACGTCCCGCTAATTACAAATTAATATAAAATAACAGTAGCACAATACCTGTTGTCAATTAAAAATAAAGCTAGAGCAACAGTACCTCTTGCCAACTAAATTAAAGTTTAAAGTTGACAGTAGTTTTTTTTAAATAAGACATCCAGCTAATTACAAATTGATATAAAGTTACAGTAGCACAACACCTTCCGTCAATTGAAAATAAAGCTAGAACAATAGTACCTCCTGCGAACTAAATCAAAATACAAAAGTGACAGATTTTTTTACTAACAAGACCTTCCGCCATTCACAAATTGAGATAAAGTAACTGTAGCACAGTACCTCCTGTCAATTGAAAATGAAGCTAGAACAACAGTACCTCTTGCCAACTAAATCAAAGTGTAAAAGTGACAGTAGATTTTTTTACTTAGACCTCCTGCTATTTACTAATTGATATAAAGTAATAGTAGCACAATACCTCCTGTCAATTAAAAATGAAGCTAGAGCAACAGTACCTCCCGCCATCTCAATCAAATTATAAAAGAGATTTTTTTACTAACAAGACCTCACGCTATTTATATCAAAGTGTAAAGTTGACAGTAGTTTTTTTACTAAGACGTCCCGCTAATTACGACTTGATATAAAGTAACAGTAGCACAATACCTCCTGTCATTTGAAAATAAAGCTAGAGCAACAGTACCTTACGCCAACTAAATCAAAGTGTAAAAGAGACAGTAGATATTTTACTAATAAAACCTCCTGCTGTTTACAAATTGAAAAAAAGTAACAGTAGTACAGTACCTCCTGCCAATTCAAAATGAGGCTAGGGCAACAGTACCTTTTGCCAACTAAAGCAAAGTGTAAAGTTGACAGTAGCTTTTGTTACTAAGACGGTCTGCCAATTACAAATTGATATAAGTAACAGTAGCACAAAACCTCTCGTCAATTAAAAATTAAGCTAGAGCAACAGTACCTCCCGCCAACTAAATTAAACTGTAAAAATGACAGTAGCTTTTTTATTAAGACGTCCCGCTTATTACAAATTTATATAATGTAACAGTAGCACAATACCTCCTGTCAATTAAAAATAAAGCGAGAGCAATAGTACCTCCCGCCAACTAAATACAAGTTTAAAGTTGACAGTAACTTTTTTTAATAAACGTCCCGCTAATTACAAATTTATATGAAGAGACAGTAGCACAATACCTCCCGTCAATTGAAAATGAAGCTAGAACAACAGTACTTCCTGCCAACTAATTCAAAGTGTAAAAGTGACAGTAGTTTTTTACTAACAAGACCTCCCGCTATCTACAAATTGAGAGACAGTAACAGTAGCACAGTACCTCCCGTCAAATGAAAATGAAGCTAGAGCAACAGTACCTTTTGCCAACTAAATTAAAGTGTAAAGTTGACAGTAGCCTTTTTACTAAGACGTCCCGCAAATTACAAATTGATATAAAGTTGCAGCAGCACAATACCTCTCTTCAAACAAAAATGAAGCTAGAGCAACAGTACCTCCTGCCAACTAAATCAAAGTGTGTGGTTGACAGTGGATTTTTTTACTAACAAGACCTTCCGCTATTTACAAATTGAGATAAATTAACAGTAGCACAGTACCTCCTGTCAATTGAAAATGAGGCTAGAGCAAAAGCAGCTTTCGCCAACTAAATCAAATTGTAAAGTTGACAGTAGCTTTTTTTACTAAGATGTCCCGCTAATTACAAAATGATATTAAGTAACTGTAGCACAATACCTCCCGTCAATTGAAAATGAAGCTAGAGCAACATTACCTTTTGCCAACTAAATCAAAGTGTAAAATTGACAGTAGCTTATTTTACTACGACGTCCCACTAATTACAAATTGATATAAAATTACAGTAGCGCAATAACTCTCGTCAATTCAAAATGGAGCTAAAGCAACAGTACCTTCCGCCAAGTTAATCAAAGTGTAAAAGTGACAGAAGAATTTTTTACTAACAAGACCTCCCGCTATTTACAAATTGAGATACAGTAACAGTAACACAGTACCTCCCGTCAAATGAAAATGAAGCTAGAGCAACAGTACCTTTTACCAACTAAATCAAAGTGTTAAGTTGGCAGTAGCTTTTTTTACTAAGATGTCCCGCTAATTACAAATTGATATCAAGTTGCAGCAGCACAAAACCTCTCTTTAATCGAAAATGAAGCTAGAATAGCAGTACCTTCCGCCAACTAAATCAAAGTGTGAAGTTGACAGTAGATTTTTTTACTAAGAAGACCTTCCGCTATTTACAAATTAAAATAAAGTAACAGCAGCACAGTACCTCCTGTCAATTGAAAATGAAGCTAGAGGAACAGTATTTTTCGCCAGCTACATCCTAGTGTACAGAAGATTTTTACCACTAATTATAGGTGAAAAAAGAGCACCTCCCGTTAATTAAAAATTAGGATAGAGTTTGTTTGTTTGTTTTTGCAAAAAGTCAAAAGTATGTCGTGTTTGGTATCAAATGAAATGTATTCTCAAGAGTTGTCATGCAGAAACGTCAAAAATATATCAAGTCGACTGTCTTTTGTTTTCTGCAAAAAGATATAGAAATATGTCATATTTGGTATCAAATAAAATGTCTCAATAACTGCGAGGCAGAAATGTCAAAAATATGACAACTCGATCGTCTTTTGTTTTTTGCTGAAACTTGTCGTGTTTGGTATCAAATGAAATGTTTTCTCAGAAGCTGTCATGCAGAAATGTCAAAAATATGATAACACGATCGTCTTTTGTTTTTTTCATAAAGTTATCAGAAATATGTCGTGTTTGGTATAAACTGAAATGTTTTCTCAAGAGCTGCCTTGCATAAATGTCAAAAAAGACAACACGATCGTCTTTTGTTTTTTTCATAAAATTGTCAGATATATGTCGTGTTTGGTATCGAATGAAATGTTTTCCCAAGAGCTGTTATGCCAAAAATATGTTAACGCGATCGTCTTTTGTTTTTTTCAAAAACTTGCGAGAAATATGTCGTGTTTGATATCAAATAAAAAAATTTCTCAAGAGCTGTCATGCAAAAATGTCAAAACTATGACAACTCGATCGTCTTTTGTTTTTTGCTAAAACTTGTCAGAAACATGTCGTGTTTGGTATCAAATGAAATGTTTTCTCAAAAGCTGTTATGCAAAAATGTCAAAAATATGATAACACGATCGTCTTATTTTTTTCATAAAGTCAGAAATAGGTCATGTTTGCTATCAAATGAAATGTTTTCTCAAGAGCTGTCATGCAGAAATGTCAAAAATATGACAACTCGATCGTCTTTTGTTTTTTACTAAAACTTGTCAGAAACATATCGTGTTTGGTATCAAATGAAATGTTTTCTCAAGAGCTGTCACGCAGAAACGTCAGAAATATATCAAGTCGATTGTCTTTTGTTTTCTGCAGAAAGAGGTCAGAAATATGTCATATTTGGTATCAAATAAAATGTCTCAATAACTGTGAGGCAGAAATGTCAAAAATATGACAACTCGATCGTCTTTTGTTTTTTGCTAAAACTTGTCAAACATGTCGTGTTTGGTATCAAATGAAATGTTTCCTCAAAATCTGTTATGCAAAAATGTCAAAAATATGATAACACGATCGTCTTATTTTTTTTCATAAAGTTGTCAGAAATATGTCATGTTTGCTGTCAAATGAAATGTTTTCTCAAGAGCTGTCATGCAGAAATGTCAAACATATGACAACTCGATCGTCTTTTGTTTTTTGCTAAAACTTGTCAGAAACATCGTGTTTGGTATCAAATGAAATGTTTTCTCAAGAGCTGTCACGCAGAAACGTCAGAAATATATCAAGTCGACTGTCTTTTGTTTTCTGCAGAAAGAGGTCAGTAATATGTCATATTTGGTATCAAATAAAATGTCTCAATAACTATGAGGCAGAAATGTCAAAAATATGACAACTCGATCGTCTTTTGTTTTTTGCTAAAACTTGTCAGAAACATGTCGTGTTTGGTATGAAATGAAATGTTTTCTTAGGAGCTGTCATGCAGAAATGTCAAAAATATGATGACCCGATCGTCTTTAATTTTTTTCATAAAGTTGTCAGAAATATGTCGTGTTTGGTACCAAACGAAATGTTTGCTCAAGAGCTGTCATGCATAAATGTCAAAAATATGACAACTTGATCGGCTTTTGTTTATTGATAAAACTTGTCAGAAACATTTCGTGTTTGGTATCAGATGAAATGTTTTTTAAGAGCTGACATGCAGAAATGTCAAAAAAATTACAACTCGATCGTCTTTTGTTTTATTATAAAGTTGTCAAACATATGTCGTGTTTGGTATCAAATGAAATGCTTTCTCAAGAGCTGTCATGCAGAAATGTCAAAACTATGACAACTCGATCGCCTTTTGTTTTTTGCTAAAAATTTTTAGAAACATGTCGTGTTTGGTATCAAATGAAATGTTTTCTCAGGAGCTGTCATGCGGAAATGTCAAAAATATGATAACAAGATCGTCTTATGTTTTTTTCATTAAGTTGTCAGAAATATGTCGTGTTTGTCATAAACTGAAATGTTTTCTCAAGAGCTGTCATGCACAAATGTCAAAAAAGACAACACGATCGTGTTTTGTTTTTTTCATAAAGTTGTCAGATATATGTCGTGTTTCGTATCAAATGAAATGTTTTCTCAAGAACTGTCATGCAAAAATGTCAAAAATATGACAACTCGATCGCCTTTTGTTTTTTGCTAAAACTTGTCGGAAACATGTCGAGTTTGGTATCAAATGAAATGTTTTCTCAGGAGCTGGCATGCAGAAATGTAAAAAATATGATAAGACGAACGTCCTTTGTTTTTTTCATAAAGTTGTCAGATATATGTCGTGTTTGGTATCAAATGAAATGTTTTCTCAAGAGCTGTTATGCAAAAATGTCAAAAATATGATAACACGATCGTCTTTTGTTGTCAGATATATGTCGTGTTTGGTATAAAAAGAAATGTTTTCTCAGGAACTGTCATGCAAAAATACGACAACTCGATCGTTTTTGTTTTTTGCTAAAACTTGTCGGAAACATGTCGAGTTTGGTATCAAATGAAATGTTTTCTCAGGAGCTGTCATGCGGAAATGTCAAAAATATGATAACAAGATCGTCTATTGTTTTTTCATAAAGTTGTCTGATATATGTCGTGTTTGGCATAAACTGAAATGTTTTCTCAAGAGCTGCCATGCACAAATGTCAAAAAATAC
Organism: Harpalus rubripes; assembly: GCA_963082715.1. Classification (NCBI taxonomy): domain Eukaryota; kingdom Metazoa; phylum Arthropoda; class Insecta; order Coleoptera; family Carabidae; genus Harpalus; species Harpalus rubripes. The sequence goes on along the minus strand of OY720458.1, from coordinate 25,851,846 downwards.
AACACGATCGTCTTTTTTTTTCATAATGTTGTCAGATATATGTCGTGTTTGGTATCAAATGAAATGTTTTTTTAATAGCTGTTATGCAAAAATGTCAAAAATATGATAACACGAACGTCTTTTGTTTGTTTCATAAAGTTGTCAGAAACATGTCGTGTTTGGTATTAAATGAAATGTTTTCTCAAGAGCTGTCATGCAAAAATGTCAAAAATATGACAACTCAATCTTCTTTTGTTTTTTGCTAAAACTTGTCAGAAACATATCGTGTTTGGTATTAAATGACATGTTTTCGCAAGAGCTGGCATGCAGAAATGTAAAAAATATGATAAGACGATCGTCTTTTGTTTTTTCATAAAGTCAGAAATATGTCGTGTTTGGTATCAATTGAAATGTTTTTTTAAGAGCTGTCATGCAGAAATGTGAACAATATAACAACACGATCGGCTTTTGTTTTTTTCATAAAATTGCCAGAAATATGTCGTGTTTGATATCAAATAAAGTGTTTTCTCAAGAGCTGTCATGCAGAAATGTCAAAACTATGACAAAACAATCATCCTTTGGTTTTTTTCATAATTTTGTCAGAAACATGTCCTGTTTGGTATCAATTGATATGTGTTTTCTTAAGTTGTCATGCAGGAATGTCAAATATATGACAACTTAATCGTCTTTTATTTTCTCCAGAAAGTTGTCAGAAATATGTCATGTTTGGAATTAAATAAATTGTATTCTCAACAGCTGTTATGCAGAATTGTCAAACATATGACAATTCGTTCGTCTTTTGTTCTTTGCAAAAACTTGTCAAAACATGTGTTGGTATTAAATGAAATGTTTTCTCAAGAGCTGTCATGCAGAAATGTTAAAATTATGACAACTCGATCATCTTTTATTTTTTTATAAAGTTGTCAGAAATATGTCGTGTTTGGTGTCAAATAAAATGTTTTCCCAACAGCTGTCATGCAAAGATGTCAAAATTACAACTCGTTCGTTCTTCGTTTTTTTATAGTTGTCAAAATTATATTGTGATTAGTGTCAATAAGAGCTGCTATGCGAAAAAAAAATCTAAGAGAAAAAGCGAGTAGATATTTTAACTAACAAGACCTCCTGCTAATTACAAATTGTGATAAAGTAACAGTAGCACAGTATCTCCCGTCAATTGAAAATCAAGGTAGAGCAAGAGTACCTCCAGCTAAATAAACCAAAGTGTAAATGTAACAGATTTTTTACTAACAAGACCTCCCGCTAATTACAAATTGAGGTAAAGTAACAGGAGCACAGTACCTCCCGTCAATTGAAAATCAAGGTAGAGCAACAGTACCTCCCGCTAAATAAACCAACGTGTAAATGTAACAGATTTTTTTACTAACAAGACCTCCCGCTAATTACAAATTGAGTAGCGCAGTACCTCTCGTCAGTTCAAAATGAGGCTAGAGCAATAGTACCTTCCGCCATCTAAATCAAAGTATGACAGATTTCTTTTACCAACAAGGCCTCCCGGTACTTACAAATTGAGATAAAGTAACAGTAGCACAGTACCGTCCGTCAGTTGAAAATGAAGCCAGAGCAACTCTATCTCCCAAAGTAAATCAAAGTGTGAAAGTGGCAATAGATTTTTTAACTAGCAAGACTTCCCGCTAATTACAAATTGAGGTAAAGTAACAGTAGCACAGTACCTCCCGTCAGTTGAAAATGAAGCTAGAGCAACAGTACCTTTCGCCAATTATAAATTGAGGTAAAGTAACAATAGCACAGTACCTCTCGTCAGTTGCAAATGAAGCTTGAGCAACAGTGCCTTCCGCCAACTAAGTCAAAGTGTAATAGTGACAGATTTCTTTTACTAACAAGACCTCCCGCTAATTACAAATTGAGATAAAGTAACAGTAGCACACTACCTCCCGTCAATTAAAAATCAAGATAGAGCAACAGTATCTCCTGCCAAATAAACCAAAGTGTAAATGTAACAGATTTTTTACTAACAAGACCTCCCGCTAATTACAAGTTGAGGTAAAGTAACAGTAGCACAGTACCTCTCGTCATTTTAAAATGAAGCTAGAGCAACAGTACCTTCCGCCAACTAAATCAAAGTGTAATAGCGACAGATTTCTTTTACTAACAAGGGCTCCCGCTACTTACAAATTGAGATAAATTAACAGTAGCACAGTACCTCCCGTCAGTTGAAAATGAAGCCAGGGCAGCTCTCACTCCCGCAAAGTAAATCAAAGTGTGAAAGTGGCAATAGATTTTTTAACTAACAAGACCTCCCGCTAATTACAAATTGAGGTAAAGTAACAGTAGCACAGTAGCTCCTGTCAATTGAAAATGAAGCTAGAGCAACAGTACCTTCCGCCAATTGAATAAAAGTGGAAAGTGGATAGTACCTTTTTTTACTAAAACGTCACGCTAATTCCAAATTGCTATAAAGTAACAGTAGCACAATACCTCTTGTCAATTGAAAATGAAGCTAGAGGAACAGTACCTTCCGCCAAGTAAATCAAAATGTAAAAGTGACAGATTTTTTACGAACAAGACCTGTCATGCAGAAATGTCAAAAATATGAAAACCCAAAGGTCTTTTGTTTTTTAAAGATGTCAGAAATATGTCGTATTTGGTATCAAATGAAATGTTTTCTCAAGGGCTGTACTGCAGGAAATGTCAAAATTATGACAACACGACCGTCTTTTGTTTTTTTATAAAGTTGTCATAAATATGTCGTGTTTGGTATCAAATGAAAAGTTTCTCAAGAGCTGTCATGCAGATATGTCAAAAATATGACAACACGATCGTCTTTTGTTTTTTTCATAAAGATGTTAGAAATATGTCGTATTTGGTATCAAATGAAATGTTTTCTCAACGGCTGTCATGCAGAAATGTCAAATTTATGACACACGACCGTCTTTTGTTTTTTTATAAAGTTGTCATAAATATGTCGCGTTTAGTGTTTAATGAAATTTTTTCTCAAGAGCTGTCATGCAAAAATGTAAAAAATATGATAACACGATCGTCTTTTGTTTCTTTCATAGTTGTCATAAATATGTCATGTTTGGTATCAAATGAAATGTTTTCTCAAGAACTTACATGCAGAAACGTCTAGAATTTATCAACGCGATTGTCTTTTGTTTTTTTGCAGAAAGATGTCAGAAATATGTCATGTTTGGTATCAAATAATATATTTTCTCGATAGCTGTAAGGCAGAATTGTTAAAATTATGACAACTCGTTCGTCTTTTTTTTTGCAAAAACTTGTCAGAAACATGTCGTGTTTGGTATCAAATGTAAGTTATCAGAAATATGTCGTGTTTAGTATCAAATAAAATTTTTTCTTAACAGCTGTCACGCAGAAATGGTAAAATTATGAAAATTCGTTCGTCTTTTATTTTGTTCAAAAACTTGTCAGAAATATATCGTTTGTGGTATCAATGGAAATGTTATCTTAAAAGCTGTCATGCAAAAATGTCAAAAATATGATAACACGATCGTCTTTTGTTTTTTTATGAAGTCAGAAATAAGTCTTGTTTGGTATGAATGGAAATGTTTTCTTAAGAGTTGTCATCCAGAAATGTCAAAAATATGACAACTAGATCGTCTTTTGTTTTTAATAAAGTTGACAGAAATATGTCGTGTTTGGTATCAAATGAAATGTTATTTTAACAGCTATCATGCAGAAATGTGAACAATATGACAATACGATCGTCCTTTGTTTATTAATAATTTTGTCAGTTTGGTATTAAATGATGTGTTTTTTCCCAAGTTATCATGCTAAAATGTCAAAAATATGACAACTTAATTATCCTTTGTTTTTTGCCACACATATGGCATATTTGGAATCAAATAAAATGTTTTCTCAACAGCTGTCATGCAGAAATGTTAACAATATGACAACTCGTTCGCCTTTTGTTATTTGCAAAACCTTATCAAAACATGTCGTGTTTGGTATCGAATAAAATGTTTTCTCAAGAGCTGTCATGCAGAAATGTTAAAGTTATGACAGCTAGATCGTCTCTTGTTTTTTTATACAGTTGTCAGAAATATGTCGTTTTTAGTATCAAATGAAATGATTTCTTAAGAGCTGTCATGCAGAAATGTAAAAATATGACAACATAATCGTCTTTTGTTTTTTTATAAACTTGTTAGACATATGTCGTTGTGAGAAATATGTCGTGTTTGGTGTCAAATAAAATGTCATGCAAAAATGTTAAAAATATGAGAACTTGTTCGTTGTTTTTGTTTTCTTTAAAATCGTCAAAATTATATTGTGTTTGGTATCATATGAAAAGTTTTTTCAAGGTCTGCTACGCGGTAATGTGAAAAACTTGAAAAATCGATCGTCTTGTTTTTTTTTGCATAAAGTTGTCGGAAATATGTCGTGTGTGGTATCAAATGGGAGATCCCCCTTTAAGGGCAATTTGGTTGGGGCAGTTTGAGTGAGCAAGTTACGTGGGCAGATTGAGTGGGCAGGAGAAGATTTAAAATTTTGATAAAACTGTTACCGTTAGCAATTTGGGTTTAAAGTATACGCAGACCGACTGGATGTACGTAAAGACTATTATAAAATACTATTGGCGGAGCCCTAGGGGAAGCTCGGCGTAACCGAGTTTTCGCTAGTCCTTACACTAAAAGGCATAATTCACTTTCTAAATATATATATATATATATATATATATATATATATATATATATATATATATATATATATATATATATATATATATATATATATATATATATATATATATATATATATTGATTAATCACGACATTTGTTCACCTCTACAGCGTAAACGCCTTAACCGATTTTGATGATTTTTTTTAAATTGTAGGTAATTTTTTCCTTCCGTGCCCTTCTAATCGGTCAAATTACTATGGGATGCATAGTTTTCGATTAAAGAAATAAAAACCGTTAAAATTTACCCTATTTTCGCTTTTTATCGACAATATTAATATGGATAATTGTACAAGTTGTTCATTTTCAAATAAGCTAGAGCAAAAGTACCTCCCACCAAAAAAATCTAAGAAAAAAAGTGAGTAGTTATTTTAACTAACAAGACCTCCTGCTAATTGCAAAATGTGATAAAGTAACAGTAGCACAGTACCTCCCGTCAATTGAAAATCAAGGTAGAGCAACAGTACCTCCAGCTAAATAAACCAAAGTGTAAATGTAACAGATTTTTTACTAACAAGACCTCCCGCTAATTACAAATTGAGGTAAAGTAACAGTAGCACAGTACCTCTCGTCAGTTAAAAATGAAGCTAGAGTAACAGTACCTTCCACCAACTAAGTCAAAGTATAATATTGACAGATTTCTTTTACTAACAACACCTCCCGCTAATTACAAATTGAGATAAACTAACAGTAGCACAGTACCTCCCGTCAATTGAAAATCAAGGTAGAGCAACAGTACCTCCCGCTAAATAAACCAAAGTGTAAATGTAACAGATTTTTTACTAACAACACCTTCCGCTAATTATAAATTAAGGTAAAGTAACAGTAGCACAGTACCTCTCGTCAGTTGAAAATGAGGCTAGAGCAATAGTACCTTCCGCCATCTAAATCAAAGTGTAAGAGTGACAGATTTCTTTTACCAACAAGGCCTCCCGGTACTTACAAATTGAGATAAAGTAACAGTAGCACAGTACCTCCCGTCAGTTGAAAATGAAGCTAGAGCAACTCTATCTCCCGCAAAGTAAATCAAAGTGTGAAAGTAGCAATAGATTTTTTAACTAACAAGACCTCCCGCTAATTACAAATTGAGGTAAAGTAACAGTAGCACAGTACCTCCCGTCAGTTGAAAATGAAACTAGAGCAACAGTACCTTTCGCCAATTATAAATTGAGATAAAGTAACAGTAGCACAGTACCTCTCGTTAGTTGAAAATGAAGCTAGAGCAACAGTGCCTTCCGCCAACTAAGTCAAAGTGTAATAGTGACAGATTTCTTTTACTAACAATACCTCTCGCTAATTACAAATTGAGATAAAGTAGCAGTAGCACTGTACCTCCCGTCAATTAAAAATCAAGGTAGAGCAACAGTATATCCCGCCAAATAAACCAAAGTGTAAATGTAACAGATTTTTTTACTAACAAGACCTCTCGCTAATTACAAGTTGAGGTAAAGTAACAGTAGCACAGTACCTCTCGTCAGTTTAAAATGAAGCTAGAGAAACAGTACCTTCCGCCAAGTAAATCAAAGTGTAAAAGTGACAGATTTTTTACGAACAAGACCTGTCATGCAGAAATGTCAAAAATATGAAAAGCTAAATGTCTTTTGTTTTTTAAAGATGTCAGTAATATGTCGTATTTGGTATCAAATGAAACGTTTTCTCAAGGGCTGTCATGTAGAAATGTCAAAATTATGACAACACGACCATCTTTTTTATAAAGTTGTCATAAATATGTCGTGTTTGGTATCAAATGAAAAGTTTCTCAAGAGCTGTCATGCAGATATGTCAAAAATATGACAACACGATCGTCTTTTGTTCTTTTCATAAAGATGTTAGAAATATGTCGTATTTGGTATTAAATGAAATGTTTTCTCAACGGCTGTCATGCAGAAATGTCAAATTTATGACAACACGACCGTCTTTTGTTTTTTTATAACGTTGTCATAAATATGTCGTGTTTGGTGTTAAATGAAATTTTTTCTCAAGAGCTGTCATGCAAAAATGTAAAAAATATGATAACACGATCGTCTTTTGTTTCTTTCATAGTTGTCATAAATATGTCATGTTTGGTATCAAATGAAATGTTTTCTCAAGAACTCACATGCAGAAACGTCTAGAATTTATCAACTCGATTGTCTTTTGTTTTTTTGCAGAAAGATGTCAGAAATATGTCATGTTTGGTATCACATAAAATATTTTCTCAATAGCTGTAAGGCAGAATTTTTAAAATTATGACAACTCGTTCGTCTTTTTTTTGCAAAAACTTGTCAGAAACATGTCGTGTTTGGTATCAAATATCAAATGTAATGTATTCTCAAGAGCTGTCATGCAGAAATGTCAAGAATATAACACGATAGTATTTTGTTTTTTTCATAATGTTGTCAGAAATATGTCGTGTTTGGTATCAAATGAAATGTTTTCTCAAGAGCTGTCATGCAGAAATGTCAAGAATAGGATAACACGATAGTATTTTGTTTTTTTCATAATGTCAGAAATATGTCATGTTTGATATCAAATGAAATGTTTTCTCAAAAGCTGTCATGCATAAATATAAAAAAAAGACAACACTGTTTTTTTGTTTTTCTCATAAAGTTGTCAGAAATATGTCGTGTTTGGTATCAAATGAAATGTTTTCTCAAGAGCTATCATGCAGAAATGTCTGAAATATGACAATTTGATCGTCTTTTATTTTTTTTATAAAGTTATCAGAAATATGTCGTGTTTAGTATCAAATAAAATTTTTCCTTAACAGCTGTCACGCAGAAATGTTATCTCAAGAGCTGTCATGCAAAAATGTCAAAAATATGATAACACGATCGTCTTTTGTTTTTTTATGAAGTCAGAAATTAGTTTTGTTTGGTATGAATGGATATGTTTTCTCAAGAGCTGTCATCCAGAAATGTCAAAAATATGACAACTAGATCGTCTTTTGTTTTTTTATAAAGTTGTCAGAAATATGTCGTGTTTGGTATCAAATGAAATGTTTTTTTAACAGCTATCATGCAGAAATGTGAACAATATGACAACACGATCGTCCTTTGTTTTTTCATAATTTTGTCAGTTTGGTATCAAATGATGTGTTTTTTCCCAAATATCAAAAATATAACAACTTAATTATCTTTTGTTTTTTGCAAAAAGTTGTCACAAATATGTCATATTTGGAATCAAATAAAATGTTTTCTCAACAGCTGTCATGCAGAAATGTTAACAATATGACAACTCGTTCGCCTTTTGTTATTTGCAAAACCTTATCAAAACATGTCGTGTTTGGTATCGAATAAAATGTTTTCTCAAGAGCTGTCATGCAGAAATGTTAAAGTTATGACAGCTAGATCGTCTCTTGTTTTTTTATACAGTTGTCAGAAATATGTCGTTTTTAGTATCAAATGAAATGATTTCTTAAGAGCTGTCATGCAGAAATGTAAAAATATGACAACATAATCGTCTTTTGTTTTTTTATAAACTTGTTAGACATATGTCATGCAGAAATGTCAAATTTATGACAACACGACCGTCTTTTGTTTTTTTATAACGTTGTCATAAATATGTCGTGTTTGGTGTTAAATGAAATTTTTTCTCAAGAGCTGTCATGCAAAAATGTAAAAAATATGATAACACGATCGTCTTTTGTTTCTTTCATAGTTGTCATAAATATGTCATGTTTGGTATCAAATGAAATGTTTTCTCAAGAACTCACATGCAGAAACGTCTAGAATTTATCAACTCGATTGTCTTTTGTTTTTTTGCAGAAAGATGTCAGAAATATGTCATGTTTGGTATCACATAAAATATTTTCTCAATAGCTGTAAGGCAGAATTTTTAAAATTATGACAACTCGTTCGTCTTTTTTTTGCAAAAACTTGTCAGAAACATGTCGTGTTTGGTATCAAATATCAAATGTAATGTATTCTCAAGAGCTGTCATGCAGAAATGTCAAGAATATAACACGATAGTATTTTGTTTTTTTCATAATGTTGTCAGAAATATGTCGTGTTTGGTATCAAATGAAATGTTTTCTCAAGAGCTGTCATGCAGAAATGTCAAGAATAGGATAACACGATAGTATTTTGTTTTTTTCATAATGTCAGAAATATGTCATGTTTGATATCAAATGAAATGTTTTCTCAAAAGCTGTCATGCATAAATATAAAAAAAAGACAACACTGTTTTTTTGTTTTTCTCATAAAGTTGTCAGAAATATGTCGTGTTTGGTATCAAATGAAATGTTTTCTCAAGAGCTATCATGCAGAAATGTCTGAAATATGACAATTTGATCGTCTTTTATTTTTTTTATAAAGTTATCAGAAATATGTCGTGTTTAGTATCAAATAAAATTTTTCCTTAACAGCTGTCACGCAGAAATGTTATCTCAAGAGCTGTCATGCAAAAATGTCAAAAATATGATAACACGATCGTCTTTTGTTTTTTTATGAAGTCAGAAATTAGTTTTGTTTGGTATGAATGGATATGTTTTCTCAAGAGCTGTCATCCAGAAATGTCAAAAATATGACAACTAGATCGTCTTTTGTTTTTTTATAAAGTTGTCAGAAATATGTCGTGTTTGGTATCAAATGAAATGTTTTTTTAACAGCTATCATGCAGAAATGTGAACAATATGACAACACGATCGTCCTTTGTTTTTTCATAATTTTGTCAGTTTGGTATCAAATGATGTGTTTTTTCCCAAATATCAAAAATATAACAACTTAATTATCTTTTGTTTTTTGCAAAAAGTTGTCACAAATATGTCATATTTGGAATCAAATAAAATGTTTTCTCAACAGCTGTCATGCAGAAATGTTAACAATATGACAACTCGTTCGCCTTTTGTTATTTGCAAAACCTTATCAAAACATGTCGTGTTTGGTATCGAATAAAATGTTTTCTCAAGAGCTGTCATGCAGAAATGTTAAAGTTATGACAGCTAGATCGTCTCTTGTTTTTTTATACAGTTGTCAGAAATATGTCGTTTTTAGTATCAAATGAAATGATTTCTTAAGAGCTGTCATGCAGAAATGTAAAAATATGACAACATAATCGTCTTTTGTTTTTTTATAAACTTGTTAGACATATGTCGTTGTGAGAAATATGTCGTGTTTGGTGTCAAATAAAATGTCATGCAAAAATGTTAAAAATATGAGAACTTGTTCGTTGTTTTTGTTTTCTTTAAAATCGTCAAAATTATATTGTGTTTGGTATCATATGAAAAGTTTTTTCAAGGTCTGCTACGCGGTAATGTGAAAAACTTGAAAAATCGATCGTCTTGTTTTTTTTTGCATAAAGTTGTCGGAAATATGTCGTGTGTGGTATCAAATGGGAGATCCCCCTTTAAGGGCAATTTGGTTGGGGCAGTTTGAGTGAGCAAGTTACGTGGGCAGATTGAGTGGGCAGGAGAAGATTTAAAATTTTGATAAAACTGTTACCGTTAGCAATTTGGGTTTAAAGTATACGCAGACCGACTGGATGTACGTAAAGACTATTATAAAATACTATTGGCGGAGCCCTAGGGGAAGCTCGGCGTAACCGAGTTTTCGCTAGTCCTTACACTAAAAGGCATAATTCACTTTCTAAATATATATATATATATATATATATATATATATATATATATATATATATATATATATATATATATATATATATATATATATATTGATTAATCACGACATTTGTTCACCTCTACAGCGTAAACGCCTTAACCGATTTTGATGATTTTTTTTAAATTGTAGGTAATTTTTTCCTTCCGTGCCCTTCTAATCGGTCAAATTACTATGGGATGCATAGTTTTCGATTAAAGAAATAAAAACCGTTAAAATTTACCCTATTTTCGCTTTTTATCGACAATATTAATATGGATAATTGTACAAGTTGTTCATTTTCAAATAAGCTAGAGCAAAAGTACCTCCCACCAAAAAAATCTAAGAAAAAAAGTGAGTAGTTATTTTAACTAACAAGACCTCCTGCTAATTGCAAAATGTGATAAAGTAACAGTAGCACAGTACCTCCCGTCAATTGAAAATCAAGGTAGAGCAACAGTACCTCCAGCTAAATAAACCAAAGTGTAAATGTAACAGATTTTTTACTAACAAGACCTCCCGCTAATTACAAATTGAGGTAAAGTAACAGTAGCACAGTACCTCTCGTCAGTTAAAAATGAAGCTAGAGTAACAGTACCTTCCACCAACTAAGTCAAAGTATAATATTGACAGATTTCTTTTACTAACAACACCTCCCGCTAATTACAAATTGAGATAAACTAACAGTAGCACAGTACCTCCCGTCAATTGAAAATCAAGGTAGAGCAACAGTACCTCCCGCTAAATAAACCAAAGTGTAAATGTAACAGATTTTTTACTAACAACACCTTCCGCTAATTATAAATTAAGGTAAAGTAACAGTAGCACAGTACCTCTCGTCAGTTGAAAATGAGGCTAGAGCAATAGTACCTTCCGCCATCTAAATCAAAGTGTAAGAGTGACAGATTTCTTTTACCAACAAGGCCTCCCGGTACTTACAAATTGAGATAAAGTAACAGTAGCACAGTACCTCCCGTCAGTTGAAAATGAAGCTAGAGCAACTCTATCTCCCGCAAAGTAAATCAAAGTGTGAAAGTAGCAATAGATTTTTTAACTAACAAGACCTCCCGCTAATTACAAATTGAGGTAAAGTAACAGTAGCACAGTACCTCCCGTCAGTTGAAAATGAAACTAGAGCAACAGTACCTTTCGCCAATTATAAATTGAGATAAAGTAACAGTAGCACAGTACCTCTCGTTAGTTGAAAATGAAGCTAGAGCAACAGTGCCTTCCGCCAACTAAGTCAAAGTGTAATAGTGACAGATTTCTTTTACTAACAATACCTCTCGCTAATTACAAATTGAGATAAAGTAGCAGTAGCACTGTACCTCCCGTCAATTAAAAATCAAGGTAGAGCAACAGTATATCCCGCCAAATAAACCAAAGTGTAAATGTAACAGATTTTTTTACTAACAAGACCTCTCGCTAATTACAAGTTGAGGTAAAGTAACAGTAGCACAGTACCTCTCGTCAGTTTAAAATGAAGCTAGAGAAACAGTACCTTCCGCCAAGTAAATCAAAGTGTAAAAGTGACAGATTTTTTACGAACAAGACCTGTCATGCAGAAATGTCAAAAATATGAAAAGCTAAATGTCTTTTGTTTTTTAAAGATGTCAGTAATATGTCGTATTTGGTATCAAATGAAACGTTTTCTCAAGGGCTGTCATGCAGAAATGTCAAAATTATGACAACACGACCATCTTTTTTATAAAGTTGTCATAAATATGTCGTGTTTGGTATCAAATGAAAAGTTTCTCAAGAGCTGTCATGCAGATATGTCAAAAATATGACAACACGATCGTCTTTTGTTCTTTTCATAAAGATGTTAGAAATATGTCGTATTTGGTATTAAATGAAATGTTTTCTCAACGGCTGTCATGCAGAAATGTCAAATTTATGACAACACGACCGTCTTTTGTTTTTTTATAACGTTGTCATAAATATGTCGTGTTTGGTGTTAAATGAAATTTTTTCTCAAGAGCTGTCATGCAAAAATGTAAAAAATATGATAACACGATCGTCTTTTGTTTCTTTCATAGTTGTCATAAATATGTCATGTTTGGTATCAAATGAAATGTTTTCTCAAGAACTCACATGCAGAAACGTCTAGAATTTATCAACTCGATTGTCTTTTGTTTTTTTGCAGAAAGATGTCAGAAATATGTCATGTTTGGTATCACATAAAATATTTTCTCAATAGCTGTAAGGCAGAATTTTTAAAATTATGACAACTCGTTCGTCTTTTTTTTGCAAAAACTTGTCAGAAACATGTCGTGTTTGGTATCAAATATCAAATGTAATGTATTCTCAAGAGCTGTCATGCAGAAATGTCAAGAATATAACACGATAGTATTTTGTTTTTTTCATAATGTTGTCAGAAATATGTCGTGTTTGGTATCAAATGAAATGTTTTCTCAAGAGCTGTCATGCAGAAATGTCAAGAATAGGATAACACGATAGTATTTTGTTTTTTTCATAATGTCAGAAATATGTCATGTTTGATATCAAATGAAATGTTTTCTCAAAAGCTGTCATGCATAAATATAAAAAAAGACAACACTGTTTTTTTGTTTTTCTCATAAAGTTGTCAGAAATATGTCGTGTTTGGTATCAAATGAAATGTTTTCTCAAGAGCTATCATGCAGAAATGTCTGAAATATGACAATTTGATCGTCTTTTATTTTTTTTATAAAGTTATCAGAAATATGTCGTGTTTAGTATCAAATAAAATTTTTCCTTAACAGCTGTCACGCAGAAATGTTATCTCAAGAGCTGTCATGCAAAAATGTCAAAAATATGATAACACGATCGTCTTTTGTTTTTTTATGAAGTCAGAAATTAGTTTTGTTTGGTATGAATGGATATGTTTTCTCAAGAGCTGTCATCCAGAAATGTCAAAAATATGACAACTAGATCGTCTTTTGTTTTTTTATAAAGTTGTCAGAAATATGTCGTGTTTGGTATCAAATGAAATGTTTTTTTAACAGCTATCATGCAGAAATGTGAACAATATGACAACACGATCGTCCTTTGTTTTTTCATAATTTTGTCAGTTTGGTATCAAATAATGTGTTTTTTCCCAAATATCAAAAATATGACAACTTAATTATCTTTTGTTTTTTGCAAAAAGTTGTCACAAATATGTCATATGTTAACAATATGACAACTCGTTCGCCTTTTGTTATTTGCAAAACCTTATCAAAACATGTCGTGTTTGGTATCGAATGAAATGTTTTCTCAAGAGCTATCATGCAGAAATATCAGAAATATGATAACACGATCGTCTTGTTTTTTTCACAAAGTTGTAAGATATATGTCGCGGTTGGTATCAAATGAAATGGTTTCTCAAGAGCTGTCATGCATAAATGTCATAAAAAGGCAACACGATCGTCTTTTGTTTCTTTCATAGAGTTGTCAGATAAATCGTGTTTGGTATCAAATGAAATGTTTTCTCACGAGCTGTCATGCAGAAATGTTAAAATTATGACAGCTAGATCGTCTTTTGTTTTTTTATAAAGTCAGAAATACGTCGTTTTTAGTATCAAATGAAAAGATTTCTTAAAAGCTGTCATGCAGAAATGTGAACAATATGACAAAACGATCGTTTTTTGTTTTTTTCATAAAGTCAGAAATATGTCGTGTTTGGTATCAAATGAAATGCTTTCTCAAGAGCTGTCATCCAGAAATGTCAAAAATGTGACACACGATCATCCTTTGTATTTATTATAATTTTGCCAGAATCATGTGTTTGGTATCAAATGATATGTTTTTTCTTAAGTTTTCATGCAAAAATCTTTTTTTTTTTTGCAGAAAGTTGTCAGATATATGTCGTTTGGTATCAAATAAAATGTTTTCTCAGCAGCTGTCATGGAGAAATGTCAAAAATATGACAACTCGTTCATCTTTTGTTCTTTGCAAAACCCTATCAGAAACATGTCGTATTTGGTATTAAATGAAATGTTTTCTCAAGAGCTGGCATGCAGAATTGTCAAATATATGACAGTACGATCGTCTTTTGTTTTTTTCATAAAGTTGTCAGAAATATGCCGTGTTTGGTATCTATTGATATGTTTTCTCAATAGCTGTCTTACAGATATGTCAAAAATATGACAACACAATCGTCTTTTGTTTTTTTATAAACTTGTTAGACATATGTCGTGTTTGGTATCAAATAAAAAGATATCTCAACAGCTGTTTTTTTAAGAGCTGTTATGCAGAAATGTTTAAATTATGACAACTCGATCGTCTTTTGTTTTTTATAAAGTTGTGAGAAATATGTCGTGTTTGGTGTCAAATAAAATGTCATGCAAAAATGTCAAAATATGACAACTCGTTCGTTTTTTTGTTTTCTTTAAAGTCGTCAAAATTATCTTGTGTTTTGTATCATATGAAAAGTTTTTTCAAGGTCTGCTACGCGGAAATGTCAAAAACTTGAAAAATCGATCGTCTTGTGGTTTTTTTGCATAAAGTTGTCGGAAATATGTCGTGTGTGGTATCAAATGGGAGATCCCCCTTTAAGGGCAATTTGGTTGGGGCAGTTTGGGTAAGCAAGTTACGTGGGCAGATTGAGTGGGCAGGAGAAGATTTAAAATTTTGATAAGACTGTTACCGTTAGCAATTTGGGTTTAAAGTATGCGCAGACCGACTGGATGTACGTAAAGACTATTATAAAATACTATTGGCGGAGCCCTAGGGGAAGCTAGTCGCTAGTCCTTATACTAAAAGGCATAATTCACTTTCTCTCTCTCTCTCTCTCTCTCTCTCTCTCTCTCTCTATATATATATATATATATATATATATATATATATATATATATATATAAATTCATCATGACGATCGCCAAATATTTGTTCATCTCTACAGTCAAAACGGCTTAACCGATTTTGATGAAATTTGTTTCAAACTGTAGGATTTGATTGTTTCTAGTGCCCTCGTAATGTATCAAATTTCTGTAGGATGCATAGTTTTCCAGTAAAAAATTATTAAACGTTGAAAATTGGAAATAAAACAATAGGTCACAGTTACGATCACAGTGTTCTTTGAGAAATTTAAGACGAAGAACGCCCTGTTTGACATTTCAATTTGAAACTTTAAATGGAAATAATTATGAAATGAGGACAATTTGAAAGAAGTTTAATTCATAATCATAAATTATGAGAATGGGCAACTATATCCGTATAGGTAAAAAAAGGCCGAAAACATTATAATTATAAATTATGACGGTTCATATGCACTTGGAAAGTGTTGCCAAACGTACCATAAGTAACTAGATAAAAAACAAATATTCCTAACTAGACTAATGTGAAGTCCGTACATAAGTGTATTATCTACGCCGCAAAATGTGAAAAAATGACCCGATAAATATAGAGCACAGTACCTCCCGCCAATTAAAGCAAAGTGTAAGTTGACAGTAACTTTTTTAAAAAGACGTCCCGCTAATTACAAATTGATATGAAATAGCAGTGGCACAATATCTCCCGTTAATTAAAAATTAAGCTAGAGGAACAGTACCTCCCGCCGACTAAAACAAAGTGTAAAAGTGACAGTAGCTTTTTTACTAACAAGACCTTCTGCTATTTACAAATTGAGACAAAGTAACAGTAGCACAGTATCTCTTGTCAATTGAAAGTAAGGCCAGAGCAACAATACCTTCCGCTAACTAAATCAGAGTGTAAAGGTGACAGTAGCTTTTTTATTAAGACGTCCCGCTAATTACAAATTGATATAAAGTAACAGTAGCACAATACCTCCTGTCAATTAAAAATAAAGCAAGAGCAACAGTATCTCTCACCAACTAAATTAAAATTTAAGTTGACAGTAGCTTTTTTTACTAACAAGACCTTCCGCTATTTACAAATTGAAATAAAGTAACAGTAGCACAATACCTCGCGCTATTTGAAAATAAAGTTAGAGCAACAGTATCTCCCGCCAACTAAAGCAAAGTGTAAAAGTGACAGTAGATCTTTTTACTAATAAAACCTCCCGGTATTTACAAATTGAGAAAAAGTAACAGTAGCACAGTACCTCTTGTCAATTCAATATGAGGCTTGAGCAACAGTACCTCCTGCCAACTAGAGCAAAGTGACAGTAGCTTTTTTTACTAAGACGGTCCACCAATTACAAATTGATATAAACAACAGTGGCACAATACCTCCCGCCATTTAGAAATTAAATTAGAGCAACAGTACCTCTTGCCAACTAAATCAAAGTGTAAAAGTGACCTTAGATTTTTTACTAACAAGACCTCCTGCTATTTAAAAAATGAGATACAGTAACAGTAGCGCAGTACCTCCCGTCAATTGAAAATGAAGCTAGAGCAACAGTACCTTTTGCCAACTAAATCAGTGTAAACTTGACAGTAGCTTTTTTTACTAAGACGTCCCGCTAATTGCAAATTGATATAAAGTTGCATTAGCACAATACCTTTCTTCAATCGAAAATGAAGCTAAAGTAACAGTGCCTTCCGCCAACTAAATCAAACTGTGTAGTTGACAGTAGATTTTTTTACTAACAAGACCTTCTGCTTTTTACAAATTGAGATAAAGTAACAGTAGCACAGTACCTCCTGTTAATTGAAAATAAGAATAATAGAGCAATAGTACCTCCCGCTAACTAAATCAAAGTGTATAGTTGACAGTAGCTTTTTTATTAAGACGCCTGCTAATTACATATTGATATAAAGTAATAGCAGCGCAATACCTTCCGGCAATTGAAAATAAAGCTAGAGCAACCGTACCTCCCGCCAACTAAATAAACGTGTAAAAGGAACAGTAGAATTTTAACTAACAAGGCTTCCCGCTATTTACAAATTGAGTTGAACTGACAGTTGCACAGTACCTCCTGTCACTTGAAAATGACGCAAGATCAACAGCAGCTTCCGCCAACTAAATCAAATTGTATTGTTGACAGTGGCTTTTTTACTAAGACGTCCCGCTAGTTATTACAAATTGATATTAAGTAAAAGTAGCACAATACCTCCTGTCAATTGAAAATGAAGCTAGAGCAACAGGACCTCCTGACAATTAAATGAAAGTGTAAAGTTGACCGTACTTTTTTTTACTAAGACGACCCGTTAATTACAAAGTGATATAAAGTAACAGTAGCACAATAACTTCCGTAAATTAAAAATGAAGCTAGAGCAACATTAACTTCCCCCAACTAAATCAAAGTGTATAGTTGACAGTAGCTTATTTTACTAAAACGTCCCGCTAATTACAAATTCATATAAAATTACAATAGCGCAATACCTCTCGTCAATTAAAAATGAAGCTAAAGCAATAGTACTTCCCGCCAATTAAATTAAAGTGTAAAAGTGACAAAAGAATTTTTTACTAACAAGACCTCCCACTATTCACAAATTCTAATAAAATAACAGTAGCGCAGTACCTCCTGTCTATTGAAAATTAAGCTAGAGGAACAGTACCTTCCGCCAGCTACATCCTAGTGTACAGGAGAATTTTGCCACTAATTATAAATAAAAATAGCACTTCCCGTCAATTAAAAATTAGGATAGAGTTACGTCTTTTGTTTTTGTAAAAAGTCAAAAGTATGTCGTGTTTCTTAAGAGCTATCATGCAGAAACGTGAAAAATATATGAAGTCGATTGTCTTTTGTTTTTTTGCAAAAAGATGTCAGAAATATGTCATGTTTGGTATCAAATAAAATGTTTTCTCAATAACTGTCAGGCAGAAATGTTAAAATTATGAACTCGTACGTCTTTTGTTTTTTGCTAAAACTTGTCAGAAACATGTAGTGTTTGGTATCAAATGAAATGTTTTCTCAAGAGCTGTCATACAGAAATGTTAAAAATATGATAACATGATCGCCTTTTGTTTTTTTCATAAAGTTGTCAGCAATATGTCGTGCTTGGTAAAAAATGAAATGGTTTCTCAAGAGCTGTCATACATAAATGTCAAAAGTTTACACGATCGTTTTTTGTTTTTTTTATAAAGTTGTCAGATATATGTCGTGTTTGGTATCAAATGAGAAGTTTTCTCAAAATATGTCATGCAGAAATGTCAAAAATATATCAAGTCGATTGTCTTTTTTTGCAGAAAGATGTCAAAAATATGTCATGTTTGGTATCAAATAAAATGTTTTCCCAATAACTGCCAGGCAGAAATGTTAAAATTATGACAACTCGTACGTCTTTTGTTTTTTGCTAAAACTTGTCAGAAACATGTCGTGTTTGGTATCAAATGAAATGTTTTCTCAAGAGCTGTCATGCATAAATTTCAAAAAAATTACACGATCGTCTTTTGTTTTTTTATAAAGTCAAAAATATGTCGTGTTTGGTATCAAATGAAATGTTTACTCAAGAGCTGTCATGCAGAAATATCAAAAATATGACAACACGATCGTCTTTTGTTTTCTTCGTAAAGTTGTCAGAAATATGTAGTGTTTGGTAAAAATGAAATAGGTTCTCAATAGCTGTCATGCATAAATGTCAAAAAATAATTACACGATCGTCTTTTGTTTTTTTCATAAAGTTGTCAGAAATATGTCGTGTTTGGTATCAAATGAAATGTTTACTCAAGAGCTGTCACGCAGAAATGTCAAAAATATGACAACACGATCGTCTTTTGTTTTTTTCGTAAAGTTGTCAGAAATATGTTGTGTTTGGTATCAAATAAAAAGATATCTCAACAGCTGTCATGAAGAAATGTCAAAATATGACATCTCGATTGTCTTTTGTTCCTTTCATAATGTCAGAAATATGTCGAGTTTGGTATTATATAAAATGTTTTCTCAACAGCTGTCATAAAGAAATGTCAAAATATGACAACTCGATCGGTTTTTGTTTTTTGCAGGAAATTGTCAAAAATATATCATGTTTGGTATCAAATAAAATGTTTGCTCAACACCTGTCATGCAAAAATGTAAAAATATCGAAACTCGTTCATGTTTTGTTTATTGCAAAACCTTCTTAGAAATATGTCTTGTTTAGTATAAAATGAAATGCTTACTCAATAGCTGTCGTGCATAAATGTCAAAAAAGGACAACACGATCGTCTTTTATTTTTTTCATAAAGTCAGAAATATGTCGCGTTTGGTATCAAATGAAATGCTTACTCAATAGCTGTCATGCATAAATGTCAAAAATATGACAACACGATCGTCTTTTGTTTTTTTCATAAAGGTGTCAGTAATATGTCGTGTTTGATCTCAAATGAATTGTTTACTCAAAAGCTGTCATGCAGAAATGTAAAAAATATGACAACACGATCATCTTTTGTTTTTTTCATAAAGTTTTCAGAAATATGTCGTGTTAGGTAGGTATCAAATAAAATGCTTACTCAATAGCTGTCATGAATAAATGTCAAAAAAAGACAACACAATCGTCTTTTGTTTTTTTCATAAGGTTGTCAGAAATATGTCGTGTTTGGTATCAAATGAAATGGTTACTCAAGAGCTGTCATGCGGAAATGTCAAAAATATAGCAACAAGGTCGTCTTTTGTTTTTTTTTTCATAAAGTTGTCAGAAGTATGTCGTGTTTGGTATTAAATAAAATGTTTACTCAAGAGCTGTCATGCATAAATGTCAAAAATATGACAACACGACAGCCTTTTGTTTTTCTCATAGAGTTGTCAGAAATATGTAGTGTTTGGTATCAAATAAAATGTTATCTCAACAGCCGTCATGACAAAAATGTCAAAATATAACATTATTATTGCCTTTTGTTTCTTTTACAATGTTGTCAAAAATATGTCGAGTTTGGTATTAAATAAAATGTTTTCTTGACAGCTGTCATGCAGAAATGTCAAAATCATGACAACTCGATCGTCTTTTGTTTTTGCATAAAGTTGTTAGAAACATGTGTTTGGAATTAAATGAAATGTTTTTTCTAAAGCTGTCATGCAAAAATGTTAAAAATATGACAACTCGATCGTCTTTTTCGTAAAGTTGTCAGAAATATGTCGTGTTTGGTATCGAATGAAATGCTTACTCAATAGCTGTCATGCAGAAATGTTAAAAATGTAACAAAACGATCGTCTTTTGAATTTTTCATAAAGTTATCAGAAGTATGTCGTGTTTGGTATCAAATGAATGTTTACACAAGAGCTGTCTTGCAGTAGTATCAAAACTATGAGAACACGATCGTCTTTTGTTTTTTTCATAAAGTATAATGAAATGTTTACTCTAGAGATGTCATGCAGAAATGTTAAAAATATGACAAAACGATCGTCTTTTGTTTTTTCATGAAGTTGTCAGAAATATGTCGTGTTTGGTATCAAATGAAATGTTTACTTAAAAGCTGTCATGCGAAAATTTTATGAATGTAGCAACACGATCGTCTTTTGTTTTTTTTTCAAAAAGTTGTCAGAAGTATGTCGTTTTTGGTATCAAATGAAATGTTTACTCAAGAGCTGTCATGCAGAAATGTCAAAACACGATCGTATTTTGTTATTCTCATAGAGTTGTCAGAAATATGTCGTGTTTGGTATCAAATAAAATGCTGTCTTAACAGCCGTCATGAGGAAATGTCAAAATATGATATTATGATTGTTTTTTGTTTCTTTTATAATGTTGTCAAAAATATGTTGAGTTTGGTATCAAATAGAGTGTTATCTTAACAGCTGTCATGCAGAAATGTCAAAATCATGACATCTTGATCGTCTTTTGTTTTTGCATAAAGTTGTTAGAAACGTGTTTGGAATCAAAGGAAATGTTTTTTCTAAAGCTGTCATGCAAAAATGTCAAAAATATGACAACTTGATCGTCTTTTGTTTTTATCATAAAGTTGTCAGAAATATTTCGTGTTTGGTATCAAATGAAATGTTTACTCAAGAGCTGTCATGCGGAAATGTTAAAAATGTAACAACACGATCGTCTTTTGTTTTTTTCATAAAGTTGTGAGAAATTTGTTGTGTTTGATATCAAATGAAATGTTTCCTCAAGAGCCGTCTTGCAGAAATGTCAAAACTATGACAACACAATAGTTTTTTGTTTTTTTCATAAAGTTGTCAGAAATATGTCGTGTTTGGTATCAAATGAAATGTTTACTCAAGAGCTGTCATGCAGAAATCTTAAAAAATATGACAATACGATCGTCCTTTGTTTTTTCCATAAAGTTGTCAAAAATATGTCGTTTTGGTATCAAATGAAATGTTTTCTCAAGAGCTGTCAAGCAGGAATGTCAAAATTATGACAACACAATCGTCTTTTGTCGTGTGTGATATGAAATGTATTCTCGGGTGTTGCCATGCGAAAGTGTCAAAAAATTTATAACCTGATTGGCTTTTATTTTTTGCAAAAATTTATGTTCGGTATCAGATGAGTTGCTATGCAGAATTACCAAATTGTGACAGCTCGATCGTCTTTTTTTGCAGAAATAAGCCGTATTTGGTATTAAATGTAATGTTTTCCCAAGAGCTGATATGCAGAAATGAAAAAAATATGATTACTTGATTGTCTTTTATCTTTTACAGAAAGTAGTCAGAAATAAGTCATGTTTGGTATTAAAAGAAATGTTTTCGTAAGAGCTGCTATGCAGAAATTTTGAAAAATTTGACTACTCTATAGTTATTTGTTATTTTGCAAAAACTAGTGACAAATATGTCGTGTCTGGTATCAAATGAAATGTTTTCTCAAGCGCTGATAGACAGAAATGAGAAAAATATGATTACTTGATTGTCTTTTGTTTTTTTGCAAAACGTAGTCAAAATATATTGTATTTGTTATCAAATGATTTGTTTTTTAAAGAGCTTCCATGCAGAAATGGTAAATTTTGGCAACGCGATCGTCTTTTGTTTTTTACAAAAAGTTGTCAGATGTTGCGTTTGGTAACAAATAAAAAGTTCTCTCTCAAACTTCTATGCAAAAAAGTCAAAAATTTGACAACTCGATCGTCCTTTATTTTTTTGCAAAAAATTGTCAGACATATGTCGTGTATGGTATCAAATGAAAAGTTTTCTTAAGGGCTGCTATGCAAAAATTTGACAACTCGATCGTCTTTTATTTTTTTTTGTAAAAAGCTGTCGTGTGTGGTATCAAATGGGAGGTCCCCCTTTAAGGGCAGTTCGGTTGGGGCAGTTTGGGTGAGCAAGTTGAATGGGCAGATTGAGTGAACATGAGAGGAGTTAAACCTTTTAGAAGACTGTTACCGTTTGCACTTTGGGTTTAAAGTATGTGCAGAAGAACTGGATGTACGTAACGAGTATTAGAAAACACTATCGGCGGAGCCCTGGGGAAAGCTCGGCGAAGCCGAGTTTTCGCTAGTCCTTACTAAAAGGCATGAGGATCTTTCTATATATAGTTTCTTTAATCACGACGTTTGCTCATCTTTACAGCCTAAACGGCTTAACCGATTTTGATGATTTTTTTTAAATTGTAGGTAATTTTTTTCTTCAGTGCCGTTCTGATCGGTAAAATTTCTATGGGATGTAGTAAACCAGCTGTGCTCTGAACAATACGTCACCTTGAAATCGGCAATATTTATCGACAATATTTATATGGATAACTATACACGGTGCAATAGCACCTTCCGCCAACTAAATTAAAGTGTAAGAGTGACAGTAGATTTTTTAACTAACAAAACCTCCCGCTACTTACTAATTGAGATAAAGTAACAGTAGCACACTACCTCTCGTCAATTGAAAATAGAGCTAGAGCAACAGTACCTCCTGCTAAATAAATCAAACTGTAAAAGTAACAGATTTTTTAATAACAAGACCTCCCGCTAATTACAAATTGAGGTAAAGTAACAGTAGCACAGTACCTCTCGTCGGTTGAAAATAAGGCTAGAGCAACAGTACATTCCGCCAACTAAATCAAAGTGTAATAGTGACAGATTTCTTTTACTAACAAGACTTCCCGCTAATTACAAATTGACATAAAGTAACAGTAGCTCAGTACTTCCCGTCAGTTAAAAATGAATCTAGTGACATTTTTTACTAATGAACCTGCCGCTAATTACAATTTGAGATAAGGTAACAGTAGCACAGTACCACCCGTCAATTGAATATGAAGCTGGAGCAACAATACCTCCCTCCAAACAAAACAAACTGTAAAAGTAAGTTTTTTTTAAATACCAAGACCTCACGCTAATTGCAAATTGAGATAAAGTAATAGTAGTACAGTACCTCCCGTCAGTTGAAAATGAGGCTGGAGCAACAGTACCTTCCGCCAACTATATCAAAGTGTAATAGTGACAGATTTCTTTTACTAACAAGACCTCCCGCTAATTACAAATTGAGATAAAAGAACAGTAGCACAGTACCTCCCGTCAATTGAATATGAAGCTGGAGCAACAATTCCTCCCGCCAAACAAAACAAAGTGTGAAAAAGACAGTACATTTTTAACTAACAAGGCCTCCCGCTAATTACAAATTGAGATGAAGTAACAGTAGCACAGTACTTCCCGTCAAAAAAGGAGAGGAGTATGGGCCTACGCCTTTGCTCCTTGAATCTCTTTAATGATCAAATTGAATACATTTTTTGGGGATATTTTGACCCTCCTAGACCTTGTCTAGGGCTTCTTAGCATCGCCGAAGCGAAGTTTCCGTCCCTAGCCACGAGGAGGCGAGCCCCTACTAGCTAGCTTCAGTGCCATGTTTACAATATGTTACTATATACTAACTTATAATTAATTCACTACTACTAAGTAATTATTATAATTAAATTATATTATGCCATGACGTAGTGATTCTGCCATTCACTCGCATGTTGTCTCTTATTATTTACATACATATATATACATATTGCGTCACTATTATGACTTGTCCTCTTTCTGCCTTGCTCTGTTTTGGTGGTAATCTCTAGAGTTAATATGTTCTTATATACATCGCGTCACTATTATGACGAATCCTCATACTACCTTGCTCTAGGTTTGGTGAAAATTAATACGTCATCCAGCTGAACTAGAGTTCAGGTGGATCAACTGGCCAGTTTGAAAGCAGTCCTTGAACCAGCGTTCTTTCATTGACGAAGTCAGGACACGTGTAGATCCTGTGGATTGGATCGTCCACCCGATTGCACGTAGGGCAATTTGGGTCATTCCTCTTGCCGATCCTGAAGAGGTGGCAGGCAAATTCGCCATGTCCGTTGAGGATCTGTGATAGATCCGCCGACCATGGTTGGAAAGTGCGCTGTTCACCCACGTCAGGTAGGAATTTGTACGTGACAGATCCTTTCTCAGTCTCATCCCACGCGCTCTGCCATTCGTCAAGTAGCGTACGCCTTATTGTGCTTAAATATTCACGTTTGGATAGATTATAATCTTCTTTGCTAATCCCTTTGCCATAAAGAGTGACTGACTCGCCAGATCTTAGTTTGGCTTTGGCAACCTTTTCCTCTATTACTAGATTCAAGGGTATTAGTGAGGCCAGCACGTAAGCAGCCTCGTTTGAGACCGACATGTATGCAGCCGTTATCACTTTTCCGCAGAAGCCTGTGACGCATGTTAGTTTCCTCTCTTGGTTATCCTTATGCCCCCATATGGTGCATCCGTATGTGACTATTGGCACCACTGCCTCCTGGTATATAGTAACCAGACCATCGGGTGGACGTCCCCATCCTAGTTTCATGTAGCGCCTCAAGGTTGCAAATATAGTCCTGGCACGATCAGCTACATAGTTGATGAGCTCAGTGAATAAAAGCCTGTCATCGATAATAATACCTAGGTACTTGTATGTGCATGTGCGTCTGACGTTACACCCATTGAGTTTGACCGTGGGGTCTCTGCTCAATTTACCTTTAAGAAGCATGTACTTACTCTTTTTCATGGAGAAAGACAGCTTGTTTGTCTCAGCCCAGCCTCCAACTCTGTCTAGAGCTTCCCTTGCGGTCTGTTTTAAACTGTTTCGGCTGTTGCCACTAACAAGTACCAGTATATCGTCTGCGTAGGCGATTATTTTTGTGCGTTCAATTGCTACATTCTCTAGGAGGGTATCCACCACCATATTCCATAATAGGGGCCCCAGGACTCATCCTTGCGGACACCTTTGGAAAGGTCCTTACTGACGGAGATATCTCCGACAGTGTATATTGCGTTCCTGTTCTGCAGGTAACTATACAGTACCAGCAGAACGCAGTTATTCACGTTGATGTCTTTGAGCCTCTGAATGACACAAGGCCACCAGAGGTTGTCAAATGCACCAGATATATCACGAAAAATACCAGTAACGTACTTGTCTTCTGAATTTTCGATCCAGTTAATCATTTCACTTACGGCTTGCGTTGTCGACTTTCCTTTCACAAATCCAAATTGATTTTCATTGTGAAAGTCTGGTCTGTCCCTGTGCAACAAGTGCACTATCAACCTTTCAAACAGTTTCCCAAACTCAGATAGGAGAGATATGATTTGGGGTCAGCTAAGTCCCTATTGACACCCTTCGGTATTATTTTCAGATTGCCTATCTTCCAGGCTTTGGGAAAATACCCTATTCCCAGACAATCTTCAAATAACCTGCGCAAGAAGTGTGCGAGGACATTTGCTGTGTTCTTAATGAAGGCCCGGGGGATACCATCGAGACCCGGAGCCTTTTTGTTACCAATGCAGCCAATGAGTTCCATAATCTATCTTATCTCTTATCTCTTCTCGCTAAACTTACTACTTCCTGAGTGGCCAGTATGGCCTTGTATGCGTGGCGTCCACCGCAATGCCCACACTCCTCATCCTTTTTACAGTTGACCGATGTGTGCCCGAACCCTTGACACTTATAGCATCTGCGGATTGAGACATGATCTTCAACCCGGCAGTATGCCTAACCACCAATATGCACCTGTGTTACCATGAGAGAAGCGCGCGTTTGCGGTGTAACCTCTAGTATCGCATGGAACCAATTTTGACCTCTAGGGCCCGTCTTTCCTATTAGTTTTACATCAGTACTCTTTGTGACCTCAGGGTTCTCTCGAACAATGTCCTGGATTAGATCCGCGTCACTTGTCTTTGAGGGTACATATTTTACAATGACCCTCGGGTTGTATTCCAATAAGTTTTTCAACATTTTTGGATGAGGACTCAATTATAAACCTTTTATTGATGACTTTCACTACCTTGTCAGCTTTGAATCCAATCACTTTAGGATTTATTGTCTTAGTCAGTTGTACTTTTGTCTCCTCACTGGTTTTCAACGCTTCGTTATCTGCCAGTGGGGAGATTACCACTCTGAATGTTTCAGGCATTTTAGCTGATTGCCTGATTGTCCGGGTGACACAGGAGGCGCCAGCCGCAGCAATCTGGCTATAGCTTGCCTTGTTGGGTTCATTTGCCCGTTTACTTGTCTCCTCCAGCTTGCTCATGATGTCATTGAGCGTCTGGTCCATCGGTGCAGCGGCTTGGATAGGGACAAGCTCGCTTTTTAATTGGTCTATTGCCTCCTCTATAGTTTCGCATTTCGCGATTCTATCTGCCTTAGTGCTTCCATTTTTGCTTTTTTCTAAGTTAGTTTTAAGCTCAGCAACAAGTTGGCTTAATGTTCTAATACGCTTTTGGATGGCCTTGCAAGCCTCCGTAGCAGACTTGGTTGGGGCCATCCTGATTTGTTCGTTAGTCTTCAGAAAGACTGGTTTTTGTGGCCTGCGCTATATACGGCCTTTCCCACACAGGCTTCCTCCGGGCTGCGCACGGATTCGGCCTGCGGTATAAGAGCACTGGGCGTACTTAGCCGTAAGAAGGATACTTACGCGTCGTAGGTTTACCAGCAGCTCAGTTCACCTTGCCGCCTTCTATTCGTTTCCGAAGTCACTGCGGGCAAGTGTTTCCCCAGTGCAAAAAGGGTGCGATTGATGCTAACCAATACACTATTTCTAAATTTCGCTTTATACATAAATGTATATCTTAGTGTGAACCTTGCACAATGGGATACCCGTTGACCTCATTGGTTACGATATCGCCACTGCGCAAAGTTAGTACTTCCCGTCAGTTGAAAATGAGTCTACAGCAACAGTACCTTCCGCCAACTAAATCAAAGTGTAATAGTGACATTTTTTTACTTAAAACCTCCCGCTAATTACAATTTGAGATAAGGTAATAGTAGCAAAGTACCTCCCGTTAATTGAATTTGACGCTGGAGTAACAGTACCTCCCTCCAAACAAAACAAAGTGTAAAAGTGACACTACAATTTTTAATTAACAAGACCTCTTGTTAATTACAAATTAAGATAAAGTAACCGTAGCGCAGTACCTCTCATCAGTTGAAAATAAGGGTAGGGCAACAGTACCTCCCGCCAATTAAATTAAAGTGTAACTGACAAAAGATTTTTTTACTAACAAGACCTCTCGCTATTTACAAATTGAGATAAAAATCAGTAGCACATTACCTCCTGTCAATTGAAAATAAAGCTAGCAAAACAGTACCTTCCGCCAACTAAATCAAAGTGTATAGTTGACAGTAGCTTTTTTTCTAAAACGTGCCGCTAATTACAAATTGATATAAACTAGCAGTAGCACAATACCTCTCGTCAATAGACAATGAAGGTAGAGCAACAATACCTTATGCCAACTAAATCAGTGTGTAAAAAATATGATAACACGATCGTCTTTTTTTTCACAAATTTGTCAGAAATATGTCGTGTTTGGTATCAAATGGTATGTTTTCTTAAGAGTTAACATGCAGATATGTCAAACTTTTGACAACTCGTTCGTCTTTTGTTTTTTGCAAAAACTTGTCAGAAATATATCGTGTGTGGTATGAATTGAAATGTTTTCTCAAGAGCTGTCATGCGGATATGTCAAAATTATGACAACTAGATTGTTTTTTGTATTTTTTATAAAATTGTCGGAAATATGTCGTGTTTGGTATAAAATAAAATGTTTTTTTAACAGCTGTCATGCAGAGTCGTCAAAAATATATCAACTCGATTGTTTTTTGTTTCTTGCATAAAGATGTCAGAAATACGTCATGTTTGGTATCAAATAAAATATTCCCTCAACAGCTGTCAGGCAGAAATATCAAAATTATGATAACTTGTTCGTCTTTTGTTTTTTTGCAAAAACTTGTCAGAAACATGTCGTGTGTGGTATCAAATAAAAAGTTTTCTCATGTCATGCAGAAATGTCAAAAACATAATAACACGATCGTCTTTTGTTTTTTTTTCATAAAGTTGTCAGAAATATGTCGTGTTTGGTGTCAAATGAAATGTTTTCTTAACAACTGTCATGCATAAATGTCAAAAAAGGACAACACAATCGTCTTTTGTTTCTTTTTATAAAGTTGTCAGAAATATGTCGTGTTTGGTATCAAATAAAATGTTTCCTTAACAGATGTCATACAGAAATATCAAAATTATGACAACTCAATTGTTTTTTTTTATTAAGTGGTCAAAATTATATTGTGTTTGTTATCAAATGAAATGTTTTCTTAAGGGCTGGTATGCGGAAAGGTCTGCAACTTGATAACTCGATCGTCTTTTGTTTTTTTTGCAAAAAGCTGTCGGAAATATGTCATGTGTGGTATCAAATGGGAGGTCCCCCTTTACGAGCAATTTGGTTGGGGCAGTTTGGGTGAGCTACTTGCGTGGGCAGATTGAGTGAGCAAGAGAGGAGTTAAATCTTTGAGAAGACTGTTACCGTTTGCACTTTGGGTTTAAAGTATGCGCAGATAGACTAGAATATTATAAAACACTATCGGCGGAGCCCTAGGGGAAGCTTTCTTTATATTCATCATTTTTTCGCAAATTCCTTTTTTATTCTTTTTTACGTATATTCCTTTGCGTTCTTGACTTTTTTTTTATTTTCATAATTTTCATGATGTAAAAATTTTTGACAGTGGTATAAAAATATTTTTGACAGTGACATTTATGTGTCAATTACAAACATTTGAATTTCTTGCCTTGAAGTAGTTTGATCTGAGATTTTTTACATCGAATTATTTTATATGCACTTCTTTATCTCTAAATATACAAGGTGTAATAATAAATTTAAATTTATCGAATAAAGAATTTAACGTTTTTTAATATAAGTATTTACATAAATATTCGATAAATAATATTTAGATAAATTTTTTTTTGTAACTACTACTTCCGGTTGCCCAATTATTACCAAATCTTAATCAACTCTTCCCATTATTGTTAGATTGAGGAATCCGTAGTTAAAAATGTCTTAATTCTTATAGTATTTGAGAAATCGTGAATCAAACATCCACACACACATCCACACACACACACACACACACACACACATCCACACACACACACACACACACACACACACACACACACATACGGACATCATCGTAAAAATGTTATAATCGGATTCTAGGGACCTTACAACGTGCTTATTCACTAAAATCTGGATATGCAATTTTTAGCATGAATTCAATACTTCTCTTAGCGAGAGATTATTATTATTATTTATTATTATTATTATTATCATCAGATATATTATTTTATGTTCTTTTATTATTATTATTTTAATAAATATTTACCTATCTGACTTCATTCATTTTATATTAATTACGTATTTTATAAGAAAATTACATTTTTTTTACAATAAAATTAATTTGTTATTATTTTTTATCTCTATTTATCATATTACATAGTTTTAAACAATATTATACAATTTTGTATGAATAAAATTTAAACTGTTCCACACATTTTGCTTTTTACCTATCTATGACTTGAAACGAATATCATATTTTTTAAATCACGCGTTTGCGACTTAAAAAGCCGTTTTACATCCTAATACTAAAAGGCCAAGCCCCCCAAAATTCATCACGACGATCGGGAAATGTTTTAACAAAGCCACAACTGAAACGGTTTCAGCGATTTTGATGGAATTTGCTTTAAATAGTAGAGAAAAAATCAACTTAAGGCCTTTGATATGTCTTTTATTTTTACTGTGCATAGTTTTTGTGTAAAAAATTATTAACTGGTCAAAATTCTTACATAAAACAATGGACCGAAGTACTCTGTATTGATGTCAAATGTGCAAAATCAGAGAATACAGGCTAATTATTTGAATTGAGTAGGCGTGAAAATTTTTTAGAAGACAGTCTAGGAAAATTATGTGTCACGTTGAATCCATTTTAAATGCATTAAATTTATTGTATTTGAATATTTTAAATAAAAATTATTTATTTTTGTACCGCTCTGCTTATTATTATTATTATTATTATTATTATTATTATTATTATTATTATTATTATTATTATTATTTTTATTATTGTTATTATTCATTATTATTATTATCATCAGATATAATTTTTTATATTCTTTTATTATTATTATTTTAATAAATATTTACCTATATCTGACTTCATTCATTTCATATTAATTACGTATTATATAAGAAAATTACACTTTTTTTACAATAAAATTAATTTGTTATTATTTTTGATCTCTATTTATCATATTACATGGTTTTAAACAATATTATACAATTTAGTATGAATAAAATTCGAACTGTTTCACACTTTTTGGTATATATCGCCAGTATGACTTATTATACATCAAAACGGACTGCTTTTTACCTATCTATGACTCGAAACGATTATCATACTTTTTAATTTACGCGTTTGCGACTTAAAAAGCCGTCTTTCATCATATATACTAAAAGGCAAAGCCCCCAAAATTCATCACGACGATCGGAAAATTTTTCAACAAAGCCACAACTGAAACGGTTTCAGCGATTTTAATACAATTTGTTTTAAATAGTAGAGAATAAAACAACTTAATGCCTTTTATATGTCTCTTATTTTTACTGTGCATAGTTTTTGTGTAAAAATTATTAACTAGTCAAAATTCTTACATTAAAACAATGGATCGAAGTGCTCTGTACTGATGTCAAGTGTACAAAATCAGAGAATACAGGCTAATTATTTGAATTGAGTAGGCGTGAAAATTTTTAAGAAGACAGTCTAAGAAAGTTATGTGTCATGATGAATCCATTTTAAATGCATAAAATTTATTGTATTTGATTATTTTAAATAAAAACTACTTACTTTTGTACCGTTCTGCTTATTATTATTATTATTATTATTATTATTATTATTATTATTATAGTTATTATTATTATTATTATTATTATTATTATTATTATTATTATTATTATTATTATTGTTATTGTTATTACTATAAATATCAGGAGAAATATTTTTTTATGTTCTTTTATTATTATTTTAATAAATATTTACCTATATCTGACTTCATTCATTTCATAATAATTACGTATTTTTTAACAAAATTACTTTTTTTTTTACTATAAAATTAATTTATTATTATTTCTTATCTCTATTTATCATATTACATAGTTTTAAATAATATTATACTCTTTTGTATGAATAAAATATAAACTGTTCCACACATTTTGGTATATATCGCCAGTATGACTTATTATACATCAAAACAGACTGCTTTTTACCTATCTATGACTTGAAACGTTTATCATACTTTCTAAATCACGCGTTTGCGACTTAAAAAGCCATCTTACATCATATATACTAAAAGGCTTAAATTCATCTATACTTTCATCACATATGAAGATCGGAAATTTTTCAGAAAGGCTACAACTTATATGGTTTGAGCAATCTTGTTGAAATTTGTTTCATGTTGTAGGATTTTATTGTCTTCAGTGCCCTCGTAATATGTAAAATTTCTGTAGGATGCATAGTTTTTGAGTAAAAAATTATTAAATGTTGAAAATTTAAATTAAAACAATAGGTCACAATATGATCGTAGTCTTCCTTGGAAAATTTAAGACGAAGAACGCCATGTTTGACATGTCATTTTGAACCATTCAATGGAAATATTTATGAAATGAGGACAATTTGAAAGAAGTTTAATTCATAATCATAAATGATGAGAATGGGTAATTATATCTGCACAGGTAAAAAAGACCTAAAACATTATAATTAAAATTTATAAATTTTGACAGTTCATATGCACTTGAAAAGTGTTGCCACATATGTCATGAGTAACTAGATAAAAAACAAATATTCCTAACAAGACTAATGTGAAGTCCGTACACAAATGTGTATTTTCCACTCCGAAAAATGTGAAAAAGTGACCGAAGATGACAAGTCGGTGGCCGACAAAAAATTTCAAATTTGCGGTGAAAGTAATTTTTAAATATGTCGAGCACCACGCTATAGTTATTTAAAAATTTGTATAGGAGATAAATACTGTATCTGGAATACATTTTTGAAGTCGGAAATGAGATATTTTAACCGTGTCCGATGTAATTTACAATAAAACACAAATTTTAAGACTATTTCTTTATTATTATATACTCTACTGTAAATAATAAAAGTAGTAAAATGTAGTAAACAATGTAAGTAGAATTCAGTTTTTCAGTTAAAACAGCTGTAAATTTAACCATAAGTGAGTTCAATAAACTATTTTAAATCAGCCATGTGCCAGGTAACTTAAGTCTGGACAGGAAAAACGCGGGACAATGTATTAACCTTACTTCCATAGAGTATACGTATAACAAAGGTAAGTGATCACTGAATAACTTACTGAATAGCAATATAATATTTATATAATTCATGAGGCAAACAACAATTAAAATATTTCCTTTAAAATGTTGTGGTTTAAACAGTGTCGGACTGGGACATATTTCTGAGTGTGGCGATTTGGATTGCCGGGCCCCCTATTCTGGGCCATTCAAAATATTATTAATGAAACAAAGATGGTTATGAATTAAGGTTTTTTAATACATTAATGTATGTAAACATTAGGTACACAGGCTGATCTCAAGAATCCATGACATTGACTATGATTAACATTGAAATACTCCTTGCATGGGGATCTCAAGCAATATAAGAGTTGTGATGTCGGGTAAATTAGACAAAAGTTACCCCATCGGAAGACCATTTTAATGGTGTATCGTTATTTGAAAAAAAAAAAATACAAAGATATAGACGAAAACGGTAAATTTTTAAATGGTTTATTTTTGAGAATAACTACAAAAAATTTTTAAAGTATTTTATTTATTACCAAAGATAACTGTACTAGTTGTATACAATTAGCAGTAATCTAATATAAAAATTGCGTCTCAAACACGTATATTTTGTCCGAGATTTGGCACATAGATTAAATAACGCATATGCGAAGTATGCATTACGAAGTTAATGAATTTAAATATTAAAATTATACATATACTGTTACATATAATCATTTTTGGAACATTTTCTTTGTTGTAATCAAATCATATTAATAGTGAATGGTGAATACTATTAAAGATAACCTTTTTTGTAGGTGCAATGTTTATAATACATTTTCATTTTAGTGCTATCTTTCACTTAGTACAATATAAAACGTTAAAATCGTTAATGTACACAAAAATTATGGCTCTAAAGGCCGTTTGCACTAACATAACTTAATTTTTAAGCGTTTCTTAAATTGATAATATTACGTCGATATAAAATGTCAAATGAATTACTATGCATTGTTGTTTCGATTTGCATTTTTTGTCTATGGGTCGCTTAAAATTTAACCCTTGTTGGTGCTATTGGGAATACTTAAGTTATATATGTAAGTATATATATATATATATATATATATATATATATATATATATATATATATATATATATATATATATATATATATATATACAGGGTGTAAATGAAATAAGTGCATTAAATTTGACCAGTAGTATAACTCATCGAGAGCAACAATATTTCTTAATAACTTTTTCTCGAAATCGCATATTTTTTTAGCATTTTTACCACCCCGTAAATTGACGAGTCGTTCCAAATATTTTTGTGATAATTGAATGCAGCAGCAATAGCTATGAAAAATTTTGTTTTAGCAATTGACAGTCCTGTCAATTGTTGCAATTAAATTTTGACATTAGTAATAAACTTGTTTATAAGGTAAAATTCTGTCAAAATTCGAGTACACAGACATTGTAATTACTTACCTATGGTTTATTTATTTATTTTTTACTCGTATCTGTACTACATTTTACTTGACATCACGGTTCACATAAAAGACAAGTGTATTGGAGTTGCCAACGCATTTACACGGAGCGTTTCCAAATCATCACCAAATCATTCTGTTCTTAATATTCGCACATTTGTTAATCTTGTACATCTTTATCACAATACGGAGTGTCACATATGACAATTTTTAAAAAGCAACAGTTGTATCCATACCATGTGCAAAAAGTTCAATGTTTTCAGCACATAACAGACTTCAATTTTGGGAATGGCTCATAATGTTCATTTATGAGACTGAATTTACTTGGGAAGGTGTATTTATTATGCACAATACACATCTTGACAGACGAAAATGCTGTAAAAATTTTCATTAAAACATGTTTGGGGAACAATAAATGGACGACTAATTATTGGTACTCATGTACTTCTTTTAAATGGACCAAAGTTTGTACTTACATTTTTTGAATAACGAATTTAAACTATTATGATTTGTCGACAATAAATAATCATCTCATAACCTAATAACTATGCTTTTGGTCTTCGTCTCGTTACCTCGTTTCTCCTTGTCTTCCACTATTCACGTGATTAAAAACCTGGTTCAATACACAACTTTATACTTTTGTTATCCAATATTTAAATTTATTTATTTTAAAAATTGTACTATTACGTATTAATTAATAATAATGTTATTTCCCTTGATTCGTTTATTAATGACTGTGACTGTAAGTGTAACCGATAACCGAGAATTTTTGAGCTGCTTGTATCTCACTTGAATACGGCAGCGCAGTCATTTGTCTCTTTGTTCTCCATAGGCGGGTAACGAAATATGCAACAAATCTTTAAAGAATTTTAACTCAAAATCTAAAAGACTTAGAAAAAAAAGTTATTAAGAAATATTGTTGCTCTCGTCGAGGTACATTACTGGTTAAATTTAATGCAGTTATTTCATTTACACCCTGTATATATATATATATATATATATATATATATATATATATATATATATATATATATATATATATATATATATATATATATATATAAGTATAATTCCGAGAGTTAAGGCGACAGAAATTGTTATTAAAATAACAGTTGCAGAATTTAACTCCTACATTAGGTATTCTGTTTCGTGAATAGATCTTATACTAAAATTTTTAACCCGGCTTAAAAATGGAGTTGTTAACTCTGAATTTAATCATTTTTATGAATCTGGTAATGAAAGTCTACTATGTGAAAAGTGAAACGTCACAGCAAACCACACAGAACTTAAAAACGAAATTTTATATCTATTAAGTACATAGTAGATTTTGCACATGCCCGTTGAGCACCTATTTCTAGAATATATTGGTTAACGGCCGGGGTGACGATGGGGTTTGGGGTGAAGACAGGGATAGAAGTAAGCCTATATTAGCGTGTAGTTTTCTTTGACTTACGCTACGCTTGTTCTCTGGTTAAGGTCAGATTCTTGAATTATGTTATACTTGATCTACAATCAGTTCTTTAAGATTTTCTTTCTCTTTATCATTATTGAAAACTATTAACTAAGTACTAGATAAGATAGTTACAAGTTTAGACCGGGCCCTTTCGCTCGCCGGGCCTTTGGCGATCGCCACATCGCCACAATGGCCACTCCGACGCTGGGTTTAAAAACCATGTACTTTACATATTTATCATGTAAAATGTCTTGATTACAACAATGTTTTTTAACAATATAATCACAACACAGCATTTATACAACAAATTTGTTTATTACAGCAATAATTTAGGAGTTCATTCATATTTCAACCCCATGCATCACCATTTTTATGTTAATTTGAAGATATTTCAAACAGTCCAGGAGTTATGAGCGCTCAAAAATGCATGTACTCGTGATTAGTTTTGGCTAAAAATGTGAGATTAAAAATGATTCAATCTCACAATTTCTATTGCAAATAGTGTTTGTTCTAAAAATGAATTTTACAGGGTTGTTTTGTATATTTCTGATACAAAAGTGGTTAAATATCGGATTAAAAGCACCTCACGCCTGCAGGGCCGGATCCAGATAGTGCGGGGCCCGATTTGATATTTTTCGCGGGGCCCCTCAAAATAACATAATATATGCTTATACGCTTATATGTATAAGTAAAATATATAAATAAAAACGTATTCTTTTATTTTAACAAATATTAAATTAAAATATTATGAAAAGTACAATAAAGTGACAATTTTTTATTATTAATTTTAGACCATTAGTTTAAATTACAAATTTGGGTACTTACACTTTTTTGTGTGAAAAGTATTCTACTTCGTCGGAAATTAGCTTTACATTTATGCCAAATACCATTTTTCATTTAAACATAAGTCTTTATTTTTTAAAATTCTGATATTTTGATGTATTATTCGTTTACCAAGGCATTTGTGCCTTCATTACTCCTTTCAATATTTTATAGGTCTGCTCGGAGTTTTAGTTTGAATAGTAAAAAAAAAGTCATGTCAGCTAAACGTCTAAATATTTCCCCTAATTCCTGATACATTAATAAATCATAATTATGAAAAATTGTTATTTATGTATTAAGGTATTAAAGTTCTACTTTTATCACGAATGTGAAATTTAGTTGCTGATGCCTTAGGGCCGAGGAAAATAAACTATATGAGTGATAAAAAGAAACATAAGTACCGAGGTACATATTAAATTTTATTCCAAATTGAAAATTTGTGGAAATGAAAGGAATATTTGTTTTAATAGATTATGTTAGCAAATCTGTCAATGTCAGTCAAACAAACAAACTGGAATGAAAACGTCGTACAATGGGTTACTTCAGTGCCGATTTATGAACTTTTAATGACAATTTTTGTGCACTCTAGTGACGATTTCAATTTTTTTTAAATCAAGAGCGCATATCTTATTTTCTGCCTCAAACACCGTGAGACTACGCTTGTGCGCTCTATAATAGTTAACTATTACCGCGCGTTTTAACAGATCAGAATCCTGTTTCCAAAATATTGTTGTAGAGCTTAATGAAGAAAAAAAGTAACTGAATACACAAATACACATACAAATGTTTCCGGTTTCTTTGTCGAAAACTTAAATAAGTATTATTTTTAAATATATTTTCTTAATACAACTTTTAATCACAAACATTGATAAGCGTGGGGCCCCTAAAAGCACGGGGCCCAATTTGGTCCAATCGGTGCAATCAGCTCATATCCCGGCCCTGCACGCCTGGTTTTAAAAATACGGGTTGAATTATGTATATATCCAAAATATGGTAGCTGCAACTTTATTTTTTACTTTTACTATCCCCACTTTGACATTATAAATTTTTAAAAACAGAGTTGTCATTGAAAATCAAATATCTGTATTGACTAAGAAAAATATCAAGTGTTACTTTGACAAGGGTGGTTAAAAAAAATCATAATTCAAAAACGAGGAAAGATATCCCAAATTTTGTTTAAACGAATACACAGGGGAATGATTGAGGTATATTTGAGACAAATTTTTAATGGATTGGATAAAGGGTGCAAATTTGAAAACGGATTAAATATTAATGAAATAAAAATTATATACAATTTTTTTACTGCTTAGCCAAATTTACACCGTTTGTTCAAAAAGCACTATCTTTTGGTATAAAAATCATCTGGGGTCTGATTTTGTACCTTTGAAATCTACTATAGATTGAAATCTATCAGGTTTCTATTAATAAACAAAAAAGAAAATACAGTGAACTTAGCGAGTGACATTCGAAATCTGACATATATTGCCAAAATAGCAAGCCAACCGCATCACCTATGTTTCAACCATATCTTTGATCCTCTGTACTCATCATCTATACAAAACCATTTGGTTTACCAAAATCATATCCTTCATATTCTCAACTCTATTAACCACAGTATACCTAATATTCACAAAAATATTCTTTCCAAAATACAGCTCATAGTCCTTTGCAATACCCAACATAAATTTAGATCTCAGTCAATACGAGAAAAGAAGAAACAAATCATTTAATAATCAAAAATCACTTTAGAACAATCCAAAAAGACTGTCTCAAAATTTAAGGGTCAGCGGAGCAACTGGGTATAAGTGATGAAACATTGTATATATTATAAAGTATAAAGTGAATTTAAAAAAGTTTGACGTGGCCAGCACATTACCTTCCGTCAGTTCTGAATATTTTGTACAAATTGCATACATAAAGTTTCTTGCAAATGACTTTATTTTTATTACATTACCTTCTGTTAGTTTTATGTATTTTGTACAAATTCCATAGTCATTGATAAGGACATCTGTGAATCAGAATTTTCTTAATACAAGGCGCTTTCTTTTTAGGGGGAAAATGAACTGATCTTACCTCGTACTGAACTGAACTGAACTACTCCTAAAAAGAACAGTATATATTTTTAAATAAGAAGTAGAAGATAAAAACATATATAGCATTATATTTCTCATATATATATATGCTGAATTTGCTTGTGGTTATAGTCTGTTGTATATGTGATTTGATTTTGACATTAAATTCTTTTTTCTACAGTCTATATACAAAGTAGCCATTTGCGTTCTCTTTTGTCAACGCAAAATGTCACTTTGCCGCTCTAGAGCGACAAAGTAGAAAAAACGCTCGCTCCTCAAATTTATAACTATACAATGTTGAGAAATGTTACTTGGCTACATTCTTAATGGAAAAGTTTAGTCAGGAATTAATGACACTGTAGTTACATATTACCCACTTACATAACCAAACAAAATGCCGCACTGCTGTTAAAATAAAATAGGGCATTCATTTACAAAAACGAAAGTATAAAATGCTTAGATTAGATTGAAGCAGTAGCTCAAGAAGAATGGAAAATACCGATAAGTAAAAATAAATAAAAAAATAAATTTTTGTTATGGTGGAGGACCCCATTGTGGCGACTGTAGAAAAAATCTTGTGTGTGTTTCGAGCGCAAATGGACATTGTCGATTTCGAGAGAATGCCTCTCAATCGACAATGTCCCATTTTGCGCTCTTAATACACAAATAGCTATTATAATATTTAACTCTATATCCAATGAATATGATGCATAAAATGCAATCAAATCATATAAAGAATAAAATATTCTCTAATGCTCACAATAACATTAAATGTGAAAAATGATATTTTTATATTTTGCGTTCATAAAGAAGTCATTGTGATACGCAATGGGGGTTTCCACCGTAATCAAAATAGTGAAAAATAACACTATTACACTAAAATATATCATAAAACATTTCTGAAAACACTAATTAAATGGTTAAATATGTTTCCATTTTTTTTAAAATGAATGAAAACAATTTACTACGCTTGAAACGCTGCCAGCCAGTGACGTCACGGTCCGGATCGATTTTAGTTTCTATGTTATCCGGCAATATATGTGTGTGTGATGGGAGTAGTTTACAATATTCGATTTTACCTACATACATCAAATACATTCAATATCTTCCTATGTGATAATAGATGGCAGCACATTTAAATTAGAACATATTTAAAAAATATTGAAGGTTAGTAGATATTCTAAACTAGTTAAAATTGTGAATACAATACAATTATTATTGTTTGCCGTATGTTATATTGATAAAGTATTTTCTAAGGTATACGTATTTAATAGATTATTGTATTTCGTGGATTAAATATTTGTAAGGTATTTAGTAAATCTCCAACAGCGTATTCAAGGGATTACCAGAAGTTATGCCTTTGCCTATAGTTATTTACAACTTGAAACGGCCGTAAAAGAATATTTGTGGAAAAACCAGGATACAAATATTCCACGAAAGAAAGCCTTAATATTACCCAGATGTTCAGTCGACGAGGGATTTGGAATTTTTGACTAAGGTTCGTAACAAACTAAATTATAAATTATGTATGCTAGTATACTTGAAACTTATTCCTTTGAAAAATATCTATTTTGTGTGTTAAAATATTTTTCTTTGTCATGTAATTTATTATTATTAATATAAAATTATCTATGATTGGTAGTATTTACAGGAGCGATTCGTTTAAACTATGAATAAACTAACAAATTCCCTTGCATTTTAATCATACCAATATATGAAAATTAGTTT
This sequence comes from Harpalus rubripes, assembly GCA_963082715.1. Taxonomy (NCBI): domain Eukaryota; kingdom Metazoa; phylum Arthropoda; class Insecta; order Coleoptera; family Carabidae; genus Harpalus; species Harpalus rubripes. Next base: position 25,811,735 of record OY720458.1, on the reverse strand, counting down.
AAAATTTTTAGTAAATAATACTGGTCATATGTTTAGCCTTAAAGAACAAACACATGCCATGCCAAATGGCATAATTTTTACTAGAGTAATCCTATTTAACACGGAGAAACAGACAGATCTATTTGTTTTATGTGATGATATTGTCAATTTTTTAATTAGATTAAGCAAATTTCGTTATTTTTATTATTTTGAGGTTCAAAGTATACAACTTTCTTTTGTATGATATAATTTACCTTTCCAAATAATTTGTAAGTCTTATTGTCTTGACGTCGTGCTCGAAAGATTCGAAGTTCAGTTCTATAATTCTAAGAATTGTCAGGTTTGGGGAGGGTGAGAGCCTTCACTACCTGTTATTTTTCTTCCTTTAAAAATTTTTGTAAACAAGTTAGTATTCCTATAGACTTGGAGACCAGTGCAAGCGGGTGCAATTACTTCATTTCTTTAAATTATTACAGAATTGATTTTTAAACTTAGAACGTTCGAGCACAGCGTCAACATATTGTATAAAGTAAGTTATTATCAGTAAATCATATTTTTCATACTGTTAAATGAACAATAAATAAATATTTTGAAAACTCTCATCCCCACCTCTATGCGTTGTTCAAGAAAACTGTAATAGGAGAGTGTTAGTACACCATCAATTGACAGATGACGCCACTACTGACTCTAGAGTACAGACCATCATACACCATCTGTTAAGCATTGGCTACATTAGCCGGGCATTTACGCGTTGCCGGGGCGGTAAAAATGGCCGTTCAAACGAGCTGCAAAAAATACTGTTTTCAATAATTTTTTTACAGAAAACCTGTTATAATAAAAATGTTTTATTTATTCTAATAGATATAAGTTTTCATGAGGAATAACATATAAAAAAATAAAAAAATAGTGGAAACTCCTATTGCGTATCGTAATGACCTTCATTTCAATACGCAATTTTTTGTTTAAAACGGTTGGTACTAGATGACGTTTCTTCAACCCATTTTTAGCAAATTTATTTTTAGTTAATTGACAATTCATTTTAATAATAAAATGTCGAAATTATTATTATTATTTTTTATTTAGGGAAGATTATTTACATGAAAATGTACAAATGGTTACAGATATAATCACAAATTGAGTAAGTAAATGTTATTGTAGAAGGCGCAAAATATAAAAAATAGTATATAGAACTCATTTTATAAGACTTTCTTTCGCACTTGTCAATTAGAAAATTCGCTAACGCTCGTTTTCTAAATTTTGACGCGTGCGAAAAAAACATGTTTTATAAAACACGTTCTTTAATATACTATTAACAGCATTTTTTCAAGAAGTTTGGTTGAGCATGTTGCGTGGGCAGGTTGTGTGGACAGTTTGAGTTGGCATGTTGCGTAAGCAATTTGGGTGGGTATGTTGCGTGGGCATTTTGCCTGGGCAGTTTGGGTGGGCATATTGCGTGGGCAGTTTGGGTGGGCATGTTGCGTGGACAGTTCGGTTGGTCATGTTGCGTGGACAGTTTGGGTGGGCAATTTGAGAGGGCATATTGAGTGGGCAGTTTAAGTGGGCATGTTGCGTAAGCAATTTGGGTGGGCATGTTGCGTGGGCAGTTTGGGTGAGCATGTTGCGTGAACAATTTGGGTGGGCATGTTGCGTGAGCAGTTTGAGTGGGCATGCAGCATGGGCAGCTTTGGTGGTCAGGACGGAATTCAAACACTTTGAAAGTCTGTTAGCGTTAGTACTTTGGGTTTAAAGTGTGCCTAGACGGGTTAGATCTACGTATAGACTATTATAAAACACTATCGGTGGAGCCCCAGGGGAACCCCGGCGTAGCCGAGATTTCGCTAGTCCTTATACTAAAAGGCATAATTCACTTTCTCTCTCTCTCTCTCTCTCTTTCTCTCTCTCTCTATCTATATATATATATATATATATATATATATATATATATATATATATATATATATATATATATATATATATATATATATATAAATATACATATATTCTTCATGACGATTGCCAAATTTTGTTCACCTCTACAGCCATAACGGCTTAACCGATTTTGATACAATTTGTTTCAAGTTTTAGGATTTGATTGTCTCTAGTACCCTCGTAATGTATCAATTTTCTGTAGGATGCATAGTTTTCGAGTAAAAAATTATTAAACGTTGAAAATTGGAAATAAAACAATAGGTCACAGTTACGATCACAGTGTTCCATGAAAAATTTAAGACGAAGAACGCCATGTTTGACATATCAATTTGAAACTTTAAATGGAAATATTCATGATGACAATTTGAAAGAAGTTTAATTCATAATCATAAATTATAAGAATGAGCAACTATATCCGCATAGGTAAAAAAGGCCTACAACATTATAATTATAAATTATAAATTATGACTTGGAAAGTGTTGCCAAACATGCCATAAGTAACTAGATAAAAAACAAATATTCCTAACTAGACTAATGTGAAGTCCGTACACAAGTGAATTTCTACTCCGCAAAATGTGAAAAAATGACCCGATAAATATAGAGCAACAGTACCTCCCCCCAATTAGAGAAAAGTGTAAAGTTGACGGTAACTTTTTTAAAAAGACGTCCCGCTAATTACAAATTGATATGAAGTAACAGTGGCACAATACCTCCCGTTAATTGAAAATTAAGCTAGAGCAACAAAACCTCCCGCCCACTAAAACAAAGTGTAAAAGTGACAGTAGTTTTTTTTACTAAAAAGACCTCCCGCTATTTACAAATTGAGACAAATGAACAGTAGCACAGTACCTCTAGTCAATTGAAAGTAAGGCCAGAGCAACAATACCTTCTGCTAATTAAATGTGTAAAGGTGACAGTAGCTTTTTTATCAAAACGTCCCGTTAATTACAAATTAATATAAAATAACAGTAGCACAATACCTCCTGTCAATTAAAAATTAAGCTAGAGCAACAGTACCTCTCGCCAACTAAATTAAAGTTTAAAGTTGACAGTTTTTTTATTAAGACGTCCAGCTAATTACAAATTGATATAAAATTACAGTAGCACAATACCTCTCGTCAATTGAAAATGAAGCTAGAACAATAGTACCTCCTGCCAACTAAATGAAATTATAAAAGTGACATATTTTTTACTAACAAGACCTCCCGCCATTCACGAATTGAGATAAAGTAACAGTAGTACAGTACCTCCTGGTAATTGAAAATTAAGCTAGAACAACAGTATCTCCTGCCAACTAAATCAAAGTGTAAAAGTGACAGTAGATTTTTTTACTTAGACATCCCGCTATTTACTAATTGATATAAAGTAATAGTAGCACAATAACTCCTGTCAATTAAAAATGAAGCTAGAGCAACAGTACCTCCCGCCATCTCAATCAAATTGTAAAAGAGGCTTTAGATTTTTTTACTAACAAGACCTCCCGCTATTTATATCAAAGTGTAAAGTTGACAGCAGTTTTTTTACTAAGACGTCCCGCTAATTACGAATTGATATAAAGTAACATTAGCACAATACCTCCCGTCATTTGAAAATAAATCTAGAGCAACAGTACCTCACGGCAACTAAATCAAAATGTAAAAGAAACAGTAGATATTTTACTAATAAAACCACTCGCTATTTACAAATTGAGAAAAAGTTACAGCAGCACAGTACCTCCTGCCAATTCAAAATGGGGCTAGAGCAACAGTACCTTCCGCCAACTAAAACAAAGTGTAAAGTTGACAGTAGCTTTTTTTTCTAAGACAATTACAAATTGATATAAGTAACAGTAGCATAAAACCTCCCGTCAATTAAAAATTAAGCTGGAACAACAGTACTTCTCGCTAAATCAAACTGTAAAGGTGACAGTAGCTTTTTTATTAGGACGTCCCGCTAATTACAAATTCATATAATGTAACAGTAACTGTCAGTTAAAAATAAAGCTAGCGCAAAAGTACCTCCCGCCAACTAAATTCAAGTTTAAAGTTGACAGTAATTTTTTTTAATAAACGTCCCGCTAATTACAGACTTATAGGAAGAGACAGTAGCACAATACCTCCTGTCAATTAAAATTGAAGCTAGAGCAACAGTACCTTCCGCCATCTCAATCAAATTGTAAAAGTGACTAGATTTTTTACTTAGAAGACCTCCCGCTATTTATATCAAAGTGTAAATTTGACAGTAGTTTTTTCACTAAGACGTCCCGCTATTTGCGACTTGATATAAAATAACAGTAGCACAATACTTCCTGTCTTTTAAAAATTAAGCTAGAGCAACAGTACCTTACGCCAACTAAATCAAAGTGTGAAAGAGACAGTAGATATTTTACTAATAAAACCTCCTGCTATAATTGAGAAAAAGTAACAGTAGCACAGTACCTCCTGCCAATTCAAAATGAGGCTAGGGCAACAGTACATTTCGCCAACTATAGCAAAGTGTAAAGTTGACAGTAGCTTTTTTTACTAAGACGGTCTGCCAATTACAAATTGATATAAGTAACAGTAGCACAAAACCTCTCGTCAATTAAAAAATAAGCTAGAGCAACAGTACCTCCCGCCAACTAAATTAAACTGTAAAGGCGACAGTAGCTTTTTTATTAGGACGTCCCGCTAATTACAAATTTATATAATGTAACAGTAGCACAATATCTCCTGCCAATTAATAATTAAGCGAGAGCAACAGTACCTCCCGTCAACTAAATTTAAGTTTAAAGTTGACAGTAACTTTTTTTAATAAACGTCCCGCTAATTACAAATTTATATAAAGAGACAGTAGCACAAAACCTCCCGTCAATTGAAAATTAAGCTAGAACAACAGAACTTCCTGCCAACTAATTCAAAGTGTAAAAGTGACAGTAGTTTTTTTTTACTTACAAGACCTCCCGCTATCTACAAATTGAGAGACAGTAACAGTACCTCCCGTCAAATGAAATTGAGGCTAGAGCAACAGTACTTTTTGCCAACTAAATCAAAGTGTAAAGTTGACAGTAGCTTTTTTACTAAGATGTCCCGCTAATTACAAAATGATAATAAGTAACAGTACCACAATACCTCCTGTCAATTGAAAATGAAGCTTGATCAACAGTACCTCCTGCCAATTAAATCAAAGTGTAAAGGTGACCGTATTTTTTTACTAAGACGACCTGCTAATTACAAAATGATATAAAGTAACTGTAGCACAATACCTCTCTTCAATCGAAAATGAAGCTAGAGCAACAGTACCTCCCATCAACTAAATCAAAGTGTGTAGTTGACAGTAGATTTTTTTTACTAAGAAGACCTTCTGCTATTTACAAATTAAAATAAAGTAACAGTAGCACAGTGCCTCCTGTCAATTGAAAATGAAGCTAGAGGAACAGTATCTTCCGGCAGCTACATCCTAGTGTACAGGAGATTTTTGCCACTAATTATAGATGAAAAAAGAACACCTTCCGTTAATTAAAAATTAGGGTAGAGTTTTTTTGTTTGTTTTTGCAAAAAGTAAAAAGTACGTCGTGTTTGGTATCAAATGAAATGTTTTCTCAAGAGCTGTCATGCAGAAACATCAAAAATATCAAGTCGACTGTCTTTTGTTTTCTGCGGATAGATGTCAGAAATATGTGATATTTGGTATCAAATAAAATGTCTCAATAACTGCGAGGTAGAAATATCAAAAATATGACAACTCGATCGTCTTTTGTTTCTTACTAAAACTTGTCAGAAACATGTCGTGTTTGGTATCAAATGAAATGTTTTCTCAGGAGCTGTCATGCAGAAATGTCAAAAATATGACAACTCGATCGTCTTTTGTTTTTGCTTAAACTTGTCAGAAACATGTCGTGTTTGGTATCAAATGAAATGTTTTCTCAGGAGCTGTCATGCAGAAATGCCAAAAATATGATAACACGATCGTCTTTTGTTTTTTTCATAAAGTTGTCAGAAAAATGTCGTGTTTGGTATAAACTGAAATGTTTTCTCAAGAGCTGCCATGCATAAATGTCAAAAAAGACAACACGGTCGTCTTTTGTTTTTTTCATAAAGTTGTCAGATATATGTCGTGTTTGGTATCAAATGAAATGTTTTCTCAAGAGTTGTTACGCAAAAATGTCAAAAATATGATAACACGATCGTCTTTTGTTTTTTTCATAAAGTTGTCAGAAATATGTCGTGTTTGGTATCAAATAAAATGTAGTGGAAAAGATTATTATAAAACACTATCGGCGGAGCCCTAGGGGAAGATCGGCGTTGCCGAGTTTTCGCTAGTCCTTATACTAAAAGGCACGAGGATCTTTCTATATATATATATATATATATATATATATATATATATATATATATATATATATATATATATATATATAGAAAGATCCTCGTGCCTTTTAGTATATATATATATATATATATATATATATATATATATATATATATATATATATATATATATATATATATATACCGGGTGTCTTAGGCCGACCGACACATGGGCGATTAACATGTAAAATTAGTTAATTGTGAATAGTATCTCCCCAGTGCAAGATATTAAGATGAAATTTTGCATGCTTATCCGGGGATACTATTTCTATGGATTTCAATTCAAATCAGTCAATTTACAAGTGTAATATTATAATAAATTAAGAAAAATTGTAGAAGTACCATGAATGTTATTCATATCTTTAAAATAATAGTATCTAAGCAACAGCTCTGATAGAGTAGGGGTAACGTGCGCGCTTCACAATTTAGAGAGTCGGGTTCGAAACCAACCGACAGCAATATTTATTTTTTAATTTTTTCTTTTCAAAATAATTTTTATTATTAATATGTTTTTAATCTTTTATTAATATTTAATTTAATAAAGTGGATACATTGTACGTAACAAGATTTATTTATTTAAAAAATATTTTATTATTTGCTTTATTGGGTTATTATAAATTAAATTTCTTCAAATTATAGTTAGCCCTGACGAAAACAAAAAAACGAGAACATTTGATTTGAATAATCAAACGTCAAATGCAGATTTGTATTGTACTATCTTTATTTGTTGCTAGTGTTATTTAAATAATATGGATTTAACTACAAAAGATAAAATTCGTATTGTGAAATTATTTCACATTGGTAATAGCCTACAGCAAACTGCTGATGTATTTTCTGCCGAAAATCCAGAAAAAGTAGTTAATAAATCCCGTGTAAGGCGTATTATTAACAGATTTGAAGAAACTGGGTGTGTTGCTAATCACACAAAGCAGGAAATACAACCAATTGAAAATGAATGTGAAGAAATAATAATTGCGCGGGTTGAAGTGGAGCCTACTATTAGTTTAAGAAGTTTACAAATGGAATGTGGAATAAGTAGAACAAAAATTGCTAGAATACTTAAGAAAAATGGATTTAGAAGTTACAAAGTAGGTAACCATCAAGAATTGCGAGACGGCGACGAAGAAAGAAGAGCAACTTATTGTGAAACAATTATGGATAAAGCCAATGAAAACAGAAACTTTTTGTACTCCCTCTGTTATACCGATGAATGCACATTTACTCTTCATAACGAACCGAATGTGCAAAACTTTCGCCACTGGTCAAAAGACAAACCAACTCTTCAAAATTTATCAAGAACACAATATCCCCAGAAGGTTAATGTTTGGGCGGGAATTTTGGGATCACACATTATTGGACCATATTTTATTGAAGGGACATTGAACGGTCCAAAATATTTAGATTTATTGGAAACAGTAGTTGGGCCTAGACTTACAGAATTAAATATGGAGAGGATATGGTTTCAACAGGATGGGTGTCCAGCGCATAACGTGCAAATTGTCAAAGAATATTTGGACAATTCATTTCCAGATTCTTGGATTGGTTTAAATGGACCAATTAATTGGCCGGCAAGGTCTCCTGATCTAAGCCCCTTAGATTTTTTTCTTTGGGGTCATTTAAAATCAAAAATTTACGGCCATTATGAATTGACCACTTTAGAAGACCTGAAAGCGGCAATAAGGAATGAATGTAGGCTTATTTCTAATCGACAGCTAAGCAACGTGAGACAGCAATGTTACGATCGTCTCGGATTTTGCTTAGCGCAAAACGGCGGCCATTTTGAATATTTATTATAATTTTTAAATTTTAATGTTGTAATTAGTAGGTACGATTTAATATTTTTTAAATAATTAAATCTTGTTACGTACAATGTATCCACTTTATTAAATTAAATATTAATAAAAGATTAAAAACATACTAATAATAAAAATTATTTTGAAAAGAAAAAATTAAAAAATAAATATTGCTGTCGGTTGGTTTCGAACCCGACTCTCTAAATTGTGAAGCGCGCACGTTACCCCTACTCTATCAGAGCTGTTGCTTAGATACTATTATTTTCAAGATATGAATAACATTCATGGTACTTCTACAATTTTTCTTAATTTATTATAATATTACACATGTAAATTGACTGATTTGAATTGAAATCCATAGAAATAGTATCTCCGGATAAGCATGCAAAATTTCATCCTAATATCTTGCACTGGGGAGATACTATTCACAATTAACTAATTTTACATGTTAATCGCCCATGTGTCGGTCGGCCTAAGACACCCGGTATATATATATATATATATATATATATATATATATATATATATATATATATATATATATATATATATATATATATATATATAGTTTTTTGATCACGACGTTTGTTCACCTCTACATCCCAAACAGCTTAACCGATTTTGATGAATTTTTTTTAATTGTAGGTAATTTTTTTCTTCAGTGCCCTTCTAATCGGTAAAATTTCTGTGGGATGCATAGATTTGGATTAAAAAAATAAAAACCGTTGACATTTACCCTATTTTCTCTAATGTAGTAGCCAACTATGCTCTGAACAATACGTCACCTTGAAATCGGCAATATTTATCGACAATATTTATATGGATAACTATACACGGTGTTTATTTTTAAATTATCTAGCAACAGTACCTCTTGCCGAATAAATCAAACAGTAAAAGTGACAGATTTTTTAACTTACATAACCTCCCGCTAATTACAAATTGAGATAAAGTATCAGTAGCACAGTACCTCCCGTCAGTTGAAAATGAGGCTAGCGCAACAGTACCTTCCGCCAACCAAGTCAAAGTGTAATAGTGACAAATTGCTTTTACTAACAAGACCTCCCGCTAATTACAAATTGAGATAAAGTATCAGTAGCACAGTACCTCCCGTCATTTGAAAATGAGGCTAGCGCAACAGTACCTTCCGCCAACTAAGTCAAAGTGTAATAGTGACAAATTGCTTTTACTAACAAGACCTCCCGCTAATTACAAATTGATATAAAGTAACAGTAGCACAGTACCTCCCGTCAATTGAAAATGAAGGTAGAGCAACAGTATCTCCCGCTAAATAAACCAAAGTGTATGTGTAACAGTTTTTTTTTCTAACAAGACCTCCGGCATTACAAATTGAGGTAAAGAAACAGTAGCACAGTACCTCTCCTCAGTTGAAAATGAGGCTAAAGCAACAGTACCTTCCGCCAACTAAATCAAAGTGTAACAGTGACACATTTCTTTTATTAACAAGGCCTCCCGCTACTAACGATAAAGATAAAGCAACAGCAGCACAGTACCTCTCGTCACTTGAAAATGAATCTAGAGCAACTCTATCTCCCGCAAAGTAAATCAAAGTGAGAAAGTGGCAATAGATTTTTTAACTAACAAAACCTCTCGCTAATTACAATTTGAGGTAAAGTAACAGTAGCACAGTACCTCCCGTCAGTTGAAAATGAAGCTAGAGCAACAGTACCTTCCGCCAACTAAGTCAAAGTGTAATAGTGACAGATTTCTTTTACTAACAAAACCTCCTGCTAATTACAAATTGAGATAAAGTTACAGTAGCACAGTACCTCCCGTCAATTAAAAATCAAGGTAGAGCAACAGTACCTCCAGTTAAAAAAACCAAAATGTAAATGTAACAGATTTTTTTACTAACAAGACCTCTTGCTAATTACAAATTGAGGTAAAGTAACAGTAGCACAGTACCTCCCGTCAGTTGAAAATGAAGCTAGGGCAACAGTACCTTCCGCCAACTAAGTCAAATTGTAATAGTGACAGATTTCTTTTACTAGCAAAACCTCCTGCTAATTACAAATTGAAATAAAGTAACAGTAGCACAGTACCTCCCGTCAATTAAAAATCAAGGTAGAGCAACAGTACCTCACGTTAAATAAACCAAAGTGTAAATGTAACAGATTTTTTTATTAACAGGGCCTCCCGCCACTTACAAATTGAGATAAAGTAACAGTACCACAGTACCTCCCGTCAGTTAAAAATGAAGCTAGAGCAACTCTATCTCCCGCAAAGTAAATCAAAGTGTGAAAGTGGCAATAAATTTTTTTATCTAACAAAACCTCCCGCTAATAACAAATTGAGGTAAAGTAACAGTAGCACAGTAGCTCCTGTCAATTGAAAATGAAGCTAGAGCAATAGTACCTGGAAAGTGGACAGAACCTTTTTTTACTAAAACGTCACGCTAATTTCAAATTGCTATAAAGTAACAGTAGCACAATACCTCTTGTCAATTGAAAATGAAGATAGAGGAACAGTACCTTCCGCCAAGTAAATCAAAGTGTAAAAGTGACAGATTTTTTACGAACAAGACCTGTCATGCAGAAATGTTAAAACTATGACAAGCCGATTGTCTTTTGTTTTTTTAAAGATGTCAGAAATATGTCGTGTTTGGTATCAAATTAAATAATTTTTTAACAGCTACTATGCAGGAACGTCAAATGTATATTTATTCGATTGTCTTTTGTTGTTTACAGAAAGATGTCATTAATATGCCATGTTTGGTATCAAATAAAATGTCAGGCAAAAATGTCAAAAATATGACAATTCGATTGTCTTTTGTTTTTTGCAAAAAAGTGTCAAAATTACGTTATGTTTGGTATTTAATAAAATGTTTTCTCAACATCTGTCTGGCAAAAATGTCAAAATTATGACAACTCGTTCGTCTTTTTTTGCAAAAACTTGTCAGAAATATGTCATGGTTGGTATCAAATGAAACGTTTTCTCAAGAGATATCATGCAGAAATGTCAAAAATATGATAACATGATCGTCTTTTGTTTTGTTTTTTCATAAAGTTGTCAGAAATATGTCGTGTTTGGTATCAAATAAAATGTTTTCTTGACAGCTGTTATGCAGAGACGTCAAAATATATCAACTCGATGGTCTTTTGTTTTTTGCAGAAAGATGTCAGAAATATGTCATGTTTGGTATCAAATAAAATATTTTCTCAACAGCTGTCAGGCAGAAATGTCAAAATTATAACAACTCTTTCGCCTTTTGTTTTCTGCAAAAACTTGCCAGAAACATGTCGTGTTTGGTATCTAATGAAATGTTTTCTCAAGAGCTGCCATGCAGAAATGTTAAAGATATAATAACACGATCATCTTTTGTTTTCTTCATGAAGGTGTCAGAAATATGTCGTGTTTGGTATCAAATGAAATGTTTTCTCATGAGCTGTCATGCATAAATGTCAAAAAAAACAATACGATTGTCTTTTGTTTTCTTCATAAAGTTGTCAGAAATATGACGTGTTTGGTATCAAATGAATTTTTTTCTCAAGAGCTGTCATCCATAAATGTCAAAAAGACAATACGATCGTTTTTTGTTTATTTCATAAAGTTGTCAGAAATATGTCCTGTTTGGTATCAAATTAAATTGTAATGTATTTATATAGAGGTTAATCTGGTTGCCTATGATGTATATGTAAAATTGGGAATATCTATTTTTTTGAAAAGTTTAGTTAATACAAGCCAGTTGTATTCGGTCTGTCTGCGGTAAAACATTAAATGTACTTGTGAATAAACCAAATTGTTAAACTATATCAAATCAGTTTTAATAAATAAAATCCTAACTCCTAAACACCTCAACTGGCGACGAGGATTAAAAATTTAAATAATAAATAAATAAGATTTAAAGATGAGTAATGAAAGTGTGAGAGAAAGTAGCGTGGTTGGGCATTTACGCGAGTTCGATACCACGTGCGGCGACTGGAACATTTTTAAAGCAAGGCTCGAAAATTATTTCACTGCAAATGAAATAATAACGGCAATAATAAAAAAGCGTGCAATTCTTTTAAACATTTTAAGTGAGAATGCGTATAAATTAATATATAATTTAACAATGCCAGATAAACCCGAAACAAAAACTTACGATGAGCTTATTAAATTAATGGACACGCACTTTAAGCCAGCTATTTCCGTTTTCGCGGCCAGATATAAATTTCACTGTGCACAAATGCAAATTAGTGAATCCGTGAATAACTGGGCAGTGAGAGTTAAAAATCTTGCAAGTGAATGTGACTTTGAATCGACGGAAATTCAGAGTAGTTTGAGAGACCGTTTTATTGTGGGATTCCTGCCAGGGGGAATCCAAGATAGACTTTTCGAAGAAAAAAAGTCAGTGACTTTTAATGAAGTAGTGCAAATCGCCATCGCCAGAGAAGCCGCCAAATCCATCTCAATGAGCGAGAATATGCAGGTCAAATCGGAGCCAGGGCTACATCATGTCCGATCATCGAAGGTCGGGTGCAGCAGTTGGTCCTCCCCCCGCAAACCGGAACGGCAGAAGGAGTGTTCAGTGTGTGGCAAGTGCAATCATGTGTCTGATAAATGTTTTTTTAGAAATAAATCTTGCAATCTTTGTCACCGGAAAGGACATATTTCAACAGTGTGTCCCAAAAATAAAAATAAAAGTAATTTTTCACAGAACACTAGTAAACGATATCATTATTTAGAAACTGAAAATGAAACTACTGAAAATAAAAATGTAGAAACTAATTTAGAAATTTTTAATATCGATTCTGTTCATGATAATCCACCATTAACATTAGAAATATTTGTTGAAAATATACCTATAATGTTTCAAATTGACACTGGTGCTAGTGTATCTGCAATTTCAGAATCTCTTTGGCAACATAAATTTAAGCATTTCAAATTAAAATCTACCGAAAATAATTTGTTTTGTTATAACGGAAATAAAGGAAAGCTAAAGGTAGAAGTTTCTTATAAAAATAAAAAAGATAATTTAACAATTTTTGTAATAGCAAATGGTGGTCCCCCTATCTTAGGTCGAGATTTTTTAAGTAAATATAATTTAGGCATTAGTGAAATTAATTATACGAGATTAACAAACCGATTGGAAGGTTTAAAAAATAAATTTGTAAATGTATTTTCACCAGGCTTGGGAACTTTTAAAAATGGTCTAATTTCTTTAAAGTTAAAAGATTCGAATACAACTCCAAAATTTTTTCGACCACGACCGTTGCCATATGCATTAAAATCTAAGGTTGAGCAAGAATTAAATAGATTGCAGGAATTAAATATTATTACACCAGTCAATTACAGTGCCTGGGGAACTCCAGTTGTTCCAGTATTAAAAAAAGATGGTTCCGTACGAGTGTGCGAAGATTTCAAAGTTACTATTAACCCTCATATAGAAATTGATCAACACCCACTTCCACGAATTGAAGAGATATTTTCTAATTTGCAGGGTGGTGTTTATTTTTCAAAATTAGATCTATCACAGGCCTATCAGCAAGTATGCTTAGACCATAAATCTAAAGAATTAGTAACTATTAGTACTCACAAAGGTCTATTCCAATATAATCGTTTACCTTATGGGGTGGCATGTGCACCATCTAAATTCCAAAAGATTATGGAATCGGTTTTACAGGGTTTAGATGACGTAAGTATTTTTCTAGATGACATTTTGATTACAGGCAAAAATACTGAGGAACACCTTTTAAATTTAGAGAAAGTCTTAACTAGATTAGAAAACGCAGGATTTAAAATTGCTATAAATAAATGTAAATTTTTTCAATATCAAGTAACATATTTAGGTCACGTGATTGACAAAGATGGTCTACATACATCTGAAAATAAGATAAAAGCTATTAAAGAAGCTCCTGTTCCTCGAAATATTACGGAATTAAAATCTTTTTTGGGGTTAGTAAATTATTATGCCAAATTTGTATCCAATATGTCCGATATTTTGCACCCTCTATATAATTTATTAAAATCTGATGTAAAATGGAACTGGTCTGTTGAATGTTCTAATGCTTTTAACAAAATAAAAATTTCCTTGACATCTTGTCCCGTATTAGTTCATTTTAATACGAATTATCCGATTATTCTCACCGAAGATGCTAGTTCTTATGGTCTAGGGGCCGTAATTGCTCATAAAATGCCGGATAATTCTGAAAAACCTATTGCATATGCTTCACGTACTTTATCACAAAGCGAACAAAAATACGCACAGATAGAAAAAGAAGCACTAGCTATAATTTTCGCATTAAATAAATTTAATCAATACCTATATGGTACTGAATTTACCTTAAGGACCGATCACAAACCATTACTTTCTATATTTAATCCGAAGAAAGGAATACCGCAATTTTCGGCAAATAGACTGCGGCGTTGGGCAGTTATTTTATCCAATTATAGATATCAAATTAAGTATGTCAAATCAGAAAATAATAGTGCAGACAGTTTATCGAGAATGCCTTTAAGTGATAGCGAATCAGAAAATTCCGATGTAGATTTTGTAAATTATTTTTCAAGTAATGATGATTTTCCAATAAATTTTCAAGATGTCCAAGAGGCTATGAAAAATGATAAATTATTGATTACAGTTTTAAATCACGTACAGAAGGGTTGGTCCGGGAAAAATGCTTTCATTAAAGATTTAAAACCATTTTATAGAAGGAAAAATGAACTAAGTGTTCAGAACGATTGTTTACTTTGGAACAACCGTTTAATTATACCAAAAATATTACATAATAAATTATTAAATGACTTACATCGTTCTCACATGGGGATAGTGAAAATGAAAAGCATTGCTCGATCTTATTTTTGGTGGCCTGAATTAGATAAAAATATAGAACAATTAGTCCAAAACTGTAGTTCTTGCCAATTAAATAGAAATTCTCCACCAAAAGTAGCAATAAATCCATGGGATTGGCCCACTGAACCATGGAGTCGGTTACATGTTGACTACATGGGTCCATTTTTAAATAAATATTTTTTAATTGTCTTAGATGCCCATTCAAAATGGATCGAGGTATTTATTATGTCATCCATAACATCCGAAGCGACGGCTGACTCTTTGCGCAGTTGTTTTGCTAGATTCGGATTGCCCCGAACAATAATATCTGATAACGGTAGACAATTTACTTCAGATTATTTTTAAAAATTTTTTAAACAAAAATGGCATAGAACATATCACATCACTTCTTTTTCATCCTGCTTCCAATGGTGCAGCTGAAAACGCGGTGAAAATTGTAAAAACGGCTTTAAAAAAGGCAATAGGAAATAAAAAATTAAATTCAGATATAAATTTATTATTAAACAATTTCTTATTTGATTATCGCACTACGAAGCATTGTACAACAGGGGTAAGTCCCGCTTATTTATTATTTGGTAAAGAATTACGTACTAGATTTAAACTGTTGGACGTTAACAGTCGTGTGAGTGGGGGCGAAATAAAGGATAGAGTACACAAACAACAACAGAAACAATGTGCTTATTTTAAAGGTAACCGTAAAATTGTATTTTTACCAGGGCATAGAGTATTAACAAAAGATTATCGTTTTCTAAACCAAGTAAAATGGATTAAGGGAATAATTAAAGAAAAATTAGGTAAAAACACTTATATGGTGCACATTCCAGAACTAGGTAAAACATGGAAGAGACACAGCAATCAGCTTTTAAAACTTTCATCATTCACTTCTGATTTCCCTCAGAAAACTCACAATTCTGATATTAATACTGAGTTAGCGGTAGAGGAAAATATCTCACAAAATTCAAAAGAAAGTAGACCAAAACGCATTGTAAAAGGTCCCCAACATCTGGCATACGATGAGAATTTTGAAATTGTAAAATAATCTTTCGTTACTTTATTATTATTATTATTATATATATATATATATATATATATATATATATATATATATATATATATATATATATATATATATATATATATATATATATATATATATATATATATTGTTAATTAAGTTTATATTAAAGGTAGGGGTATGTAATGTATTTATATAGAGGTTAATCTGGTTGCCTATGATGTATATGTAAAATTGGGAATATCTATTTTTTTGAAAAGTTTAGTTAATACAAGCCAGTTGTATTCGGTCTGTCTGCGGTAAAACATTAAATGTACTTGTGAATAAACCAAATTGTTAAACTATATCAAATCAGTTTTAATAAATAAAATCCTAACTCCTAAACACCTCATAAATGTTGTCTCAATAACTGTCATGCAGAAATGTTAAAATTATGACAACTCGATCGTCTTTTGTTTTTTATATAGTTCTCAGAAAAATGTCAAAAAAAGATAACTCGTTCGTTTTTTGTTTTTCTTTTTGAAGTGGTCAAAATTTTATTGTGTTTTGGTATCAAATGAGAAGTTTTCTTAAAGGCTGCTATGCGGAAATGTCAGAAACTTGACAACTCGATCGTGTTTGTTTTTTTTTTGCAAATAGCTGTCGGAAATATATCGTGTGTGGTATCAAATGGGAAGTCCCCCCTTTAAGGGCAATTTGGTTGGGGCAGTTTGGGTGAACAACTTGCGTGGGCAGATTGAGTTAGCAGAAGCGGAGTTAAACCTTTGAGAAGACTGTTACGGTTTGCACTTTGGATTTAAAGTATGCGCAGACAGACTGGATGTACGTAAAGAATATTATAAAACACTATCGGCGGAGCCCTAAGGGAAGCTCGGCATAGCCGAGTTTTCGATAGTCATATATACTGAAAGGCCAAGTCCCCAAAGTTCATCACGACGATCGGGAAATTTTTCAACAAAGCCGCAACTGAAACGGTTTCCGCGATTTTGATGGAATTTGCATTAAATAGTAGAGAATAAATCAACTTAAGGCTTTTGATATGTCTCTTATTTTTACTGTGCATAGTTTTTGTGTAAAAAATTATTAACTGGTCAAAATTCTTACATTAAAACAATGGACGAAGTGCTCTGTACTGATGTCAAGGTATATAGGTACACATAAGTGAAAAAAAAAAGTCCACGAAAAATCACTGTTGCCTACTTCACACTGTATATATATTTTACAGTTAATACTAAATCTTAGTCAAAATCGTAAGTGCTGATTCACTTTATAAATAAACATTATTTTTATTTACAATAAATAAAAATTAAAAAAACAAACGTCACATTATCTCTGATGGAAGTTATACAATGTTTCACTGTGTTACTACAACTACACTCATTTCACAAGTCCCAACATTAAAACACTCTTAATATGGAGTAATAAATTCTAATTTTTAAGAACATAATCTGAATAATTGTTTCATGACCTTACATATACAAATTTCATCTGAAAACACCTTGTGTCGGAAAATAACAAATTCTAGGGATATTTCCAAATCTTAAAGACATCATTTTAAAATTCTATTTGTATTTCATCCATTATATTCCATCATAATATAAGGAAAATACGTGTTTTCATAATTTATTTTAAATTAATTAAGTTTATTTTCATACATTACATTTTACACAATAAGTTATCACCCCAAATATTACTTGTCTACAATACACTTACCTGGAGTGTACAATTCGCGTAGTGATACTGATATAACCATCTTTAGCGCCATCCTGTGTTGCTCTGGGAACTATTTTAACGTGCCAATTTTCTAAATTAAATCAATATTCTGCTACAATACTAGTACTTATTATAATAATTACCCTGTACTGAGAATATAACTATTATGTATTTTGCGTTTCTCTACTCAAATGTGTATATGTGATTTTTAATAATTTCCTAATAAATTTTAATTTTCACTCAGATCGCGCTGTCATCTGTCGGCAGTATAAAAATTCACATATAAACTTTGGTTTATTAATTAAATTTCTATATTTTCTATTATATTATATGATAATATTGATAAAATAAATGTTTAACAATTTGTTCAGATTTATTTATAAAAGTCAAACTGGAAACGTCAAATGTAATTTATTGTATTGTTAAACTTAAGAATAAAAATATGTTATAAATACGGAAATGATGTAGATTGACGTTTTTTTTAATGTATTGAACTATAACAGAACATAATAAAACATGTTTAATTAAAACAATAACATGTATAAAGGTGTGCAACGAATGCGAAACATGGGAGTTTAATTAGAATATATGTAGGTCTAGATACTTAGAAAATAAAATATGACATTATCGCCAAATATCATATAGGCGTGGAAATGAAAAACAAAAGAAAATATCAATTAAGATCATACTATTTGAATATTTATTTCTGAATTATAACAATGTAGACACAATGATTACAACAATTAACATCAATAACACTGAACTGTCAAAATGAGAACTTGTTTTATTTCCATGACGTTTAATTTGCAAAAAGTGGAATATCACTTAGATATTTAGATATGCATGTTACTTTCACTAATCAAGTATACGACGTGCATTTGATTTACTCAGAAGTCTGCCAAACAGTTGCCATTAGTAAAAAATGTCTTATCCATGTTCTGTCTCTGACTTCTAACCTTCAAAATTGACAGGTGTTGTCTTCACTCAAACCACTCTAGTTTTCAAATTTTTGTTCAAATAAATAATTTTTATTAGTCCATCTAGAACTAGTTTTACAACTGCAACACCAACAAGAACATTATAAAAGAAATTATTGCAGATTACGACAGTTTGAGTCGGCAGTATGAGTAGGCAGTTTACGCGGGCAGTTTGGGTGTGCTGTTTGAGTGGGCAGTTTGGTTGAACAGGTTCCGTGGGCAGTATGGATAGGTAGTTTGAGTGGGCAGTTTGGGTGAGCAGTATGAATAGGTAGTTTGAATGGCAGTTTGTGGTGGGCAGTTTGGGTAGGCAGTTTCAGTGGGCAGTTTTGGTGGGCATGCTGCGTGAACAGTTTGGGTGAGCATGTAGCTGGGGCTGCTTGGGTGGCCAGGTTGCAGGGGCAAGCGAGAAAAAAAATGGTTTTACATTGTGCGTAGACGGGTTGGATGCACGTAAAGACTATTATAAAACACTGTCGGCGGAGCCCTAAGGGAAGCTCGGCGTAGCTGAGTTTTCGCTAGTCCTTATACTAAAAGGCATAATTCACTCTCTATACTTTCATCACGACACATTTGTTCACCTTTACAGCGTAAACGGCTTAACCGATTTTGATGATTTTTTTTTAAATTGTAGGTAATTTTTTTCTTCAGTGCCCTTCTAACCGGTAAAATTTCTGTGGAATGCATAGTTTTCGATTAAAAAAATAAAAACCGCTAAAATTTACCCTCTTTTCTCTAATGTAGTAAGCCAGCTGTGCTCTGAACAATACGACACCTTGAAATCGACAATTTTTATCAACAATATTTATATACACAACTATACACGGTGTTCATTTTCAAATAAGCTAGAGCAACAGTACCTCCCGCCAAATATATCAAAGAGGAAAAGTGATAGTAGATATTTTAAGTAGCAAGGCCTCCCGCTAATTACAAATTGAGATAAAGAACAGTAGAACAGTACCTCCCGTCACGCCAAATAAAAAATAATAATAGAGACTTTATTTTTAAAGAGGAAAAGTGACAGTAGTTATTTTAACCAGCAAGATCTCCAGCTAATTACAAATTGAGGCAAAGTGACAGTAGCACAGTACCTCCCGTTAGCTGAAAATAAGGCTAGAGCAACAGTACCTTCCGACAACTAAATCAAAGTGTAATAGTGACAGATTTCTTTTACTAAAAAGGCCTCCCGCTAATTACAAATTGTAATAAAACAACAGTAACACAATACCTCCCTTCAATTAAAAATCACGCTAGAGCAACAGTACCTTCCGCCAAATAAATTGAAGTGTAAAAGTGATAGATTTTTTTTACTAACAAGTCCTCCCGCTAATTACAAATTGTGATAAAGCAACAGTAGCACAATACCTCCCTTTAATTGAAAATCAAGCTAGAGCAACAGTACTTTCCGCCAACTAAATCAAACTGTAATAGTGACAGATTTCTATTACTAACAAATTCAGATAAAGTATCAGTAGCACACTACCTCCCGTCAATCGAAAATTAAGCTAGAGGAACAGTACCTCCCGCCAAATAAATCAAAAGTGTAAAAGTGACAGTAGATTTGTTAACTAACACGACCTCCCGCTAATTACAAATTGAGGCAAAATAACAGTAGCACAGTACCTCCCGTCAGTTGAAAATAAGGCTATAACAACAGTACCTTTCGCTAACTAAATCAAAGTGTAATAGTAACAGATTTCTATTACTAACAAGACCTCCCGCTTATTACAAATTGAGATAAAGTAACAGTAGCACAGTACCTCCCATCAATTGAAAATGAAGGTAAAACAACAGTAACTCCCACTAAATAAATCAAAGTGTAAAAGTGATTTTTTAACTAACAAGACCTCTCACTAATTACAATTTGAGGTAAAGTAACAGTAGCACAGTACCTCCTGTCAATTGAAAATGAAGCTAGAGCAACAGTACTTTCCGCCAACTAAGTCAAAGTGTAAAGGTGACAGTGGATTTTTTAATAGCAAGACCTTCCTCTACTTACAAACTGAGATAAAGTAACAGTAGCACAGAACTTCCTGTCAATTGAAAATAAGGCTAGAGCAACAGTACTTTTCGCCAACTAAATCAAAGTGTAAAGGTGACAGTAGTTTTTTTATTAAGACGTCCCGCTAATTAAAATTGATATAAAGTAACAGTAGCACAATACCTCTCTTCAATAAATAAAGCTAGAGCAACAGTACTTCCCGCCAAACAAAACAAAGTGTAAAAGTGAAAGTAAATATTTAACTAACAAGACCTCCCGCTAGTAACAAACTGAGATAAAGTAATAGTAGCACAGTACTTCCCGTCAGTTAAAAATGAGGCTGAAGCAACAGTACCTTCCGCCAATTAAATCAAAGTGTAATATTGACAGATTTCTTTTACTATCAAGACCACCCGCTAATTGCAAATTGAGATAAAGTAACAGTAGCACATTACCTCCCGTCTATTGAAAATCAAGATAGAGCAACAGTACCTCCCGCTAAATAAACCAATGTGTAAATGCAACAGATTCTTTTACTAATAAGACCTCCCGCTAATTACAAATTGAGGTAAAGTAACAGTAACACAGTACCTCTCGTCAGTTGAAAATGAGGCTAGAGCAACAGTACCTTCCGCTACCTTACAAATTGAGATAAAGTAACAGTAGCATATTACCTCATGTCAGTTGAGAATGAAGCTAGAGCAACTCTATCTCCCGCAAAGTAAATCGAAGTGTGAAAGTAAGAATAGATTTTTTAACTAACAAGACCTCCCGCTAATTACAAATTGAGGTAAAGTAACAGTAGCACAGTACCTCCCGTCAGTTGAAAATGAAGCTAGAGCAACAGTACCTTCCGCCAACTAAGTGAAAGTATAATTGTGACAGATTTCTTTTACTAACAAGACCTGCCGCTAATTACAAATTGAGACAAAGTAACAGTAGCACAGTACCTCCCGTCAATTGAAAATCAAGGTAGAGCAACAGTACCTCCCGCTAAATAAACTAAAGTGTAAATGTAACAGATTTTTTTACTAACAAGAATTCCCGCTAATTACAAATTGAAGTAAAGTAACAGTAGCACAGTACGTCTCGTCAGTTGAAAATAATGTTAGAGCAACAGTACTTTCCGCTACTTACAAATTGAGATAAAGTAACAGTAGCACAGTACCTCCCGTCAGTTGAAAATGAAGCTAGAGCAACTCTGTCTCCCTTAAAATAAATCAAAGTGTAAAAGTGGCAATAGATTTTTTAACTAACAAGACCTCCCGCTAATTACAAATTGAGGTAAAGAAACAGTAGCGCAGTACCTCCCGTCAGTTGAAAATGAAGCTAGAGCAACAGTACCATCAGCCAACTAAGTAAAAGTGTAATAGTGACAGATTACAGTAGAGCGACAGTACATTCCGCTAAATAAACCAAAGTGTAAATGTAACACAATTTCTTACTAACAAGACCTCCCGCTAATTAAAAATTGAGTTAAAGTAACAGTAGTTCAGCAGCTCTCGTCAGTTGAAAATGAGGCTAGAACAACAGTACCTTCCGACAACTAAATCAATGTGTAATAGTGACAGAATTCTTTTACTTACAAGGCCTCCCGCTATTACAAATTGAGATAAAGTAACAGTAGCACAGTACCTCCCGTCAGTTGAAAATAAAGCTAGAGCAACTCTTACTCCTGCAAAGTAAATCAAAGTGTGAAAGTGTCAATAGATTTTTTAACTAACGAGACTTCCAGCTAATTACAAGTTGAGGTAAAGTAACAGTAGCACATTACATCCCGTCAGTTGAAAATGAAGCTAGAGCAACTGTATCTCCCGCAAAGTAAATCAAAGTGTGAAAGTGGCAATAGATTTTTTAATAATTAACAATACCTGTCTGAAATATGTCGTGTTTGGTATCAAATGAAATGTTTTCTCAGGAGCTGTCATGCAGAAATGTCAAAAATATGACAACTCGATCGTCTTGTGTTTTTTTTTTATAAAGTTGACAGAAATATGTTGTGTTTGGTATCAAATGAAATGTCTTCTTAAGAACTGTCACGCAGAAATGTGAAAAATATTACAATACGATCGTCTTTTGTTTTTTTCATAAAGTTGTCAGAAATATGTCGTGTTTGGTATAAATGAAATGTTTTCTCAAGAGCTGTCATCCAATGTCAGAAATATGACAACTCGATCGTCTTTTGTTTTTTTATAAATAAGAAATAAGTTGTGTTTGGTATAAAATGAAATATTTCCTTAAGAGCTGTCAAGCAGAAATATGGAAATTTTGACAATACGATCGTCTTTTGTTTTCATAAAGTTGTCAGAAATATGTCGTGTTTGGTATCAAATTAAATGTTTCTCAAGAGCTGTCATGCAGAACTGTCACAAATATCGACTCTTATTTTTTTATAAAGTTGACAGAAATATGTCGTGTTTGGTGTCAAATGAAATGTTTTCTTAAGAGCTGTCAAGCAGAAATGTGAAAAATTTGACAAAACGATCGTCTTTTGTTTTTCATAAAGTTGTCAGAAATATGTCGTGTTTTGTATCAAATGAAATGTTTTCTCAAGAGCTGTCATGCAGAAATGTCAAAAATATGACAACTCGATCGTCTATTGTTTTTAAATAAATCAAAGTGTAAAAGTAACAGACATCCCGCTAATTACAAATTGAGGTAAAGTAATAGTAGCACAGTAACTCTCTTTACTTGAAAATAAGGCTAGAGAAACAGTACCTTCTACCAACTAAAACAAAGTGTAATAGTGACAGATTACTTTCACTAACAAGGCCTCTTGCTAATTACAAATTGAGATAAAGTAACAGTAGCACAGTACTTTTCGTCAGTTGAAAATAAGGCTGGGGCAAAACAGTATCTACCGCCAACTAAAATCAAAGTATAATAGTGACATATCTTTAACTAACAAGACCTCCCACTAATTACAAATTGAGATAAAGTAACAGTAGCACAGTACCTCCCGTCAGTTGAAAATAAAGCTAGAGCAACTCTTACTCCCGCAAAGTAAATCAAAGTGTGAAAGTGTCAATAGATTTTTTAACTAACGAGACTTCCAGCTAATTACAAGTTGAGGTAAAGTAACAGTAGCACATTACATCCCGTCAGTTGAAAATGAAGCTAGAGCAACTGTATCTCCCGCAAAGTAAATCAAAGTGTGAAAGTGGCAATAGATTTTTTAATAATTAACAATACCTGTCTGAAATATGTCGTGTTTGGTATCAAATGAAATGTTTTCTCAGGAGCTGTCATGCAGAAATGTCAAAAATATGACAACTCGATCGTCTTGTGTTTTTTTTTATAAAGTTGACAGAAATATGTTGTGTTTGGTATCAAATGAAATGTCTTCTTAAGAACTGTCACGCAGAAATGTGAAAAATATTACAATACGATCGTCTTTTGTTTTTTTCATAAAGTTGTCAGAAATATGTCGTGTTTGGTATAAATGAAATGTTTTCTCAAGAGCTGTCATCCAATGTCAGATATATGACAACTCGATCGTCTTTTGTTTTTTTATAAATAAGAAATAAGTTGTGTTTGGTATAAAATGAAATATTTCCTTAAGAGCTGTCAAGCAGAAATATGGAAATTTTGACAATACGATCGTCTTTTGTTTTCATAAAGTTGTCAGAAATATGTCGTGTTTGGTATCAAATTAAATGTTTCTCAAGAGCTGTCATGCAGAACTGTCACAAATATCGACTCTTATTTTTTTATAAAGTTGACAGAAATATGTCGTGTTTGGTGTCAAATGAAATGTTTTCTTAAGAGCTGTCAAGCAGAAATGTGAAAAATTTGACAAAACGATCGTCTTTTGTTTTTCATAAAGTTGTCAGAAATATGTCGTGTTTTGTATCAAATGAAATGTTTTCTCAAGAGCTGTCATGCAGAAATGTCAAAAATATGACAACTCGATCGTCTATTGTTTTTAAATAAATCAAAGTGTAAAAGTAACAGACATCCCGCTAATTACAAATTGAGGTAAAGTAATAGTAGCACAGTAACTCTCTTTACTTGAAAATAAGGCTAGAGAAACAGTACCTTCTACCAACTAAAACAAAGTGTAATAGTGACAGATTACTTTCACTAACAAGGCCTCTTGCTAATTACAAATTGAGATAAAGTAACAGTAGCACAGTACTTTTCGTCAGTTGAAAATAAGGCTGGGGCAAAACAGTATCTACCGCCAACTAAAATCAAAGTATAATAGTGACATATCTTTAACTAACAAGACCTCCCACTAATTACAAATTGAGATAAAGTAACAGTAGCACAGTACCTCTCGTCAATTGAAAATGAAGGTAGAGCAACAGTACCACCCGCTAAATAATTTAAAATGTAAAAGCGACAGATTTTTAATTAACAAGATTTCCCGCTAATTACAAATTGAGGTAAAGTAACAGTAGCACAGTACCTCTCGTCAGTTGAAAATGAGGGTAGGGCAACAGTACCTCTCGCCAATTAAATTAAAGTGTAACAGTGACGGTAGATTTTTTACTAACAAGACCTCCCGCTATTTACGAATTGAGATACAGTAACAGTAGCACAGTACCTCCTGTCAATTGAAACTAAATCTAGCGCAACAGTACCTTTTGCCAACTAAATCAAAGTGTAAAGTTGACAGTAGCTTTTTTCACTAAGACGGCCCGCTAATTACAAATTGATGTAAAGTTACAGTAATACCTGTCTTCAGTTAAAAATGAAGCTAAAGTAACAGTATCTCCCGCCAACTAAATCAAAGTATAAAAGCAACAGTAGATTTTTTACTAACAAGACCTCCCGCTATTTACAAATTGAGATAAAATAACAGTAGCACAATACCTCCCGTCAGTTGAAAATGAAGCTAGAGCAACAGTACCTCCCGCCAAATAAATCATGGTGTAACAGTGACAATAGATTTTTAACTAAAAAGACCTCTCTCTAATTACAAATTGAGAAAAATAACAGTAGCATAGTACCTCCCGTCAGTTAAAATTGAGGCTAAAGCAATAGTACCTTCCGCTAACTAAATCAAAGTGTAAAAGTGACAGTAGATTTTTTAACTAGCAAGACCTCCCGCTAATTACAAACTTTAATAAAGTAATAGTAGCACAATACCTCCCGTCAATTGAAAATGAAGGTAGAGCAACAATACCTCCCGCTAAATAAATAAAAGTGTAATAGTAACAGATTTTTTACCAACAAGACCTCCCGCCAGTTACAAATTGACGTAATGTAACAGTAGCACAGTGCCTCTCGTCGGTTGAAAATAAGGCTAGAGCAACAGTTCCTTCCGCCAACTAAATCAAAGTGTAATAATGACAGATTTCTTTTACTAACAAGGTCTCCCGCTAATTACAAATTGAAATAAAGTAACAGTAGCACACTAACTACCGTCAATTTAAAATAAAGGCTAGAGTAACAATACCTCTTACTAAATAAATCAAATTGTAAAAGTGACAGATTTTTTAACTAACACGGCCTCCCGCTAATTACAAATTCTAAAAAAGTAACAGTAGCACAGTACCTCCCGTTAATTGAAAATAAAGGTATATATATATATATATATATATATATATATATATATATATATATAAGGTACGGTGTAATCACGACTGATCAGTTAGGTAGATGAAAATGTTTACGGGTACGGCAGTCAGGATGATGGGACAGATGTTAAATGATACTCTTTTAAGTTACATGTCAAGCTTTCGGAATTACTTTATTCCTTCTTCAGGACAGCTATAAATTTAACAACCATGTTACAATTTTGAAAAATGTTAAATGTATGCACTAAGTACTTACTACTTTGTGAGGTTAAATTATAAACCAAACAGTCATTAGAACTGTAATGACGTCTTGCAGAAGAAGATACGTCGGTTCTTAATGGCTGCTAGTTTGGTGTTCGTATTGGCCCATTTTTTTAAGAGCAACATGGCGTTGTTGCCATAAGCTGCTTTAATGTCGTTGAAGAAGCCCATTTCTATAACGTAAGGTACGGTGTGATCACGACTGATCAGTTAGGTAGATGAAAATGTTTACGGGTACGGCAGTCAGGATGATGGGATAGATGTTAAATGATACTCTTTTAAGTTACATGTCAAGCTTTCGGAATTACTTTATTCCTTCTTCAGGACAGCTATAAATTTAACAACCATGTTACAATTTTGAAAAATGTTAAATGTATGCACTAAGTACTTACTACTTTGTGAGGTTAAATTATAAACCAAACAGTCATTAGAACTGTAATGACGTCTTGCAGAAGAAGATACGTCGGTTCTTAATGGCTGCTAGTTTGGTGTTCGTATTGGCCCATTTTTTTAAGAGCAACATGGCGTTGTTGCCATAAGCTGCTTTAATGTCGTTGAAGAAGCCCATTTCTATACCGTAAGGTACGGTGTGATCACGACTGATCAGTTAGGTAGATGAAAATGTTTACGGGTACGGCAGTCAGGATGATGGGATAGATGTTAAATGATACTCTTTTAAGTTACATGTCAAGCTTTCGGAATTACTTTATTCCTTCTTCAGGACAGCTATAAATTTAACAACCATGTTACAATTTTGAAAAATGTTAAATGTATGCACTAAGTACTTACTACTTTGTGAGGTTAAATTATAAACCAAACAGTCATTAGAACTGTAATGACGTCTTGCAGAAGAAGATACGTCGGTTCTTAATGGCTGCTAGTTTGGTGTTCGTATTGGCCCATTTTTTTAAGAGCAACATGGCGTTGTTGCCATAAGCTGTTTTAATGTCGTTGAAGAAGCCCATTTCTATAACGTAAGGTACGGTGTGATCACGACTGATCAGTTAGGTAGATGAAAATGTTTACGGGTACGGCAGTCAGGATGATGGGATAGATGTTAAATGATACTCTTTTAAGTTACATGTCAAGCTTTCGGAATTACTTTATTCCTTCTTCAGGACAGTTATAAATTTAACAACCATGTTACAATTTTGAAAAATGTTAAATGTATGCACTAAGTACTTACTACTTTGTGAGGTTAAATTATAAACCAAACAGTCATTAGAACTGTAATGACGTCTTGCAGAAGAAGATACGTCGGTTCTTAATGGCTGCTAGTTTGGTGTTCGTATTGGCCCATTTTTTTAAGAGCAACATGGCGTTGTTGCCATAAGCTGCTTTAATGTCGTTGAAGAAGCCCATTTCTATAACGTAAGGTACGGTGTGATCACGACTGATCAGTTAGGTAGATGAAAATGTTTACGGGTACGGCAGTCAGGATGATGGGATAGATGTTAAATGATACTCTTTTAAGTTACATGTCAAGCTTTCGGAATTACTTTATTCCTTCTTCAGGACAGCTATAAATTTAACAACCATGTTACAATTTTGAAAAATGTTAAATGTATGCACTAAGTACTTACTACTTTGTGAGGTTAAATTATAAACCAAACAGTCATTAGAACTGTAATGACGTCTTGCAGAAGAAGATACGTCGGTTCTTAATGGCTGCTAGTTTGGTGTTCGTATTGGCCCATTTTTTTAAGAGCAACATGGCGTTGTTGCCATAAGCTGCTTTAATGTCGTTGAAGAAGCCCATTTCTATAACGTAAGGTACGGTGTGATCACGACTGATCAGTTAGGTAGATGAAAATGTTTACGGGTACGGCAGTCAGGATGATGGGATAGATGTTAAATGATACTCTTTTAAGTTACATGTCAAGCTTTCGGAATTACTTTATTCCTTCTTCAGGACAGCTATAAATTTAACAACCATGTTACAATTTTGAAAAATGTTAAATGTATGCACTAAGTACTTACTACTTTGTGAGGTTAAATTATAAACCAAACAGTCATTAGAACTGTAATGACGTCTTGCAGAAGAAGATACGTCGGTTCTTAATGGCTGCTAGTTTGGTGTTCGTATTGGCCCATTTTTTTAAGAGCAACATGGCGTTGTTGCCATAAGCTGCTTTAATGTCGTTGAAGAAGCCCATTTCTATAACGTAAGGTACGGTGTGATCACGACTGATCAGTTAGGTAGATGAAAATGTTTACGGGTACGGCAGTCAGGATGATGGGATAGATGTTAAATGATACTCTTTTAAGTTACATGTCAAGCTTTCGGAATTACTTTATTCCTTCTTCAGGACAGCTATAAATTTAACAACCATGTTACAATTTTGAAAAATGTTAAATGTATGCACTAAGTACTTACTACTTTGTGAGGTTAAATTATAAACCAAACAGTCATTAGAACTGTAATGACGTCTTGCAGAAGAAGATACGTCGGTTCTTAATGGCTGCTAGTTTGGTGTTCGTATTGGCCCATTTTTTTAAGAGCAACATGGCGTTGTTGCCATAAGCTGCTTTAATGTCGTTGAAGAAGCCCATTTCTATAACGTAAGGTACGGTGTGATCACGACTGATCAGTTAGGTAGATGAAAATGTTTACGGGTACGGCAGTCAGGATGATGGGATAGATGTTAAATGATACTCTTTTAAGTTACATGTCAAGCTTTCGGAATTACTTTATTCCTTCTTCAAGACAGCTATAAATTTAACAACCATGTTACAATTTTGAAAAATGTTAAATGTATGCACTAAGTACTTACTACTTTGTGAGGTTAAATTATAAACCAAACAGTCATTAGAACTGTAATGACGTCTTGCAGAAGAAGATACGTCGGTTCTTAATGGCTGCTAGTTTGGTGTTCGTAATGGCCCATTTTTTTAAGAGCAACATGGCGTTGTTGCCATAAGCTGCTTTAATGTCGTTGAAGAAGCCCATTTCTATAACGTAAGGTACGGTGTGATCACGACTGATCAGTTAGGTAGATGAAAATGTTTACGGGTACGGCAGTCAGGATGATGGGATAAATGTTAAATGATACTCTTTTAAGTTACATGTCAAGCTTTCGGAATTACTTTATTCCTTCTTCAGGACAGCTATAAATTTAACAACCATGTTACAATTTTGAAAAATGTTAAATGTATGCACTAAGTACTTACTACTTTGTGAGGTTAAATTATAAACCAAACAGTCATTAGAACTGTAATGACGTCTTGCAGAAGAAGATACGTCGGTTCTTAATGGCTGCTAGTTTGGTGTTCGTATTGGCCCATTTTTTTAAGAGCAACATGGCGTTGTTGCCATAAGCTGCTTTAATGTCGTTGAAGAAGCCCATTTCTATAACGTAAGGTACGGTGTGATCACGACTGATCAGTTAGGTAGATGAAAATGTTTACGGGTACGGCAGTCAGGATGATGGGATAGATGTTAAATGATACTCTTTTAAGTTACATGTCAAGCTTTCGGAATTACTTTATTCCTTCTTCAGGACAGCTATAAATTTAACAACCATGTTACAATTTTGAAAAATGTTAAATGTATGCACTAAGTACTTACTACTTTGTGAGGTTAAATTATAAACCAAACAGTCATTAGAACTGTAATGACGTCTTGCAGAAGAAGATACGTCGGTTCTTAATGGCTGCTAGTTTGGTGTTCGTATTGGCCCATTTTTTTAAGAGCAACATGGCGTTGTTGCCATAAGCTGCTTTAATGTCGTTGAAGAAGCCCATTTCTAAAACGTAAGGTACGGTGTGATCACGACTGATCAGTTAGGTAGATGAAAATGTTTACGGGTACGGCAGTCAGGATGATGGGATAGATGTTAAATGATACTCTTTTAAATTACATGTCAAGCTTTCGGAATTACTTTATTCCTTCTTCAGGACAGCTATAAATTTAACAACCATGTTACAATTTTGAAATATGTTAAATGTATGCACTAAGTACTTACTACTTTGTGAGGTTAAATTATAAACCAAACAGTCATTAGAACTGTAATGACGTCTTGCAGAAGAAGATACGTCGGTTCTTAATGGCTGCTAGTTTGGTGTTCGTAATGGCCCATTTTTTTAAGAGCAACATGGCGTTGTTGCCATAAGCTGCTTTAATGTCGTTGAAGAAGCCCATTTCTATAACGTAAGGTACGGTGTGATCACGACTGATCAGTTAGGTAGATGAAAATGTTTACGGGTACGGCAGTCAGGATGATGGGATAGATGTTAAATGATACTCTTTTAAGTTACATGTCAAGCTTTCGGAATTACTTTATTCCTTCTTCAGGACAGCTATAAATTTAACAACCATGTTACAATTTTGAAATATGTTAAATGTATGCACTAAGTACTTACTACTTTGTGAGGTTAAATTATAAACCAAACAGTCATTAGAACTGTAATGACGTCTTGCAGAAGAAGATACGTCGGTTCTTAATGGCTGCTAGTTTGGTGTTCGTATTGGCCCATTTTTTTAAGAGCAACATGGCGTTGTTGCCATAAGCTGCTTTAATGTCGTTGAAGAAGCCCATTTCTATAACGTAAGGTACGGTGTGATCACGACTGATCAGTTAGGTAGATGAAAATGTTTACGGGTACGGCAGTCAGGATGATGGGATAGATGTTAAATGATACTCTTTTAAGTTACATGTCAAGCTTTTGGAATTACTTTATTCCTTCTTCAGGACAGCTATAAATTTAAAACCATGTTACAATTTTGAAAAATGTTAAATGTATGCACTAAGTACTTACTACTTTGTGAGGTTAAATTATAAACCAAACAGTCATTAGAACTGTAATGACGTCTTGCAGAAGAAGATACGTCGGTTCTTAATGGCTGCTAGTTTGGTGTTCGTATTGGCCCATTTTTTTAAGAGCAACATGGCGTTGTTGCCATAAGCTGCTTTAATGTCGTTGAAGAAGCCCATTTCTATAACGTAAGGTACGGTGTGATCACGACTGATCAGTTAGGTAGATGAAAATGTTTACGGGTACGGCAGTCAGGATGATGGGATAGATGTTAAATGATACTCTTTTAAGTTACATGTCAAGCTTTCGGAATTACTTTATTCCTTCTTCAAGACAGCTATAAATTTAACAACCATGTTACAATTTTGAAAAATGTTAAATGTATGCACTAAGTACTTACTACTTTGTGAGGTTAAATTATAAACCAAACAGTCATTAGAACTGTAATGACGTCTTGCAGAAGAAGATACGTCGGTTCTTAATGGCTGCTAGTTTGGTGTTCGTAATGGCCCATTTTTTTAAGAGCAACATGGCGTTGTTGCCATAAGCTGCTTTAATGTCGTTGAAGAAGCCCATTTCTATAACGTAAGGTACGGTGTGATCACGACTGATCAGTTAGGTAGATGAAAATGTTTACGGGTACGGCAGTCAGGATGATGAGATAGATGTTAAATGATACTCTTTTAAGTTACATGTCAAGCTTTCGGAATTACTTTATTCCTTCTTCAGGACAGCTATAAATTTAACAACCATGTTACAATTTTGAAAAATGTTAAATGTATGCACTAAGTACTTACTACTTTGTGAGGTTAAATTATAAACCAAACAGTCATTAGAACTGTAATGACGTCTTGCAGAAGAATATACGTCGGTTCTTAATGGCTGCTAGTTTGGTGTTCGTATTGGCCCATTTTTTTAAGAGCAACATGGCGTTGTTGCCATAAGCTGCTTTAATGTCGTTGAAGAAGCCCATTTCTATAACGTAAGGTACGGTGTGATCACGACTGATCAGTTAGGTAGATGAAAATGTTTACGGGTACGGCAGTCAGGATGATGGGATAGATGTTAAATGATACTCTTTTAAGTTACATGTCAAGCTTTCGGAATTACTTTATTCCTTCTTCAGGACAGCTATAAATTTAACAACCATGTTACAATTTTGAAAAATGTTAAATGTATGCACTAAATACTTACTACTTTGTGAGGTTAAATTATAAACCAAACAGTCATTAGAACTGTAATGACGTCTTGCAGAAGAAGATACGTCGGTTCTTAATGGCTGCTAGTTTGGTGTTCGTATTGGCCCATTTTTTTAAGAGCAACATGGCGTTGTTGCCATAAGCTGCTTTAATGTCGTTGAAGAAGCCCATTTCTATAACGTAAGGTACGGTGTGATCACGACTGATCAGTTAGGTAGATGAAAATGTTTACGGGTACGGCAGTCAGGATGATGGGATAGATGTTAAATGATACTCTTTTAAGTTACATGTCAAGCTTTCGGAAATACTTTATTCCTTCTTCAGGACAGCTATAAATTTAACAACCATGTTACAATTTTGAAAAATGTTAAATGTATGCACTAAGTACTTACTACTTTGTGAGGTTAAATTATAAACCAAACAGTCATTAGAACTGTAATGACGTCTTGCAGAAGAAGATACGTCGGTTCTTAATGGCTGCTAGTTTGGTGTTCGTATTGGCCCATTTTTTTAAGAGCAACATGGCGTTGTTGCCATAAGCTGCTTTAATGTCGTTGAAGAAGCCCATTTCTATAACGTAAGGTACGGTGTGATCACGACTGATCAGTTAGGTAGATGAAAATGTTTACGGGTACGGCAGTCAGGATGATGGGATAGATGTTAAATGATACTCTTTTAAGTTACATGTCAAGCTTTCGGAATTACTTTATTCCTTCTTCAGGACAGCTATAAATTTAACAACCATGTTACAATTTTGAAAAATGTTAAATGTATGCACTAAGTACTTACTACTTTGTGAGGTTAAATTATAAACCAAACAGTCATTAGAACTGTAATGACGTCTTGCAGAAGAAGATACGTCGGTTCTTAATGGCTGCTAGTTTGGTGTTCGTATTGGCCCATTTTTTTAAGAGCAACATGGCGTTGTTGCCATAAGCTGCTTTAATGTCGTTGAAGAAGCCCATTTCTATAACGTAAGGTACGGTGTGATCACGACTGATCAGTTAGGTAGATGAAAATGTTTACGGGTACGGCAGTCAGGATGATGGGATAGATGTTAAATGATACTCTTTTAAGTTACATGTCAAGCTTTCGGAATTACTTTATTCCTTCTTCAGGACAGCTATAAATTTAACAACCATGTTACAATTTTGAAAAATGTTAAATGTATGCACTAAGTACTTACTACTTTGTGAGGTTAAATTATAAACCAAACAGTCATTAGAACTGTAATGACGTCTTGCAGAAGAAGATACGTCGGTTCTTAATGGCTGCTAGTTTGGTGTTCGTATTGGCCCATTTTTTTTATAGCAACATGGCGTTGTTGCCATAAGCTGCTTTAATGTCGTTGAAGAAGCCCATTTCTATAACGTAAGGTACGGTGTGATCACGACTGATCAGTTAGGTAGATGAAAATGTTTACGGGTACGGCAGTCAGGATGATGGGATAGATGTTAAATGATACTCTTTTAAGTTACATGTCAAGCTTTCAGAATTACTTTATTCCTTCTTCAGGACAGCTATAAATTTAACAACCATGTTACAATTTTGAAAAATGTTAAATGTATGCACTAAGTACTTACTACTTTGTGAGGTTAAATTATAAACCAAACAGTCATTAGAACTGTAATGACGTCTTGCAGAAGAAGATACGTCGGTTCTTAATGGCTGCTAGTTTGGTGTTCGTATTGGCCCATTTTTTTAAGAGCAACATGGCGTTGTTGCCATAAGCTGCTTTAATGTCGTTGAAGAAGCCCATTTCTATAACGTAAGGTACGGTGTGATCACGACTGATCAGTTAGGTAGATGAAAATGTTTACGGGTACGGCAGTCAGGATGATGGGATAGATGTTAAATGATACTCTTTTAAGTTACATGTCAAGCTTTCGGAATTACTTTATTCCTTCTTCAGGACAGCTATAAATTTAACAACCATGTTACAATTTTGAAAAATGTTAAATGTATGCACTAAGTACTTACTACTTTGTGAGGTTAAATTATAAACCAAACAGTCATTAGAACTGTAATGACGTCTTGCAGAAGAAGATACGTCGGTTCTTAATGGCTGCTAGTTTGGTGTTCGTATTGGCCCATTTTTTTAAGAGCAACATGGCGTTGTTGCCATAAGCTGCTTTAATGTCGTTGAAGAAGCCCATTTCTATAACGTAAGGTACGGTGTAATCACGACTGATCAGTTAGGTAGATGAAAATGTTTACGGGTACGGCAGTCAGGATGATGGGATAGATGTTAAATGATACTCTTTTAAGTTACATGTCAAGCTTTCGGAATTACTTTATTCCTTCTTCAGGACAGCTATAAATTTAACAACCATGTTACAATTTTGAAAAATGTTAAATGTATGCACTAAGTACTTACTACTTTGTGAGGTTAAATTATAAACCAAACAGTCATTAGAACTGTAATGACGTCTTGCAGAAGAAGATACGTCGGTTCTTAATGGCTGCTAGTTTGGTATTCGTAATGGCCCATTTTTTTAAGAGCAACATGGCGTTGTTGCCATAAGCTGCTTTAATGTCGTTGAAGAAGCCCATTTCTATAACGTAAGGTACGGTGTGATCACGACTGATCAGTTAGGTAGATGAAAATGTTTACGGGTACGGCAGTCAGGATGATGGGATAGATGTTAAATGATACTCTTTTAAGTTACATGTCAAGCTTTCGGAATTACTTTATTCCTTCTTCAGGACAGCTATAAATTTAACAACCATGTTACAATTTTGAAAAATGTTAAATGTATGCACTAAGTACTTACTACTTTGTGAGGTTAAATTATAAACCAAACAGTCATTAGAACTGTAATGACGTCTTGCAGAAGAAGATACGTCGGTTCTTAATGGCTGCTAGTTTGGTGTTCGTATTGGCCCATTTTTTTAAGAGCAACATGGCGTTGTTGCCATAAGCTGCTTTAATGTCGTTGAAGAAGCCCATTTCTATAACGTAAGGTACGGTGTGATCACGACTGATCAGTTAGGTAGATGAAAATGTTTACGGGTACGGCAGTCAGGATGATGGGATAGATGTTAAATGATACTCTTTTAAGTTACATGTCAAGCTTTCGGAATTACTTTATTCCTTCTTCAGGACAGCTATAAATTTAACAACCATGTTACAATTTTGAAAAATGTTAAATGTATGCACTAAGTACTTACTACTTTGTGAGGTTAAATTATAAACCAAACAGTCATTAGAACTGTAATGACGTCTTGCAGAAGAAGATACGTCGGTTCTTAATGGCTGCTAGTTTGGTGTTCGTATTGGCCCATTTTTTTAAGAGCAACATGGCGTTGTTGCCATAAGCTGCTTTAATGTCGTTGAAGAAGCCCATTTCTATAACGTAAGGTACGGTGTGATCACGACTGATCAGTTAGGTAGATGAAAATGTTTACGGGTACGGCAGTCAGGATGATGGGATAAATGTTAAATGATACTCTTTTAAGTTACATGTCAAGCTTTCGGAATTACTTTATTCCTTCTTCAGGACAGCTATAAATTTAACAACCATGTTACAATTTTGAAAAATGTTAAATGTATGCACTAAGTACTTACTACTTTATGAGGTTAAATTATAAACCAAACAGTCATTAGAACTGTAATGACGTCTTGCAGAAGAAGATACGTCGGTTCTTAATGGCTGCTAGTTTGGTGTTCGTATTGGCCCATTTTTTTAAGAGCAACATGGCGTTGTTGCCATAAGCTGCTTTAATGTCGTTGAAGAAGCCCATTTCTATAACGTAAGGTACGGTGTGATCACGACTGATCAGTTAGGTAGATGAAAATGTTTACGGGTACGGCAGTCAGGATGATGGGATAGATGTTAAATGATACTCTTTTAAGTTACATGTCAAGCTTTCAGAATTACTTTATTCCTTCTTCAGGACAGCTATAAATTTAACAACCATGTTACAATTTTGAAAAATGTTAAATGTATGCACTAAGTACTTACTACTTTGTGAGGTTAAATTATAAACCAAACAGTCATTAGAACTGTAATGACGTCTTGCAGAAGAAGATACGTCGGTTCTTAATGGCTGCTAGTTTGGTGTTCGTATTGGCCCATTTTTTTAAGAGCAACATGGCGTTGTTGCCATAAGCTGCTTTAATGTCGTTGAAGAAGCCCATTTCTATAACGTAAGGTACGGTGTGATCACGACTGATCAGTTAGGTAGATGAAAATGTTTACGGGTACGGCAGTCAGGATGATGGGATAGATGTTAAATGATACTCTTTTAAGTTACATGTCAAGCTTTCGGAATTACTTTATTCCTTCTTCAGGACAGCTATAAATTTAACAACCATGTTACAATTTTGAAAAATGTTAAATGTATGCACTAAGTACTTACTACTTTGTGAGGTTAAATTATAAACCAAACAGTCATTAGAACTGTAATGACGTCTTGCAGAAGAAGATACGTCGGTTCGTAATGGCTGCTAGTTTGGTGTTCGTATTGGCCCATTTTTTTTAAGAGCAACATGGCGTTGTTGCCATAAGCTGCTTTAATGTCGTTGAAGAAGCCCATTTCTATAACGTAAGGTACGGTGTGATCACGACTGATCAGTTAGGTAGATGAAAATGTTTACGGGTACGGCAGTCAGGATGATGGGATAGATGTTAAATGATACTCTTTTAAGTTACATGTCAAGCTTTCGGAATTACTTTATTCCTTCTTCAGGACAGCTATAAATTTAACAACCATGTTACAATTTTGAAAAATGTTAAATGTATGCACTAAGTACTTACTACTTTGTGAGGTTAAATTATAAACCAAACAGTCATTAGAACTGTAATGACGTCTTGCAGAAGAAGATACGTCGGTTCTAAATGGCTGCTAGTTTGGTGTTCGTATTGGCCCATTTTTTAAGAGCAACATGGCGTTGTTGCCATAAGCTGCTTTAATGTCGTTGAAGAAGCCCATTTCTATAACGTAAGGTACGGTGTGATCACGACTGATCAGTTAGGTAGATGAAAATGTTTACGGGTACGGCAGTCAGGATGATGGGATAGATGTTAAATGATACTCTTTTAAGTTACATGTCAAGCTTTCGGAATTACTTTATTCCTTCTTCAGGACAGCTATAAATTTAACAACCATGTTACAATTTTGAAAAATGTTAAATGTATGCACTAAGTACTTACTACTTTGTGAGGTTAAATTATAAACCAAACAGTCATTAGAACTGTAATGACGTCTTGCAGAAGAAGATACGTCGGTTCTTAATGGCTGCTAGTTTGGTGTTCGTATTGGCCCATTTTTTTAAGAGCAACATGGCGTTGTTGCCATAAGCTGCTTTAATGTCGTTGAAGAAGCCCATTTCTATAACGTAAGGTACGGTGTAATCACGACTGATCAGTTAGGTAGATGAAAATGTTTACGGGTACGGCAGTCAGGATGATGGGATAGATGTTAAATGATACTCTTTTAAGTTACATGTCAAGCTTTCGGAATTACTTTATTCCTTCTTCAGGACAGCTATAAATTTAACAACCATGTTACAATTTTGAAAAATGTTAAATGTATGCACTAAGTACTTACTACTTTGTGAGGTTAAATTATAAACCAAACAGTCATTAGAACTGTAATGACGTCTTGCAGAAGAAGATACGTCGGTTCTTAATGGCTGCTAGTTTGGTGTTCGTATTGGCCCATTTTTTTAAGAGCAACATGGCGTTGTTGCCATAAGCTGCTTTAATGTCGTTGAAGAAGCCCATTTCTATAACGTAAGGTACGGTGTGATCACGACTGATCAGTTAGGTAGATGAAAATGTTTACGGGTACGGCAGTCAGGATGATGGGATAGATGTTAAATGATACTCTTTTAAGTTACATGTCAAGCTTTCGGAATTACTTTATTCCTTCTTCAGGACAGCTATAAATTTAACAACCATGTTACAATTTTGAAAAATGTTAAATGTATGCACTAAGTACTTACTACTTTGTGAGGTTAAATTATAAACCAAACAGTCATTAGAACTGTAATGACGTCTTGCAGAAGAAGATACGTCGGTTCTTAATGGCTGCTAGTTTGGTGTTCGTATTGGCCCATTTTTTTAAGAGCAACATGGCGTTGTTGCCATAAGCTGCTTTAATGTCGTTGAAGAAGCCCATTTCTATAACGTAAGGTACGGTGTGATCACGACTGATCAGTTAGGTAGATGAAAATGTTTACGGGTACGGCAGTCAGGATGATGGGATAGATGTTAAATGATACTCTTTTAAGTTACATGTCAAGCTTTCGGAATTACTTTATTCCTTCTTCAGGACAGCTATAAATTTAACAACCATGTTACAATTTTGAAAAATGTTAAATGTATGCACTAAGTACTTACTACTTTGTGAGGTTAAATTATAAACCAAACAGTCATTAGAACTGTAATGACGTCTTGCAGAAGAAGATACGTCGGTTCTTAATGGCTGCTAGTTTGGTGTTCGTATTGGCCCATTTTTTTTATAGCAACATGGCGTTGTTGCCATAAGCTGCTTTAATGTCGTTGAAGAAGCCCATTTCTATAACGTAAGGTACGGTGTGATCACGACTGATCAGTTAGGTAGATGAAAATGTTTACGGGTACGGCAGTCAGGATGATGGGATAGATGTTAAATGATACTCTTTTAAGTTACATGTCAAGCTTTCGGAATTACTTTATTCCTTCTTCAGGACAGCTATAAATTTAACAACCATGTTACAATTTTGAAAAATGTTAAACATTTAACATTTTTCAAAATCACCTCTACGGCCTAAACGGCTTAATTGATTTTGATGATTTTTTTTAAATTGTAGGTAATTTTTTTCTTCAGTGCCCTTCTAATCGGTAAATTTCTGTGGGATGCATAGATTTGGATTGAAAAAATAAAAACCGTTGAAATTAACCCTATTTTCTCTACTGTAGTAAGCCAGCTGTGTTCTGAACAATACGTCAACTTGAAATATTTATATGGATAATTATACATGGTGTTTATTTTAAAATAAGCTAGAGCAACAGTACCTCCCGCCAAATAAATCAAAGAGAAAAAGTGACAATAGATATTTTAACTAACAAGACCTCCCGCTAATTACAAATTGAGGCAAAGTAACAGTAGCACAGTACCTCCCGTCAGTTGAAAATAAGGCTAGAGCAACAGTACCATCTGCCAAATAAATCAAAGAGTAAGTGACAGTACATTTTTTAACTAACAAGACCTTCCGCTAATTACAAATTGAGATAAAGTATCAGCAGCACAGTACCTTCCGTCAGTTAAAAATGAGGCTAAAGTAACAGTACCTTCCGCCAACTATATCAAAGTGTAATAGTGACAGATTTCTTATACTAACAAGGCCTCTTGCTAATTACAAATTCTGATAAAGCAACAGTAGCACAATACCTCCCTTCAATTGAAAATCAAGCTACAGCAACACTTCCTTCCGCCAAATAAATCAAAGTGTAAAAGTGACAGTAGACTTTTTAAGAAGTCCTCCCGCTAATTACAAATTGAGATAAAGTATCAGTAGCACAATACCTCCCGTCAGTTGAAAATGAGGCTAGAGCAACAGTACCTTCCGCCAACTAAATCAAAGGAAATAGTGGCAGTAGATTTTTTAACTAACACCTCCCGCTAATTAAAAATTGAAATAAAGTAACAGTAGCACAGTACCGCCCGTCAATTAAAAATGAAACTAGAGCAACAGTACCTCCCGCCAAATAAATCATGGTGTAACAGTGACAGTAGATTTTTAACTAAAAAGACCTCTCTCCAATTACAAATTGAGATAAATAACAGTAGCATAGTACCTCCCGTCAGTTAAAATTGAGGCTTCCGCTAACTAAATCAAAGTGTAAAAGTGACAGTAGATTTTTTAACTAGCAAGACCTCCCACTAATTACAAACTGTAATAAAGTAATAGTAGCACAATACCTCCCGTCAATTGAAAATGAAGGTAGAGCAACAATACCTCCCGCGAAATAAAACAAAGTGTAATAGTAACAGATTTTTTACCAACAAGACCTCCCGCCAATTAAAAATTGACGTAATGTAACAGTAGCACAGTGCCTCTCGTCGGTTGAAAATAAGGCTAGAGCAACAGTACCTTCCGCCAACTAAATCAAAGTGTAATAGTGACAGATTTCTTTCACTAACAAGGCCTCCTGCTAATTACAAATTGAGATAAAGTTACAGTAGCACAGTACTTTTCGTCAGTTGAAAATAAGGCTGGGGCAAAACAGTACCTACCGCCAACTAAATCAAAGTGTAATAGTGACATATCTTTAACTAACAAGACCTCCCACTAATTACAAATTGAGATAAAATAACAGT
Source organism: Harpalus rubripes (assembly GCA_963082715.1). Classification (NCBI taxonomy): domain Eukaryota; kingdom Metazoa; phylum Arthropoda; class Insecta; order Coleoptera; family Carabidae; genus Harpalus; species Harpalus rubripes. Next base: position 25,771,180 of record OY720458.1, on the reverse strand, counting down.
AGCACAGTACCTCTCGTCAATTGAAAACGAAGGTAGAGCAACAGTACCTCCCGCTAAATAATTTAAAATGTAAAAGCGATAGATTTTTAACTAACAAGATTTCCCGCTAATTACAAATTGAGGTAAAGTAACAGTAGCACAGTACCTCTCGTCAGTTGAAAATGAGGGTAGGGCAACAGTACCTCTCGCCAATTAAATTAAAGTGTAACAGTGACGGTAGATTTTTTACTAACAAGACCTTCCGCTATTTACGAATTGAGATACAGTAACAGTAGCACAGTACCTCCTGTCAATTGAAACTAAATCTAGCGCAACAGTACCTTTTGCCAACTAAATCAAAGTGTAAAGTTGACAGTAGCTTTTTTCACTAAGACGTCCCGCTAATTACAAATTGATGTAAAGTTACAGTAGCACAATACCTGTCTTCAGTTAAAAATGAAGCTAAAGTAACAGTACCTCCCGCCAACTAAATCAAAGTATAAAAGCAACAGTAGATTTTTTACTAACAAGACCTCCCGCTATTTACAAATTGAGATAAAATAACAGTAGCACAGTACCTCCTGTCAATTGAAATTAAAGCTAGCACAACAGTGCCTTCCGCCAACTAAACCAAAGTGTATAGTTGACAGTAGCTTTTTTTCTAAGACGTCCCGCTAATTACAAATTGATATAAAATAGCAGTAGCACAATACCTCTCGTCGATAGACAATGAAGCTAGAGCAACAGTACCTTATGCCAACTAAATCAGTGTGTAAAAAATATGATAACACAATCGTCTTTTGTTTTTTCATAAAGTTGTGAGAAATATGTGGTGTTTGGTATCAAATGATATGTTTTCTTAAGAGCTAACATGCAGATATGTCAAACTTATGACAACTCGTTCGTCTTTTGTTTTTTCAAAAACTTGTCAGAAATATATCGTGTGTGGTATGAATTGAAATGTTTTCTCAAGAGCTGTCATGCGGATATGTCAAAAATATGACAACTCGATGGTCTTTTGTATTTTTTATAAAGTTGTCAGAAATATGTCGTGTTTTGTATCAAATAAAATGTTTTTTTAACAGCTGTCATGCTGAGCCGTCAGAAATATATCAACTCGATTGTTCTTTGTTTTTTACAGAAAGATGTCAGAAATACGTCATGTTTGGTATTAAATTATATATTTTCTCAACAGCTGTCAGGCAGAAATATCAAAATTATGCCAACTCGTTCGTCTTGTTTTTTGCAGAAACTTAACAGAAACATATTGTGTTTGGTATCAAATAAAATGTTTTTTAACGAACTGTCAAGCAGAAAATGTCAAAAACATGATAACACGATCGTCTTTTGTTTTTCTCATAAAGTTGTCAAAAATATGTCGTGTTTGGTATCAAATGAAATGTTTTCTTAACAGCTATCATGCATAAATGTAAAAAAACACATCACGATCGTCTTTTGTTGTTATCATAAAGTTGTCAGAAATATGTCGTGTCAGGTATCGAATGAAAAGTTTTCTCAAGAGCTGTCATGCATAAATATCAAAAAAGACAACACGAGCGTCTTTTATTTTTTTCATAAAGTTGTCAGAAATATGACGTGTTTGGCATCAAATGAAATGTTTTCTCAAGAGCTGTCCTGCAAAAATGTCAAAAATATGATAGCACGATCGTCTTTTGTTTTTTTCATAAATTTGTCAGAAATATGTCGTGTTTGGTATCAAATGAAACGTTTTCTCAAGAGCTGTTATGCATAATTGTCAAAAAAAGACAACACAATCGTCTTTTGTTTTTTTTTTCATAAAGTCAGAAATATGTCGTGTTTGGTATCAAATGAAATGTTTTCTCAAGAGCTGTCATGTATAAATGTCAAAAAAGACAATACGATCGTAATTTGTTATTTTCATACAGTTGTCAGAAATATGTCGTGTGTGGTATCAAATGAAATGTTTCCTCAAGAGCTGTCATGCAGACATGTCAAAAATATGACAACTTGATTGTCTTTTGTTTATTTATAAAGTTGTCAGAAATATGTCGTTTTTGGTATCAAATAAAATGTTTCCTTAATAGCTGTCATGCAGAAATATCAAAATTATAACAACTCGTTTGTTTGTTGTTTTTTTTATAAAGTGGTCAAAATTATATTGTGTTTGGTATCAAATGAAAACTTTTCTTAAGGGCTGCTATGCGGAAATGTCTGAAACGTGACAACTCGATCATCTTTTGTTTTTTTTTGCAAAAAGCTGTCGGAAATATGTCGTGTGTGGTATCAAATGGGAGGTCCCCCTATACGGGCAATTTGGTTGGGGCAGTTTGGGTGAGCAACTTGCGTGATCAGATTGAGTGAGCAGGCAGTGCCGGTTTTACATAAATTTTGCCCCTAGGCTAAAACATTTATAGCGCCCCTTATAATTTGTAATAAATAATTAGGGTATGTAGGTATATGAGTGGAAAACGAAAAATTATACTTTTTATAGTACTTTATTTATTTTGTGTACATGTATAATTTAAGAAAAGAATAACAACCTTAAAGTAAATAAATTATACAACATAAAATAATATATTCTTCCTAAATAAATATTTATAAAACAAAAACTAATATTATTATAATATACGCTAATAGAACAATAAGAAAATTGGTTACTGTGGCTACAATTGCTTCTTTCTTGATTTTTTCGCAGAAAATTCATTTATAATATCATCAAATGACATTTTGTTCAATAAATCACTATTTATATTTAAAACTGCTAAATCACAAAATAAGTCTTGACTTAAGGAATTCCTTAAATAATTTTTAACGCGTTTTAGTGTTGAGAAAGATCTCTCAGCACTAGCGTTTGAGATTACAATAGTTAAAAATATTTGCAATGAAATGTCTATATTTGGAAAGGAAGACATAATTTTTTTATCTCTTATAAAAATTAACATCTCAGAGAAATACGTTCAATGTTCAAGTGGGCCATAACCTCTTTAAATTGAATGCTTTCTTCGGGAAATTCTTCTTCTATATCCCCTTGGTATGTAGATTGAAGAAGTGCAGCTTTCTTCCGTATTTCTTCGTCGATAAGAGTTGATAAATTAGCAATAAATCCAAAAATATTTTCAATTTCATTGCAAACACTACGTCGATATAATAGTTTTGAATTAAATTGTCTAAAATTTTATTAAATGTGTTCACTCTCATATCTGTTTTAACGCCAAAGATTACTTCAGTATCAGACTCTTGAAACTGTAATTTTCGGCGACGTCTTCTAATTTCACTGTATTGATCACATTTTGAAAGTTTTTTGCCTGTTTCTTCATAATGTTCAAATTTATTGCGCATTTTTTATTGAATCAAATAATCGTAGTGCAGTTAGTAAGTCTACTTTAACATTTTGTAATATTTTACTTGTGTTATCATATCTTTGCAGAATATCGTTCCAAAAAGTTGTTAATATCGCAAATTCTAGTGTCTGAATTTTTTTATCAAATTTCTAGCTTCTACTCTTGTTGCAGCTTTTTCAGTTTCATTAATTTCGATATCTTGTAAAGCCACTAAAAAACAATTATATCCTTTATATAAGGCTCTACATGCATTTCCCCGCGCTGACCATCTTGTAGCAGACAACAATTTAGGTAACAGGCATTTTATTCCTCCACTTTCATTTTCTTCTGTATATTTTTTTAAAATGTCCCATCTTTTTGTAGAAGCCGAAAAGAAGCAATATAATTGTTCAACAAACATAAAAAATGATGTTGCATTGGTACAACATTCTGCTCCTGATGCTCCTACCAAATTAAGCGAATGTGCTGTGCATGGCACATAAAAAGCTAATTTATTTATCTGTTTTATCCTAGCTGTGGTATTAATGTTCTATGCGTGTAACTATTTGCTTATTTTCTATTATAATAAACTATATAACTAGCCCGACTAAATATTCGTCGTTTGTTTTTAGTCGAGAGCTCAGAATGCCAGTCATAAAGGCAAAAAACGTTTTTTCCAAGTTTTTAATTTTTTTTTTTGCTTGACTTCTCATTATTAGTATATCAAAAAAAAAAAAATCTCGGCGCCCCCCAATGGCTGGCGCCCCTAGGCTATAGCCTAGTTAGCCTATTATGTAAAACCGGCACTGTGAGCAGGAGAGGAGTTAAACCTTTGAGAAAACTGTTACCGTTTGCACTTTAGGTTTAGAGTATGCGCAGACAGACTGGATGTATGGAAAATATATTATAAAACACTATCGGCGGAGCCTTAGGGGAAGCTCGAATTTTTGCTAGTCCTTATACTAAAAGGCTTGAGGATCTTTCTACATATATATATATATATATATATATATATATATATATATATATATATATATATATATATATATATATATATATATATATATATATATATATATATATATATATATATATATATATATATATATATATATATATATATATATATATATATATATATATATATATATATATATATATATATATATATATATATATATATATATATATATATATATATATATATATATATATATATATATATATATATATATATATATATATATATATATATATATATATATATATATATATATAGTTTCTTTAATCACGACGTTTGCTCACCTCTACAGCCTAAACGGCTTAACCGATTTTGATTTTTTTGTAGGTAATTTTTGTCTTCAGTGCCCTTCTAATCGTTAACATTTCTAAGTTTTGGATTAAAAAAAATAAAAACCGTTGAAACTTACACTATTTTCTCTAATGTAGTAAACCAGCTGTGCTCTGAACAATACGTCACCTTGAAATCGGCAATATTTATCGACAATATTTATTTTGATAACTATACACGGTGTTCTTTTTTAAATTATCTACAGCAACAGTACCTCCCGCCAAATAAATCAAAAAGGAATAGTGACAGTAGATATTTTAACTAACAAGACCTCCCACTAATTACGATTTGAGGCAAAGTAACAGTAGCACAGTACCTCCCGTCAGTTGAAAATAAGGCTAGAGCAACAGTACCTTCTGCCAAATAAATCAAGTAGTAAAAGTGACAGTAGATTTTTTAACTAACAAGACCTCCCGCTAATTACAAATTGAGATAAAGTATCAGCAGCACAGTACCTCCCGTCAGTTGAAAATGAGGCTAGAGCAACAGTACCTTCCGCCAACTATATCAAAGTGTAGTAATGACAGATTTCTTTTACTAACAAGGCCTCTTGCTAATTAATTACAAATTCTGATAAAGGAACAGTAGCACAGTATCTCCCTTCATTTGAAAATCAAGCAACAGTACCTTCCGCCAAATAAATCAAAGTGTAAAAGTGACAGTAGATTTTTTAACCAACAAGACCTCTCGCTAATTACAAATTGAGATAAAGTATCAGTAGCACAGTACCTCTCGTCAGTTAAAATTGAGATAAAGTAGCGGTAGCACACTACCTCTCGCTAATTGAAAATGAAGTTAAAGTAACAGTACCTCCCGCCAAATATATCAAAAGTGTAAATGTGACAGTAGATATTTTAGCTAACAAAACCTCCCCCAACTAAATAAAAGTGTAATAGTGACAGGTTTCTTTTACTAACAAGGCCTCCCGCTAATTACAAATTGAGATAAAGTAACAGTAGCACAGTACTTTCCGTTAGTGGAAAATGAGTCTAGAGCAACAGTACCTTCCGCAAAACTAAATCAAAGTGTAATAGTGACAATTATAATTTGAGATAAAGTAACAGTAGCACAGTACCACTTGTCAATTGAATATAAAACTAGAGCAACAGTACCTCCCAAACAAAACAAAATGTAAAAGTGACACTACATTTTTTAATTAACCCATTTCTTCCCAGTGGCGCGTTTTCGATCCACTACATTAAATATTTTTTTCATTAATATTAGAAAGAAATTTTATTTTAGTTTTTATTTTTTATTGTAATATAGACTTAATTTTGACTAGTATTACAAAAAAAATTCAATAAAAAGTTTATTTAATGCTCCAAATTTTATCCCGAATATTGGTATTTTTGTAGATGCAGACGACATTTATTTCAAAATTTAAAAATATATATTTTTCATAATTTCATTTTATAAACAATAAAACGACTTTATACTAAATATACTTTGTTTTGTTGTAATAGTATGAAATTTAACAAAAAAGTAGTTTTATAGTGTTAAAATTACTTTTGAATTTGTCTGGTGCATTTGTGCACCATTGGTATGATCGCGTATCTAGTCAGCGTATTATTGGTAAATTTAAGAAATGAAAGTTTTCGTATATTTGCTCATAACTTCTCTATTGATGAATATATAGCACCATATTTTGACAGACATTCGTGTAAAATGTTTATAAAAGGAAGGCCAGTACAACTTTGATTCAAAATATAGACTTTGCTCATCTGATCTGATTTATATCATTGCTAATAATAATAAAATATCCCAGTTATAATTTAAAACCAATATAGCTTTAAGATTACTAAAAAATTACTAAATTAAATTACGAAATATCAGCTCCACATAAAATTGTTAAAATCAGACTAAACAATCATGGACATATCGTAACAACATATAAAAATAAAAATCGAAGACTATGCAAAATATTCCACAGACACACTATTCATATGTGTATCATAAAAAATAGATATCGTTTCTTCCCAGTGGTTCGTTTTTGCACCATTTTACAACATTAACTTTTAGAGAATGTATGTTACTTTCATTACTATGTATTATTTATATGTTTACAAAATGCCAATACATTTTATTTGATTGCAATTGTTTTGCTTTTATTTACAAATATAGAAAAAATAGTATTATTTATTTTCCTCAATCCTCCCAATGATGCGTTTATGCACCATCAATTTTTAAAAAACTGGGTCATTTAAAAATATTTTTTATTATAATTATTTTCTTTCTACCTTTACTTGAAATAATGTATATAATTTTTTTTGTAATATTTCAAGTATTTCCTACTTTGGGATGATATGGGTTAACAAGACCTTTTGTTAATTACAAATAGAGATAAAGTAACCGTAGCACAGTACCTCTCGTCAGTTGAAAATGAGGGTAGGGCAACAGTACTTACCGTCAACTAAATCAAAGTGTAATAGTAACAGATATCTTTTACTAACAAAACCTCCCGTTAATTACAAATTGAGATAAAGTAACAGTTGCACAGTACCTCCCGTCAATTGAAAATGAGGGTAAAGCAGCAGTACCTCCCGCTAAATAAACCAAAGTGTAAAAGTGACAGATTTTTTAACTAACAAGACCTCCCGCTAATTACAAATTAAGATAAAGTAACAGTAACACAGTACCTTCTGTCAATTAAATATCAAGGTAGAGCAACAGTACCTCCTGCTCAATAAACCAAAGTGTAAATGTAACAGATTTTTTTACTAACAACACCTTCCGCTAATTATAAATTGAGGTAAAGTAACAGTAGCGCATTACCTTTCGTCAGTGGAAAATGAAGCTAGAGCAACTTTATCTCCCGCAAAGTAAATCAAAGTGTGAAAGTGCTAGTAGATTTTTTAACTAACAAGACCTCCCGCTAATTACAAATTGAGGAAAAGTAACAGTAGCACAATACCTCCCGTCAGTTGAAAATGAAGCTAGAACAACAGTACCTTTCGCCAATTCTAAATTGAGGTAAAGTAACAATAGCACAGTACCTCTCGTCAGTTGAAAATAAGGCTAGAGCAACAGTACCTTCCGCCAACTAAGTCAAAGTGTAATAGTGACAGATTTCTTTTACTAACAAGACCTCCCGCTAATTACAAATTAAAATAAAGTAACAGTAACACAGTACCTACTGTCAATTAAAAATCAAGGTAGAGCAACAGTACCTCCCGCCAAATAAACCAAAGTGTAAATGTAACAGATTTTTTTACAAACAACACCTCCCGCTAATTACAAATTGAGGTAAAGTAACATCACAGTACCTCTCGTCAGTTTAAAATGAGGCTAGAGAAACAGTACCTTCCGCCAACTAAATCAAAATGTAATAGCGACAGATTTTTTTTACTAACAAGGGCTCTTGCTACTTACAAATTGAGAAAAAGTAACAGTAACACAATACCTCCCGTCAGTTGAAAATAAAGCTAGAGCAACTCTCTCTCCCGCAAAGTAAATCAAAATGCGCAAGTGGCAATAGATTTTTTAACTAACAAGACCTCCCGCTAATTACAAATTGAGGTAAAGTAACACTAGCACAGTAGCTCCTGTCAATTGAAAATGAAGCTAGAGCAACAGTACCTTCCGCCAATTAAATAAAAGTGGAAAGTGGACAGTACCTTTTTTTACTAAAACGTCATGCTAATTCCAAATTGCTATAAAGTAACAATAGCACGATACCTCTTGTCAATTGAAAATGAAGATAGAGGAACAGTACCTTCTGCCGAGTAAATCAAAGTGTAAAAGTGACAGATTTTTTACGAACAAGACCTGTCATGCAGAAATGTCAAAAATATGAAAAGCCAAATGGCTTTTGTTTTTTAAAGATGTCACAAATATGTTGTGTTTGATATCAAATAAAATGTTTTCTTAACATCTGTCATGCAGAAATTTCAAAAATATGACAATACGATTGTATTTTGTTTTTTACAGAAAGACGTCAAAAATATGTCATGTTTGGTATCAAATAAAATGTTTTCTCAGCAGCTGTCAGGCAGAAACGTAAAAATTATGACAAGTATTTCGTCTTTTTTTGCAAAAACTTGTCAGAAACACTTCGTGTTTGGTATCAAATGAAATGTTATCTCAAGAGATGTCATGCAGAAATGTCAAAAATATAGTAACATGATCGTCTTTTGTTTTTTTCATAAAGTTGTCAGAAATATGTCATGTTTGGCATCAAATGAAATGTTTTCTCAAGAGCTGTCATGCATAAATGTCAAAAAGGACAACATTTGTTTTTTTCATAAAGTTGTCAGAAATATGTCGTGTTTGGTATCAAATAAAATGTTTTCTTAACAGCTGTCATGCAGAGACGTCAAAACTATATCAACTCGATTGTCTTTTGTTTTTTGCATAAAGTTGTCACAAATATGTCATGTTTGGCATCAAATGAAATGTTTTCTCAAGAGCTGTCATGCATAAATGTCAAAAAAGACAATACGATCGTCTTTTTTTTCATAAAGTTGTCAGAAATATGTCGTGTTTAGTATCAAATGAAATGTTTTCTCAAGAGCTGTCATGCAGAAATGTCAAAAATATACAACTAGATTGTCTTTTGTTTCTTTTATAAAGTTGTCAGAAATATGTCGTGTTTGGTATCAAATAAAATATTTCCTTAACAGCTGCCATGCAGAAATATGATAACACGATCGTCTTTTGTTTTTTTCATATAATTGTCCGAAATATGTCATGTTTGGTATCAAATAAAATATTTTCTCAACACTGTGAGGCAGAAATGTAAAAATTATGACAACTCGTTCGTCTTTTGTTTTCTGCAAAAACATGTTAGAAAAATGTCGTTTTTAGTATCAAATGAAATGTGTTTTCTCAAGAGCTGTCATGCAGAAATGGCAAAAAACAATACGATTGTCTTTTGTTTTTTTCATAAAGTTGACAGAAATATGTCGTGTTTGGTATTAAATGAAATGTTTTCTCAAGAGCTGTCATGCAGAAATGTCAAAAATATGACAACTCGATTGTCTTTTGTTTCTTTTGTAAAGTTGTCAGAAATATATCGTGTGTGGTATCAAATAACAATTTTCCTTAACAGCTGTCGTGCAGAAATATCAAAATTATGACAACTCGTTCGTCTTTTGTTATTTGCAAAAACTTGTCAGAAACATGTCGTGTTTGGTATCAAATGGAATGTTTTCTCAAGAGCTGTCATACAGAAATGCCGAAAAAACAATACGATCGTCTTTTGTTTTTTCATAAAGTTGTCAGAAATATGTCGTGTTTGGCATCAAATGAAATACTTTCTCAAGAGCTGTCATCCATAAATGTCAAAAAAGACAATACGATCGTCTTTTTGTCAAAAAATGACAACTCGTTCGTGTTTTGTCTTATTTAAAGTGGTCAAAATTTTATTGCGTTTTGACATCAAATGAGAAGTTTTCTTAAGGGCTGCTATGCGGAAATGTCAGAAACTTGACAACTCGATCGTTTTTTGTTTTTTTTTGCAAATAGCTGTCGGAAATATGTCATGTGTGGTATCAATTGGGATATCCTCCCTTTATGGGCAATTTGCTTGGGGCAGTTTGGGTGAGCAACTTGCGTGGGCAGATTCAGTGAGCAGGAGCGGAGACTGTTACCGTTTACACTTTGGGTTTAAAGTATGCGCAGACAGACTGGATGTACGTAAAGAATATTATAAAATACTATCGGCGGAGCCCTAGGGGAAGCACGAGTTTTCGCTAGTCCTTATACTAAAAGGCATAATCTCTCTCTCTCTCTCTCTCTCTCTCTCTATATATATATATATATATATATATATATATATATATATATATATATATATATATATATTCATCACGACATTTGTTCACCTCTACAGCGTAAACGGCTTAACCGATTTTTATAATTCTTTTTTAAATTGTAAGCAATTTTTTCCCGCAGTGCCCTTCTGATCGGTAAAATTTCTGTGGAATGCATAGATTTCGATTAAAAAAATAAAAACCGCTAAAATTTACCCTATTTTCTCTAATGTAGTAAGCCACCTGTGCTCTGGACAATACATCACCTTGAAATCGACAATATTTATCTAAAATATTTATATGGATAACTATACACGGTGTTCATTTTCAAATAAGCTAGAGCGACAGTACATCCCGCCAAATATATCAAAGAGGAAAAGTGACAGTAGATATTTTAACAAACAAGACCTTCCGCTAATTACAAATTGAGACAAATTAACAGTAGCACAGTACCTCCCGTCAATTGAAAATGAAAATAGAGCAACAATACCTCCCGACAAATAAAAAAAAATAATAAGACTTTATTTTTAAAGAGGAAAAGTGACAGTAGATATTTTAACCAGCAAGACCTCCCGCTAATTACAAATTGAGGCAAAGTGATAGTAGCACAAAACCTCCCGTCCGCTGAAAATAAGGCTAGAGCAACAGTACCTACCGCCAACTAAATCAAAGTGTAATAGTGACAGATTTTTTTTACTAACAATGCCTCCCGCTAATTACAAATTGTGATAAAGCAACAGTAGCACAATATCTCCCTTCAATTGAAAATCAAGCTAGAGCAACAGTACTTTCCGCCAACTAAATCAAAATGTAATAGTGACAGATTTCTTTTACTAACAAGGCCTTCCGCTAATTACAAATTGAGATAAAGTAACAGTAGCACACTACCTCCCGTCAATTGAAAATGAAGCTAGAGGAACAGTACCTCTCGCCAAATAAATCAAAAGCGTAAAAGTGACAGTAGATTTTTTAACTAACAAGACCTCCAGTTAATTACAAATTAGGATAAAGTACAGTAGCACAGTACCTCCCGTCAATTGAAAATATAGCTAGAGCAACAGTTTCTCCCGTCAAATAATTCAAAGTATAAAAGTGACAGTAGATTATTTAACTAACACGACCTTCCGCTAATTACAAATTAAGGAAAAATAACAGTAGCACAGTACCTCCCGTCAGTTGAAAATAAGGCTAAAACAACAGTACCTTTCGCTAACTAAATCAAAGTGTAAAAGTAACAGATTTCTATTACTAACAAGACCTCCCGCTAATTACAAATTGAGATAAAGTAACAGTAGCGCAGTGCCTTCTGTCAATTGAAAATTAAGGTAAAACGACAGTACCTCCCACTAAATAAATCGAAGTTTAGAAGTGACAAATGTTTTAACTAACAAGACTTCTCGCTAATTACAATTTGAGGTAAAGCAACAATAGCGCAGTACCGCTCGTCATTTAAAAATGAGTCTAGAGCAACAATACCTGTCGCCAAACAATACAAATTGTAATAGTGACAGATATTTTTTACTAAAAAGGCCTCCCGCTAATTACAAATTGAGAAAAAGGTACAGTAGCACAGTACCTCCTGTCAATTAAAAATCAAGCTAGAGAAACAGTACCTCCCGCCAACTAAGACATAGCGCTAATTACAAATTAATATAAAGAGACAGTAGCACAATACCTCCCGTCAATTGAAAATGAAGCTAAAGCAACAGTACTTCCCGCCAATTTAAAAAGTAATTTTTTTTTATTAACAAGACCTCCCGCTATTTACAAATTGAGATACAGTATGAGTAGCACAGTACCTCCTGTCAATTGAATATGAGGCTAGGGCATCAGTACCTATCGCCAACTTAGACGTCCCGCTAATTACAAATTGAGAAAAAGTGACACTAGTACAGTACCTCTCGTCAGTTAAAAATGAGGCTAGAGCAACTATATCTCCCGCTAACTAAATCATAGTGAATAGTTGACAGTACTTTTTTTACAAAAACGACCCGCTAATTACAAAATGATATAAAGTAACTATAGCGCAATACCTCCCGTCAATTGAAAATAAAGCTAGATGAACAGTACCTCCCGGCAACTAAATCATAGTGTAAAAGAAACAGTACATTTTTTACTAATAAGACCTCCTGTCAATTGAAAATGAAGCTCGAGGTACAGTACCTTCCGCCAACTATATCAAAGTGTACAGGAGATTTTTTACTACAAATTACAAATGAAACAAAAGCAATAGTGCCTCCCGTCAATTAAAAATTAGGATAGAGTTAAGTCTTTTGTTTTAGCAAAAAGTCAAAAGTATGTCGTGTTTGGTCTAAAATGAAATGTTTTCTCAAAATCTGTCAAGCAGAATTGTCAAATATATGACAGTACGATCGTCTTTTGTTTTTATATAAAGTTGTTAGAAATATGTCGTGTTTGGTATCAAATAAAATGTTTCCTTATCAGCTGTCATGCAGAAACGTCAAAAATATATCAACTCGATTGTGTTTTGTTTTTTGCAGGAAGATGTCACAAATATGTCATGTCTGAAATCAAATAAAATATTTTCGCAACAGCTGACAGGCAGAAATGACAAAATTATGATAACTCGTTCGTCTTTTGTTCTTTGCAAAAACTTGTCAGAAACATATGTTTCGTATCAAAAGAAATGTTTACTCAAGAGCTGTCATGCAGAAATATCAAAAATATAATAACACGATCGTCTTTTGTTTTCTTTTTCATAAAGTTGTCAGAAATACGTCGTGTTTAGTATCAAATAAATTTTTTTCTCAAGAGCTGTCATGCAGAAATGTCAAAATTATGACTACACGACCGTCTTTTTTTATAAAGTTGTCATAAATATGTCGTGTTTGGTATTAAAAGAAATGATAAGAGCTGTCATGCAAAAATGTCAAAAATATGATAACACGATCGTCTTTTGTTTCTTTTATAAAGTTGCCAGAAATATGTCGTGTTTGGAAGAAAATGAAATGTTTTCTCAAGAGCTATCATGCAGAAATGTAAAACATATGACAACTCGATCGTCTTTTGCTTTTTTTATATAGTTGTCAGAAATATGTCGTGTTTGGTATCAAATGAAATGTTTTCTCAAGAGCTGTCATGCAGAAAAGTCAAACATGACAACTCGATCGTCTTTTGTTTTTTGCTAAAACTTGTCAGAAACATGTCGTGTTTGGTATCAAATGAAATGTTTTCTCAAGAGCTGTCATGCAGAAATGTCAAAAATATGATAACACGATCGTCTTTTGTTTTTTTCATAAAGTTGTCAGAAATATGTCGTGTTTGGTATAAAATAAAATGTTTTCTCAAGAGCTGCCATGCATAAATTTCAAAAAAGACAACACGATCGTCTTGTTTTTTTCATAAGGTTGTCAGATATGTGTGTTGTTTGGTATCAAATGAAATGGTTTCTCAAGAGCTGTTATGCAAAAATGCCAAAAAATGATAACACGATCGTCTTTTGTTTTATCATAAAGTTGTCAGAAATATGTCGTGTTTGGTATAAAATGAAATGTTTTCTCAAGAGCTGTCATACAGAAATGTCAAAAATATAACAACTCGATCGTCTTTTGTTTTTTGCTAAAACTTGTCAGAAACATGTCGTATTTGGTATCAAATGAAATGTTTTCTTATATATATATATATATATATATATATATATATATATATATATATATATATATATATATATATGTCTTTTAGTACAAGGACTCCGCCGATAGTGTTTTGTGTTAATATTTACGTACATCCAGTCTGTCTGCGCATACGTTAAACCCAAAGTGAAAACGGTAACAGTCTTCTCAAAGGTTTAACTCCTCTCCTGCTCACTAAATCTGCCCAAGTAAGTTGCTCACCCTAACTGTCCCAACCAAAGTGCCCTGAAAGGGGGACCTCCCTTTTGATGCCACACACGACATTTTTATAACAGCTTTATGCAAAAAAACAAAAGACAATCGAGTTGTCAAGTTTCTGACATTTCCGCATAGCAGCCCTTAAGAAAACTTTTCATTTGACACCAAACACAACCTAATTTTAACAACTATAAAAACAAACGAAAGAGTTGTCATATTTTTCACATCTTTGCATGACAGCTGTTGGGAAAACATTATATTTGACACCGAATATTTCTAATAACTTTAAAAAAAAACAAAAGACGATCATGTTGTCATAATTTAACATTTCTGCATGACAGCTCTTGAGAAAACATTTCATTTAATACCAACACATGTTTTGACAAGTTTTTGCAAAGAACAAAAGACGAACGAATTGTCATATTTTTGACATTTCTGCATAACAGCTTTTGAGAAAACAATTTATTTGATTCCAAACATGACAAATTTCTGACAAGTTTCTGCAAAAAATAAATGATGTTAAAGTTGTCATATTTTTGTCATTTTTGCATGGCAACTTAAGAAAAAACATATCATTTGATACCAAACACGACATGTTTCTGACAAAATTATAAAAAAAACAAAGGATGATCGTGTTCTCATAGTTTTAACAGTTCTGCATGACAACTCTTGAAAAAACATTTTATTTGATACCAAACACGAAATATTTCTGGCAACTTTATGAATAAAACAAAAGCCGATCGTGTTGTCATATTGTTCACATCTCTACATGATAGCTCTTAAAAAAAACATTTCATTTGATAACAAACACTACATATTTCTGACAACTTTTTAAAAAAACCAAAACGATCGAGTTGTCATATTTTTGACATTTTTGCTTGACAGCTCTTGAGAAAACGTTTCAATTAATAACAAACACGACATATTTCTGACAACTTTATGAAAAAAACAAAAGACGATCGTGTTATCATATTTTTGACATTTCTGCATGACAGCTCTTGAGAAAACATTTCATTTGATACCAAACACAACATGTTTCTGACAAGTTTTAGCAAAAAACAAAGGACGATCGAGTTGTCATGTTTAACATTTCTGCATGACAGCTCTTGAGAAAACAATTCATTTGATACCAAACACGACATATTTCTGACAACTATATAAAAAAAGCAAAAGACGATCGAGTTGTCATATGTTTGACATTTCTGCATGATAGCTCTTGAGAAAACATTTCATTTTCTTCCAAACACGACATATTTCTGGCAACTTTATAAAAGAAACAAAAGACGATCGTGTTATCATATTTTTGACATTTTGCATGATGGCTCTTGAGAAATCATTTCTTTTAATACCAAACACGACATATTTATGACAACTTTATAAAAAAGACGGTCGTGTAGTCATAATTTTGACATTTTTGCATGACAACCCTTGAGAAAACAATTCATTTGATACCAAATACGACATATTTCTAACAACTTTATGAAAAAAACAAAAGACGATCGTGTTGTATTTTTTGACATATATGCATGACAGCTTTTGAGAAAACGTTTCATTTGATACTAAACACGATATATTTCTGACAAATTTATGAGAAAAACAAAAGACGATCGTGTTATCATATTCTTGACATTTCTGCATGACAGCTCTTGAGAAAAAAATTTATTTGATACTAAACACGACGTATTTCTGACAACTTTATGAAAAAGAAAACAAAAGACGATCGTGTTATTATATTTTTGATATTTCTGCATGACAGCTCTTGAAAAAACATTTCTTTTGATACGAAACACATGTTTCTGACAAGTTTTTGCAAAGAACAAAAGACGAACGAGTTATCATAATTTTGTCATTTCTGCCTGTCAGCTGTTGCGAAAATATTTTATTTGATTTCAGACATGACATATTTGTGGCATCTTCCTGCAAAAAACAAAACACAATCGAGTTGATATATTTTTGACGTTTCTGGATTACAGCTGATAAGGAAACATTTTATTTGATACCAAACACGACATATTTCTAACAACTTTATATGAAAACAAAAGACGATCGTACTGTCCTATATTTGACAATTCTGCTTGACAGATTTTGAGAAAACATTTCATTTTAGACCAAACACGACATACTTTTGACTTTTTGCAAAAATAAAAGACGTGACTCTATCCTAATTTTTAATTGACGGGAGGCACTATTGCTCTTGTTTCATTTGTAATTTGTAGTAAAAAATCTCCTGTACACTTTGATATAGTTGGCGGAAGGTACTGTACCTCGAGCTTCATTTTCAATTGACAGGAGGTCTTATTAGTAAAAAATGTACTGTTTCTTTTACACTATGATTTAGTTGCCGGGAGGTACTGTTCATCTAGCTTTATTTTCAATTGACGGGAGGTATTGCGCTATAGTTACTTTATATCATTTTGTAATTAGCGGGTCGTTTTTGTAAAAAAAGTACTGTCAACTATTCACTATGATTTAGTTAGCGGGAGATATAGTTGCTCTAGCCTCATTTTTAACTAACGAGAGGTACTGTACTAGTGTCACTTTTTCTCAATTTGTAATTAGCGGGACGTCTTAGTTGGCGATAGGTACTGATGCCCTAGCCTCATTGTTGAGTTTATATTTTAATAAACTTATCCTGTTATCAAATATACATTGAAAAATAAAATATGTTGTTGTCATAGATATAGAGTTTTTGATGAAAATAAAAATATTGATGAGTTTTCTGTCATATTGTGTTTGCATCCTGAGTTCTTTAATTTCAATCAATTTCTTTTACTAATTCCATACTGCTTCAACAGGTTATGGGCCCAGTGTACGTAGTAAATTAAATTAGATTGAATTGGTATATTTTGTTTACGGAATTTCTTCGTTTCGGACATTTGAAGTTAATTACATAACGGACATATTTCTGGGTGTCGTCGGGTTTTGTAATTGTGTACCTAAAGAACATTCAAATTGCATCATCAATATGGAGGGTGATAAACCGAAAGTAGAAAAACTTCGTGATTCAAACAACTGGCAGCAGTGGCAATTTGTAATGCGTACCTTACTAGACAGCGAAGATCTTCTAGATGTATGCGACGGTACGATGAATATGCCTAAGAAGGATGAGAAGAACTACGATAAAGATTTGGCATGCTGGACCAAAGCAAATAAGGCAGCAAAGCGATTCATTGTTACAACTGTTGAAAGTAAACCTTTGCAGCTATTAATGAATTGTGAAACAGCTTACGACATGTGGACGAAGTTACACAGTGTCTTTGACATGAAATCTGATGAGAGTATACTGTTAGTTCAAAAACAATTTTTTGATTTTAGATGGGATCCTGCTGGAAATATTGCGCAGCATATTTCAAGAATTGAGTCTTTAGCAAGTAAACTAAAGAAACTGAATGCTTAAGTACCAGAGTCAATGATTATGGCTCGAATACTGTCAACTTTACCTTCTGAATTCAAACATTTTCATAGCGCATGGGATTCGACAGAGTTTACAAAGAGAACAATTGACAATTTAACAACGCGACTTTTGACAGAAGAATTTCGACTTCAGAAACAAGGAGAAAGTACAGAAAAAACAGAAATATCAGCGCTTTTGACAAAAACAAAAATTAGTGGATTCTACAACGGAAAGAAAAATGGAAAGGAACAGACATTCAATAAAAAGAAAACGATAAGTTGTTTTACATGTGGTAAGAAAGATCATATACGCAGGGATTGTCCTGGTTGTTTTGAATGTGGTTCAAAGGAACACATCAAAAGAAATTGTCCAAATAGAAATAACTTGAACAAGTATCAAGGATCAAACAAGAGTAAATCTGCAGGACCATTTGTCGGCAATAGTAATCAAGTCAACAGTTATGACGATTGGTTGATTGATTCGGGTGCTCGTGATCATATCTGTTATCGACAAGAATGGTTCAGCGAATTTCAGTCATTTTCGGCAATGTCAACGATACGAATTGCCAACGGAGATCAGTTAGAAGTCATGGGACAAGGTAATATTAATATACAAACATATGTGAATGGTGAATGGATGTCTGGTGTGCTACATGATGTGTTGTATGTTCCAAAAATAAAACAAAATTTATTTTCCGTCAAAGCAGCAGCTACTAAAGGTGCAGATTTTACGATACGAAATAAAGGAAAACAATGTTTATTTACAAAAAATGGCAAAATTGTTGCTGTCGGCACTGAAGCTGGTAAGTTGTACAAAATTCTTTTACGAGTGATAGTACCACAAGCAGCTTGCGTAACTGTAAAATCTAATGTGCTTCAACTCTGGCATGAACGCCTTGTACATCAAAACAAACGACATGTTACAGCCTTTTTGAAGAGATTTGATATCAATGTTGATATTACTGATCGAGAATTTTGTGATGGTTGCGCGTACGGTAAACAGCATAGACAAAGTTTTGGGGAACGTATCAATCGGGCTAATAAACCGCGAGAACTGATTCATTCTGATGTATGCGGGCCAATGAACATTGAATCCTTAGGTAAACATCGTTATTACGTTTTTTTTAAAGACGATTATAGTGGTTACCGCGCAGTTTATGTTATACGAGAAAAGTCAGAAGTTAAAAATAAACTTGAAATATTTTGTAACGAAATAAAGACTCGTTTCGGTCAGAATATAAAAGAAATTCGTACGGATGGCGGTAAAGAGTATGTAAATAAAGATGTAAGGGATTTTGTTGAACAAATGGGAATAAAGCACACTGTTACGGTTCCCTATAGTCCGGAACAAAATGGTACAGCGGAAAGAGAGAATCGCATAATTATTGAAGCAGCGCGTTCAATGATGTATTCAAAACCTGATATTCCACAGTTTTTATGGGCCGAAGCAGTTAATACGGCTGTTTACGTCCTTAACAGAACAGGTCCAACAAAAATTGAAAATAAAACACCTTTTGAACTTTGGTATAGTAAAAATGTATCATCAGTAAAATATCTGCGTGTTTTCGGAACAGTATGTTTTGTATATTCCACAAGAAAAGAGAAGAAAACTAGATAAAAAGGCGTTAAAAGGTTATTTTGTCGGATATTGTGACAATGTATCAGGGTATCAAATTTACGTTCCAGAACTAAGAGACGTCATAGTGAGTCATGACGTAATATTTAAAGATGAACGACTGTCGCCAAATACAACTATGGTTGACAAGTTCAAAATGTCAAACAATGACAAAATGTCAAATAATGACAGTGACGGAAATGCGGAGGATAATGACAAACTGTTAACTCAGGAGAAAGAAAATGCAAAGGAAGATAATGAAAATGTGAGTAAACAGTTAAATATGAATAAACAGTTAAGAGATCGTTCCAAATTAAATAAACCAGATCGTTTTGGATATTGGACTGCTATGTTAACTGAGCATGAACCAAAGAGTTTTAATGAAGCGATGACATCCTCAGAAGCAGATAAATGGAAGGAAGCAATGAAAGATGAAATTGAATCATTGCATGAGAACGAAACATGGGAGTTGGTTGAACGACCAGTTGGAAAGCATATAGTTGACAATCGTTGGGTTTATCGTATAAAATGCAAACCGGATGGTACAATAGAGCGCTACAAAGCAAGATTAGTAGTGAAAGGCTACTCACAGAAAGCTGGTATTGACTACATGGAAACTTTCAGTCCTGTAGTACGTTTCGATACAATTCGTACTGTATTAAGTGTTGCTGCAAATGAAAAATTAATATTACGACAGTTCGATATAAAAACTGCATTTTTATATGGAAATTTGGATGTAGAGTTGTATATGAAACAACCAGAAGGTTTTGAAGATGGGACATCACGGATATGTAAATTAAAAAAGAGTTTATATGGTTTAAAGCAAGCTCCAAGATGCTGGAACCATTGTTTTGTAGAATTTATGGCAAAATATGGACTTAAAGAAAGCTGTGCTGATTCCTGTTTATATGTACGATTACAAGATGATATGCAGAAACTTCTAGTAATTTTATATGTAGATGATGCTACAAATCTACAAGATATAAATGATTTTCTTCAGAATTTACAAAGAAGATTTAAAGCAACAATAGTAGAAAACGTAACCAGCTATTTAGGAATCGAAATTGATCAAAAAGCAAACAAGTCTATATTTATTCACCAAGCAGCTTATTCTAAGAAAATATTAGAAAAATTCGGCATGATTGACTCAAAAGCTGTAGCTACTCCAATTGAAAATGGATGGATGGGACAAAATTCTACAAAAATTGAAGAAAAAGTACCTTACCGTGAAATAGTTGGTGCATTAATATATCTGCAAGTATTGCGCCCTGATATAGCTTTTGCCATTAACATTGCATCAAGAACTCTAGACAAGCCTACTACAGCACACTGGATACTTGTTAAACGTATTCTTCGTTACATCAAAGGCACTCAAGATGCAGGTTTGTATTATAAGGGTACAGGCAATTTCGAGTGTTACAGTGATGCTGATTTTGCGGGAGACGAAGAAACAAGATAGTCTACTAGCGGCATCGTCTGCAAATATGGCGGAGCAGCAATAACTTGGCAGAGCAAGAAACAACAATGCGTCGCCCAGTCCACCACAGAGGCGGAATATGTTGCAGCAGCGACAACAGCCAAAGAAATCGTTTGGCTAACTCGACTTTTCAACGAGATTGGTATGAATATCAACGAAGCAGTGCTACACATCGACAATGTTAGCGCCATCAAGTTAATTAAGAATCCTGAGTTTCACCAACGCACAAAACACATAGACATTCGCTATCATTTTGTACGTGATTTATATAAAAAAGGACAAATTAATATTAAATATGTAAGTAGTGAATATCAGATTGCTGATGTATTAACGAAGGCATTGTCAAAGTCAAAACATGTAAAAATGAAAGAAATGTTAGGTCAATATCATAGTATTGATTGTTAAATGTATTTTTGTATATGTATATTTGTTGTACAGAGTTAAGTTTAAAGGAGGATGTTGAGTTTATATTTTAATAAACTTATCCTGTTATCAAATATACATTGAAAAATAAAATATGTTGTTGTCATAGATATAGAGTTTTTGATGAAAATAAAAATATTGATGAGTTTTCTGTCATATTGTGTTTGCATCCTGAGTTCTTTAATTTCAATCAATTTCTTTTACTAATTCCATACTGCTTCAACATTCATATTCAATTGACAGGAGGTACTGTGCTACTCATACTGTATCTCAATTTGTAAATAGCGAGAGGTCTTGTTAGTAAAAAACTGCAACTTTTTAAATTTAATTTAGTTGGCGGGAAGTACTGTTGCTTTAGCTTCATTTTCAATTGACGGGAGGTATTGTGCTACTGTCTCTATATATTAATTTGTAATTAGCGCTATGCTTAGTTGGCGGGAGGTACTGTTTCTCTAGCTTGATTTTTAATTGATAGGAGGTACTGTGCTACTGTACCTTTTTCTCAATTTGTAATTAGCGGGAGGCCTTGTTAGTAAAAAATATCTGTCACTATTACAATTTGTTTTGTTTGGCGACAGGTACTGTTGCTCTACTCATTTTTAAATGACGAGCGGTACTGCGCTATTGTTGCTTTACCTCAAATTGTAATTAGCGAGAAGTCTTGTTAGTTAAAAAATTTGTCACTTCTACACTTCGATTTATTTAGTGGGAGGTACTGTCGTTTTACCTTAATTTTCAATTGACAGAAGGCACTGCGCTACTTTTACTTTATCTCAATTTGTAATTAGCGGGAGGTCTTGTTAGTAATAGAAATCTGTTACTTTTACACTTTGATTTAGTTAGCGAAAGGTACTGTTGTTTTAGCCTTATTTTCAACTGACGGGAGGTACTGTGCTACTGTTATTTTTCCTCAATTTGTAATTAGCGGAAGGTCGTGTTAGTTAAATAATCTACTGTCACTTTTATACTTTGAATTATTTGGCGGCAGAAACTGTTGCTCTAGCTTTATTTTCAATTGACGGGAGGTACTGTGCTACTATACTTTATCCTAATTTGTAATTAACTGGAGGTCTTGTTAGTTAAAAAATCTACTGTCACTTTTACGCTTTTGATTTATTTGGCGAGAGGTACTGTTCCTCTAGCTTCATTTTCAATTGACGGGAGGTAGTGTGCTACTGTTACTTTATCTCAATTTGTAATTAGCGGAAGGCCTTGTTAGTAAAAGAAATCTGTCACTATTACATTTTGATTTAGTTGGCGGAAAGTACTATTGCTCTAGCTTGATTTTCAATTGAAGGGAGATATTGTGCTACTGTTGCTTTATCACAATTTGTAATTAGCGGGAGGCCTTGTTAGTAAAAAAAATCTGTCACTATTACACTTTGATTTAGTTGGCGGTAGGTACTGTTGCTCTAGCCTTATTTTCAGCGGACGGGAGGTTTTGTGCTACTATCACTTTGCCTCAATTTGTAATTAGCGGGAGGTCTTGCTGGTTAAAATATCTACTGTCACTTTTCCTCTTTAAAAATAAAGTTTTATTATTTTTTTTATTTGTCGGGAGGTATTGTTGCTCTATCTTCATTTTCAATTGACGGGAGGTATTGTGCTACTGTTAATTTGTCTCAATTTGTAATTAGCGGAAGGTCTTGTTTGTGAAAATATCTACTATCACTTTTCCTCTTTCATATATTTGGCGGGATGTACTGTTACTCTAGCTTATTTGAAAATGAACACCGTGTATAGTTATCCATATAAATATTTTTGATAAATATTGTCGATTTCAAGGTGATGTATTGTCCAGAGCACAACTGGCTTACTACATTAGAGAAAATAGGGTAAATTTTAGCGGTTTTTATTTTTTAATCGAAATCTATGCATTCCACAGAAATTTTACCGATCAGAAGGGCACTGCGGGAAAAAATTACTTACAATTTAAAAAAGAATTATAAAAATCGGTTAAGCCGTTTACGCTGTAGAGGTGAACAAATGTCGTGATGAATATATATATATATATATATATATATATATATATATATATATATATATATATATATATATATATATATATATATATATATATATATATATATATATAGAGAGAGAGAGAGAGAGAGAGAGAGCGAGAGAGAGAGAGAGAGTGATTATGCCTTTTAGTATAAGGACTAGCGAAAACTCGTGCTTCCCCTAGGGCTCCGCCGATAGTATTTTATAATATTCTTTACGTACATCCAGTCTGTCTGCGCATACTTTAAACCCAAGTGCAAACGGTAACAGTCTTCTCAAAGGTTTAACTCCGCTCCTGCTCACTGAATCTGCCCACGCAAGTTGCTCACCCAAACTGCCCCAAGCAAATTGCCCTTAAAGGGGGGATATCCCAATTGATACCACACACTACATATTTCCGACAGCTATTTGCAAAAAAAAACAAAAAACGATCGAGTTGTCAAGTTTCTGACATTTCCGCATAGCAGCCCTTAAGAAAACTTCTCATTTGATGTCAAAATGCAATAAAATTTTGACCACTTTAAATAAAACAAAACACGAACGAGTTGTCATTTTTTTGACATTTTTGCATGACAGTTGTTAAAAAAATATTTTATTTCACACCAAACACGACATATTTCTGACAACTATATAAAAAACAAAAGACGATCGAGTTGTTATAATTTTAACATTTCTGCATGACAGCACTTGAGAAAACATTTAATTTGATACCAAACACGACATATTTCTGACTTTATGAAAAAAAGACGATCGTATTGTTTTTTTTTTGACATTTATGGATGACAGCTCTTGAGAAAGTATTTCATTTGATGCCAACACGACATATTTCTGACAACTTTATGAAAAAACAAAAGACGATCGTATTGTTTTTTCGGCATTTCTGTATGACAGCTCTTGAAAAAATATTTCATTTGATACTAAACACGACATGTTTCTGACAAGTTTTTGCAAATAACAAAAGACGAACGAGTTGTCATAATTTTGATATTTCTGCATGACAGCTGTTAAGGAAAATTGTTATTTGATACCAAACACGATATATTTCTGACAACTTTACAAAAGAAACAAAAGACAATCGTATTGTTTTCTTAAGGCTGCTATGCGGAAATGACAGAAACTTGACAACTAGATTGTCTTTTGTTTTTTTGCATAAAACTAAAAACTAACTAAACTAAAAATGACGTGTGTGGTATCAAACGGGAGGTCCCCCTTTAAGGGCACTTTGGTTGGGACAGTTATGGTGAGCAAATTGCTTGGGCAGATTTAGTGAGCAGGACAGGAGTTAAACCTTTGAGAAAACTGTTACCGTTTTCACTTTGGGTGTAACGTATGCGCAGACAGACTGGATGTACGTAAATATTAACATAAAACACTATCGGCGGAGTCCTTATACTAAAAGACATATATATATATATATATATATATATATATATATATATATATATATATATATATATATATATATATATATATATATATATATATATATATATATACCGGGTATCTTAGGCCGACCGACACATGGGCGATTAACATGTAAAATTAGTTAATTGTGAATAGTATCTCCCCAGTGCAAGATATTAAGATGAAATTTTGCATGCTTATCCGGGGATACTATTTCTATGGATTTCAATTCAAATCAGTCAATTTACAAGTGTAATATTAGAATAAATTAAGAAAAATTGTAGAAGTACCATGAATGTTATTCATATCTTGAAAATAATAGTATCTAAGCAACAGCTCTGATAGAGTAGGGGTAACGTGCGCGCTTCACAATTTAGAGAGTCGGGTTCGAAACCAACCGACAGCAATATTTATTTTTTAATTTTTTCTTTTCAAAATAATTTTTATTATTAGTATGTTTTTAATCTTTTATTAATATTTAATTTAATAAAGTGGATACATTGTACGTAACAAGATTTATTTATTTAAAAATTATTAAATCGTACCTACTAATTACAACATTAAAATTTAAAAATTAGAATAAATATTCAAAATGGCCGCCGTTTTGCGCCAAGCAAAATCCGAGACGATCGTAACATTGCTGTCTCACGTTGCTTAGCTGTCGATAAGAAATAAGCCTACATTCATTCCTTATTGCCGCTTTCAGGTCTTCTAAAGTGGTCAATTCATAATGGCCGTAAATTTTTGATTTTAAATGACCCCAAAGAAAAAAATCTAAGGGGCTTAGATCAGGAGACCTTGCCGGCCAATTAATTGGTCCATTTAAACCAATCCAAGAATCTGGAAATGAATTGTCCAAATATTCTTTGACAATTTGCACGTTATGCGCTGGACACCCATCCTGTTGAAACCATATCCTCTCCATATTTAATTCTGTAAGTCTAGGCCCAACTACTGTTTCCAATAAATCTAAATATTTTGGACCGTTCAATGTCCCTTCAATAAAATATGGTCCAATAATG
The DNA here is from genome assembly GCA_963082715.1 of Harpalus rubripes. Lineage (NCBI taxonomy): Eukaryota > Metazoa > Arthropoda > Insecta > Coleoptera > Carabidae > Harpalus > Harpalus rubripes. The sequence goes on along the minus strand of OY720458.1, from coordinate 25,745,609 downwards.
TGTGATCCCAAAATTCCCGCCCAAACATTAACCTTCTGGGGATATTGTGTTCTTGATAAATTTTGAAGAGTTGGTTTATCTTTTGACCAGTGGCGAAAGTTTTGCACATTCGGTTCGTTATGAAGAGTAAATGTGCATTCATCGGTATAACAGAGGGAATACAAAAAGTTTCTGTTTTCATTGGCTTTATCCATAATTGTTTCACAATAAGTTGCTCTTCTTTCTTCGTCGCCGTCTCGCAATTCTTGATGGTTACCTACTTTGTAACTTCTAAATCCATTTTTCTTAAGTATTCTAGCAATTTTTGTTCTACTTATTCCACATTCCATTTGTAAACTTCTTAAACTAATAGTAGGCTCCACTTCAACCCGCGCAATTATTATTTCTTCAAATTCATTTTCAATTGGTTGTATTTCCTGCTTTGTGTGATTAGCAACACACCCAGTTTCTTCAAATCTGCTAATAATACGCCTTACACGGGATTTATTAACTACTTTTTCTGGATTTTCGGCAGAAAATACATCAGCAGTTTGCTGTAGGCTATTACCAATGTGAAATAATTTCACAATACGAATTTTATCTTTTGTAGTTAAATCCATATTATTTAAATAACACTAGCAACAAATAAAGATAGTACAATACAAATCTGCATTTGACGTTTGATTATTCAAATTAAATGTTCTCGTTTTTTTGTTTTCGTCAGGGCTAACTATAATTTGAAGAAATTTAATTTATAATAAACCAATAAAGCAAATAATAAAATATTTTTTAAATAAATAAATCTTGTTACGTACAATGTATCCACTTTATTAAATTAAATATTAATAAAAGATTAAAAACATATTAATAATAAAAATTATTTTGAAAAGAAAAAATTTAAAAATAAATATTGCTGTCGGTTGGTTTCGAACCCGACTCTCTAAATTGTGAAGCGCGCACGTTACCCCTACTCTATCAGAGCTGTTGCTTAGATACTATTATTTTCAAGATATGAATAACATTCATGGTACTTCTACAATTTTTCTTAATTTATTCTAATATTACACTTGTAAATTGACTGATTTGAATTGAAATCCATAGAAAAAGTATCCCCGGATAAGCATGCAAAATTTCATCTTAATATCTTGCACTGGGGAGATACTATTCACAATTAACTAATTTTACATGTTAATCGCCCATGTGTCGGTCGGCCTAAGACACCCGGTATATATATATGTTAGGACATGACTGTTATAATTGCTAATAACTGTACATTAATTACTGTAGCCCAGGCAAATGCCGACGTAACTACATCGTTACGTCATTGATCACGGCTGGTCACCAATAAAGGAAGAATTAGTAGTCAGTTGAGTTGTAAACGTTCAGAGAAATGGTTCAATATAATAATTTAAAAGGGAACAGTTGTTTGATTTGTTATAATCCTCTCCTTTACTAACATTATTCCTAACATCAGAAGTGGGATCACTCGCGTTGCACTAAGTTTGGTGATTTTTTTTTATATACGTTTTATTGTAAAGTGTTGCTCGAAGTGTATTGTCAACTAAAGTGGAAGAATCACCAAGTACATCGCAGACCACAATAGCCAGATTGATTAAAGTATTGGCAGGCACTGAAGCGGAGCTAGCAGTTTAAAAATCGCAGACTGGCTATGCAACTAATTGGTTTGGTTATTTTGAAATCGTTGGTAATGAGTTTAAGGTAAATGTTCTTCAAATGCTGGTAAGAGATTGACAACATATTGCACGATACAAGATGCAGTCAGCTTCTTTTTAAAGCAGCTTTGTTCAATTTTTTTTCTCTTATTTTTCATGGTAGATCGAGATTCTCATTTGTTTAGTATTTTGACAGCGAGAAAAGGACTAGTACAAATTTCTTAAAACAGAGTTACTCAAATAATCGTATTCATATTTTATGATGACCTTGCATGTTTTACAGGCGTATATGAGGAGGAGAACAGTTGGAACATTTTTGATTTTCATTATACGAAGTGCTTGTTTTTTATATATTTTTTTTTTTGTTATTGTACTAATTATATTTATTTTAGCCCCTACGTCTGTGGTTATGATACTACCTGAACAGTAAAATTCCTCATTGCATTCTAATGATTCATTATGTAAAGATTGGCTGGATTTGTTGTAACAATATTTTTTTATAAATTTGTTTTCTTAGCACTGATTTGTAGATTCTAGTAATTTTAGATGAAAAGGAAACACAGGACACAAAGACGGAATTTACACTTGGAAATACAAACATAATAGTGGTAGTAATGATGATCAATTTGTTGCCGTTGATACTACAATGTGTATGGAATAAGTCAAGAATATTATATGGGTGCATACATAAGCGGGGAATATGGATATCATTGTAAGAGTTGAAAGTTCACATATTCGCCAATACTGTAAGGACTGAATTGTAAAAGAAAAGATTTTGGTTTTTTTTTTTTTGAAAAAGTTAATGTTTTTGTCAACTTTAATTTATTGGGGAGGTTTATTGTGTGTAATTAAGCCTATTTTTTCTGGGCTGTTTTTGGTTACATTTGGCTTGGTATTCAGGACATGGAACTAGTCTCTTGTGTTGTAGGCATGTTTGTCGGGAACTGGACTGGGGGAGCCTTTGTTTTTGTAAACATGGATGCAGGGTTCCAAAGTGGAATTGTCTATTACCGTTAAAATGTTCGGTTTTTTTTAGGGTTGTGCGGCATTGAAACTTACTCCAGCCAAACAGCAGACAATTCTTTTTTGACAGATAAAAAGCTTGCGGGGAGCCACAGAAGCACACAATAACAATTAACGTCCGTATTACACTTATGAGTTATATAATAGTATCTTTACCCGACGCAATTAGACTATTGTCATCTGCATATGGAATCAGAAGACAGTCGTTCGTTGAAGAAGTAGTTTAATCATTAACATAAATTATGAATAAAATGGATGCTAGGATAGTACCTTTCGGTAGATCCACGGTAATGTAGTACTTGTGACTTTATAGTTTGATTCTTAGAGAATTGATCACTGTGCTTAGAAGCAACGTATTGGTCTATTATTTAAAAAGCTGACAATCTATGAGAGAGAAACCCCACGAATACCGAGTTCTTCCAGCTTAGATAATAAGAGAGAGTGATCAACACAGTCGAATGCTTTACTGAGATAAAAAAAACCATTTTGTGACAAAAAAAATATTGATAAAAATTGTAATTCGTAAAGCGAGAAAATTTTAATAATGGAGGACCTGTAAAAATGAATTGGTACAAGCCAGTATGTGAAAAGTTGACGATTGGGAGGTTTGACATAATGGTACATAAAATTTAAAGAGACTATGGCAGATTGAGTCCATTGCTTGAACAAGCACATTTTGCACTCCTAAGCAGATAACAATGATTAATAAATGACATTAGCTTACACTTAAAAATACTGCCTCGTGTTTCATTACACAACCGTTACCGTTAAGCGTGGAAATTGGCGAGTATAACGGCCTAAGAAAATTTACTTGAATCTAATCAAAACTGAAATTAAAGTCAGGATGAACGAGCGGTTTATATTTTTACAAATATAATATTTTTTTTAGGATGTGACTGCGAAACATGTTTTATAATCATATGTAGTCTGAAGGCTAGCCTATTTGTTGGTTACAAGTAGCAGAATATTCGAGTGAGTCTCATCCCGTGGCCGCTGAGTGCCGTCGGCTCCTTTTAGATTATGGTTTAATCCACTCACTTGCTTTACTGGATGTAAGCAAAAATTCAGTGAGGGAAACCGGTGGAAGTCCAACCACATAAGCCCCACAGGAACAGATTTTACTAGAGTTTGGCAAAATGGTGTTGATCATTTTATGGTTCCTTGTTGTGGGAAATATTAGCGATATGAATCTAAAAATTTGTAGGAAGCTAAACCTTTGGTGATAGTTTTGGTTTGAGTATTAGAAGTCAGTAACGCTTAACATCAAAACATGTTGAAAGCCAGTAACGTTTTGTATGAAGCTTTGTTGTAGGCCAATGGCGATTTACGCGTAACTGCAGATTGGATGCCTTATGTTTTAGAATTGAAGAATAAGGAGTCTGGTAAATTACATGAGCTCAGTGAAAAAGAAAAACAAATATTCCAAGTTTGGTTATTGTAATGCTGGATGCAGTTGGTTCAGAATATCAATTAAATTTATGTGCGAATATAATACTGGATTGAAGTAGGCCCTGGGTCTGAACAAGTAATTTAATTGAAATATTTATTCAAGTCTTCGCATCTTTGATTAAATAGGAGTATTTGTTTTAAGCCTTTGCACCATTGAGTTGAATTGAAGGTTTTGTTTTACGCCGAGTTTAAATGAAATGATTGTACGCTGAATTGATATGACATGATTGTACGCCGAGTTTAAATGAAATAATTGTACGCCGAATTGAATTGAAATGTTTGATTTACGCCGAGTTGATTTGATTTGTTTGTTTTGAGCTCTGTAGCGCCGAGTTGATTTGATTTGTTTGTTTTGAGCTCTGTAGCGCCGAGTTGATTTGATGTTTGTTTTGAGCTCTGTAGCGCCGAGTTGATTTGATTTGTTTGTTTTGAGCTCTGTAGCGCCGAGTTGATTTGATTTGTTTGTTTTGAGCTCTGTAGCGCCGAGTTGATTTGATTTGTTTGTTTTGAGCTCAGTAGCGCCGAGTTGATTTGATGTTTGTTTTGAGCTCTGTAGCGCCGAGTTGATTTGATTTGTTTGTTTTGAGCTCTGTAGCGCCGAGTTGATTTGATTTGTTTGTTTTGAGCTCTGTAGCGCCGAGTTGATTTGATGTTTGTTTTGAGCTCTGTAGCGCCGAGTTGATTTGATTTGTTTGTTTTGAGCTCTGTAGCGCCGAGTTGATTTGATTTGTTTGTTTTGAGCTCTGTAGCGCCGAGTTGATTTGATTTGTTTGTTTTGAGCTCTGTAGCGCCGAGTTGATTTGATTTGTTTGTTTTGAGCTCTGTAGCGCCGAGTTGATTTGATGTTTTTTTAGCTCTGTAGCGCCGAGTTGATTTGATTAGTTTGTTTTGAGCTCTGTAGCGCCGAGTTGATGTGATTTGTTTGTTTTGGGCCTTGGTAGCGCCGAATTGATTTGATATGTTTGTTTTGAGCCCTGGTAGCGTCGAATTGAATTGATTTATTTGTTTGAACCTTAAATGGTCGTGGAGATTAAATAACCATTGTTTGGATAAATGATGGTTGAAGCATCATAGCGCTTCATTTCTGCAGAGGGTGTGGACAATTAGATGGATGTACTTTAAATAATTTTTTTTGCAATTTTGTTAACGATAGCTGTGCGAGGGCGCACAGTTTGCAGGATGGCCGTGTTAGGACATGACTGTTATAATTGCTAATAACTGTACATTAATTACTGTAGCCCAGGCAAATGCCGACGTAACTACATCGTTACGTCATTGATCACGGCTGGTCACCAATAAAGGAAGAATTAGTAGTCAGTTGAGTTGTAAACGTTCAGAGAAATGGTTCAATATAATAATTTAAAAGGGAACAGTTGTTTGATTTGTTATAATCCTCTCCTTTACTAACATTATTTCTAACATATATATATATATATATATATATATATATATATATATATATATATATATATATATATATATATATATATATATATATATATATATATATATAGAGAGAGAAAGTATTTGAATGGTTAATTTATTTATTTAGATTTTGTTTGAAACGTAGTGTGGTTCCTGATGATTGGAAAAAAGCTGTTATTTGTCCATTATTCAAAGGCAAAGGCAGTTCGAGTGAATGCACAAATTTTCGCGCGATAAGTTTGTTGAGTGTAGTCGGGAAACTTTTTGGCAAGGTTTTAATTCATAAGGTGCGAACCTTAACAATTTCAAAAATTAGTGACGTTCAGGGTGGCTTTTTGCCTGAGAGGGGATGTGTCGATCAATTGTTTGCTCTTCGTACGATTGTTGAGAAGTCACTTGATAAGAACAAGAAGGTGTTCTGTGGCTTTCTTGATCTAAAAAAGGCGTATGATAGTGTTCTTCGAGATACTTTGTGGGATGTACTCAGGGAGTACGGCGTGAATGGAAACTTGCTGGGAGCAATTCGTGCATTGTATGAGGGTAGTGAGGCTGCTGTAAGAATAGATGGTAGGTTGAGTGATTGGTTTCGTATAAATGTTGGTGTGAAACAGGGCTGTGGTATGTCTCCGTGGTTGTTTAATTTGTATATGGATGTGTTGTTGCGGAGAGCATTGAGTGAAATGGATGGTGTACAAATTGGTGAAAGTATTGTGCCTGCGTTAGCGTATGCGGATGATGTAGTTGTTTTAGGTGAAAATGAAGAGCAACTCAGAAGAATGATAGAGAGAATACATGTAGTTGGAAGAAGTATGAATCTGGAGTTAAATGTTGATAAATCCAAGGTGTTAGTATTTGAAAGGAGTAAATTGGTGACTATGTGCAATGTGTTGGTGGATGGAGTGAAACTGGAGCAAGTGAATGAGTTTGTATATTTGGGTAGTATGATGTCAAGGGATGGTCGAATTGATAGGGAAATTGAAAGGAGAGTGAGTGCGGGGTGTAAGGTAATGGGTGCTCTGGGTATGTTTGCTCGAAACGTAAACGTATCTAGAGAAGCTCGTTTAAGTGTGTATAATGGAGTGCTAGTGCCTGCTTTGATGTATGGAAGCGAATGTTGGGCATGGACGGGAAAGCATAAAAAGAGAGTGACTGCCGTGGAAATGAGGTATTTACGTGGAGTATGTAGATATGTAAGACGGGATCGCGTGAGAAATAATTTGGTGTATGAAGAATGTATGGTTAGGAAGAATGTTGTTAAGAGAGTAGGAATGAGCCAGTTGAGATGGTTTGGTCATGTGGAGAGAATGAAGAGTGAACGGCTTGTTAAGCGTATATATCTTGGTGAAATTGAGGGTGTTCGATTGCGTGGCCGTCCAGTGTGTAAGTGGATGGATGTGATTGATAAGGTACTAAAAGAGAGAAAGTTTTCGAGTGGGAAGAGAAGATGAGCGTGTATGAATGCGATTATGAATGTGGCTGAGGCGAAAGAAGTGTGCTTAGACAGGAATGTGTGGCGAAGGATGATTGTTTCGTAACTATTATTGTGGTCCGGATGCGGTATTTCGCTACCGAAAATCGGTCACTTTAATATGTTAAGAGTGAGGAATATATGTTGTACCTATGATGCCAGGTTAGTAATAATGTTGTTGAAAGAGAGACTGATTATTTTTTGGATGATGTTATTGTTATTCTTTCGGGTTTGTGCTAACCCACTAAGTGGGAAATGCGTGATTTTATGTATGTATGTATGTATATATATATATATATATATATATATATATATATATATAAGTTATAGTGCTAACAAATAGACAAAGTGCTGATTTACCAGTATGTGACTCTATCATATTACATTAGTATAAAAACACATGTAACGCTTAAGATTAGTTAGTCTGTATTCTTTATTCATATTATCAAGTAGTTTATAGAATATCATAACTCTGTACTCACAAAAATAAACTTTTTAAAAACCTATTTGATCGAATAAGAAATTTAAGTGGCGCAGTCTTGGTAGGATTGCCAAAACAATTTAGCGAATATAAATTGTTTCACTTTCGTGATTAATTTGGCAAATTCGAACATCTTCATACTTTGATCACCGTATTCTGCATCTGAAAGGACATCAGAAGCAAGAAACATCTCGACGAGCCGACCGAGCCAAGCTGAACGGACATCAGTGCAACTCCTCAACTCAACTTCGGGACCGTGTACGACTTCAGGGCACATGGAGCCGACACTGTTATTTTTGTGAGTACCATATGTCACTTAGCGAGCAAGAATCTTTGTCAGATTCAAATAACTCAGGACCAGACTCCGATCTCGAAACAGAAGATCGTATAATTAATTCAAATAGAAATCCTATTAATAATATCATTTTAAGACCACCAGTATTAAACATGGTTACCCCCGTATTAAAAAAGGAATATTTGGACATGCTGCCAGAGTTCCATGGGGAACGCGAATTACTCCCAAGATTTATTAGTGTGTGCGAAAAACTAGTAACAAAATTTTATAATACTGCAACCCCAACCGATTTTCAAAATGATTACCTAATGAGTAGCATATTAGCAAAAATTAAGGGTGAAGCAGCTATCAATATTGCAAGTTCCACTATTCAAAAATGGGAAGATTTAAAAGAAGCATTAAAAAATGCTTATTCGGACAAACGTGACTGGTTCACATTAAATATGGAAATAACTGAACTGAAACAAAATCCTAATGAAAACGTTTTTGATTTTTACGGTCGTTTGCAACATCTCTTAAATTTACTAATTTCTAATATTTCAACAAACGCCGCTGCCGAAGCATCCGTTGTAATGATTGACTATTTCCAACATTATGCTTTGCGCGTCTTACTTAAAGGTTTAAAAGAACCTATAGGACAATTAATGAGGGCAAAAAACCCTACAGATCTAAATTCGGCTTTAAGTATGCTAGCGAATGATTTTCAATTTGAATATTACGCCAAATCCAAAAACGCTAATCAGCATACACCGAAATTAAATCAAAAACTACAGACACACCAACCAAGATACAACTTTCCTAAACCCATACCCTATTTTAATTATACACCCAATAAAATTTTGCATCGTTCACCAATGCAACAAACGGCATTCAGACAACAATATACACCCCAACAACTAAGACAATATACACCGCAGACACCACGTCAAGGTCCATCCACCAGACAAACCCTTCCTGCACCTACTCCGATGAGTATTTCCACGCGAAATACAACCCAATATCGTTCTACACCTGGCCCATCCAGACAGGTACAAAACCACTACGGACAAAACCGCGCTAACACAGCAGGAGAATTATATAATATCAACGAGTCAGCTGTACCTGCCGTTGACCCATATGTTTATTACGATAACGTAGAACAAACTGACCAAGTTTTAATTGATAACGATTATGAAAATCCACAAAATCCCGACAATTTTGAAGACGATAATTTTTTAGACATTGCGGCCTCGGAAACAGAACAAAACAATTACCCAGAGTCGAACTAATGAACTTGACAAATAAAAGTAAATTACCTTATATTATATTCCCCGAAAATAATTTGAAGGTTTTAATAGACACCGGAAGTACGAAATCTTTTATAAAACCTGCCATAGCGCATAAATATTACAAAAATTCTATTTTTAAAGACCCATTCCAAATTTCAACCGCGCATGGAACTTCGATTGAAAATTACAGCACACTCGTACCTATTTCAAAATTATTCAATATAAAGAAAAATGCAAGTCTAAAATATCACATTTTCGATTTTCACGACGAATTCGATCTCTTATTAGGATTAGATAATCTGAGTTCATTAAAAGTAATTATAGACCTGAATAAAAATTTAGTTACAACCCCTACCTGTCAAATAAAAATTCAACATCAAAATTCTGAAAATAAAATTAATACAAACAACATTAGCTATCCAAATAATAATGTAACATTAGATCCCAAAACGGAAAAGGTAATCAAAGTTCAAGTAACCCAACAAAACGGAACTATTCTAATTCCAAAACAACAACAGAATAATCTAATTATCCCCGAATGTGTCACCACAGCCAATAACTACCATGCACTTTGTACAGCAATTAATAATTCGGAATCACATATCGAATTCACACAATTACAACCAATTACTGTAGAAAACATCTCCAACTATGAAACGTACTCATCACCTAACTTTAATTTTATTCAATCAGAAACAATTAAATTTGATATTTCCAAAATTCGGACAGATCATATGAATTCGGAAGAAAAATCAGCTATTACTGAATTAATTCAAAATTATTCCGATATATTTCACATAGATGACAAGAATTTAACATTTACTAATCAAATTAAACATTCCATAAAAACAAGTGACGAAATTTCTATTTATACGAAATCTTATAGATACCCAGAAATTCACCGGCAAGAGGTACGTTCTCAAACACAAAAAATGTTAGATCAAAATATTATTAGACCATCATGTTCGCCATGGTCATCACCTATTTGGGTTGTCCCCAAAAAACTCGACGCAACCGGTAAACGCAAGTGGCGTATAGTGGTAGGCTACAGAAAATTGAATGAAAAGACTATTAGCGACAAATACCTATTACCAAACATAACTGATTTACTAGACAAACTCGGACGCTGTCAGTATTTCACTACTTTAGACTTAGCATCTGGCTTCCACCAGATTGAAATGGACAAACAGGACATTCAAAAAACTGCATTTAACACGGAAGACGGGCATTATGAGTTCACTCGTATGCCTTTTGGCTTAAAAAACGCGCCCGCGACATTCCAACGCGTTATGGACAATGTTCTGAGAGGATTAGTAAACAAAAAATGCCTTGTTTACCTCGACGACATTATTGTGTTCAGCACCAGCCTACAAGAACATATTCAAAATTTAAAATTAGTTTTCGAACGTTTAAAAAATTCAAACTTCAAAGTACAACTAGACAAATGCGAATTCCTTAAAAAGGAAGTTGCGTATCTCGGGCATATCGTAACCCCTGATGGCGTGAAACCAAATCCTGACAAAATTTCGGCTGTTCTAAATTTTCCAATTCCAAAAACTACAACTCAAATTAAAGGCTTCCTAGGACTTTTAGGTTACTATCGAAAATTTATCAAAGACTTCGCTAAGATAACTAAACCGCTGACTAGACGCTTAAAGAAAAACGCAGTTATTGACATCAACGACCCTGAGTACAGACAATGCTTTGAAAATTGCAAGAATTTGTTGACTAATGAACCACTACTCCAATATCCAGATTACGACAAAGAATTTAACATGCGATGCAAGCCAAGTAGCAATAGGAGCCGTGTTATCTCAAGGTAGCCTAGGCAACGACCTACCAGTAGCTTACGCTAGCAGGACATTAAACGAGACAGAGATAAACTATTCCACCATCGAGAAAGAAATGTTAGTTATCATTTGGGCGACTCAGTACTTTAGAACTCACTTATTGGGACGCAAATTTAAAATCTATACAGACCACCGACCCTTGCAATGGCTATTCTCGTTAAAACAATGTAGCCAAAAATTAATAAGATGGCGCCTCAAATTAGAGGAATATGACTATGAGATAATTTATAAAAAAGGCAAACTTAATACCAATGCCGACGCCTTAAGCCGTATACCTATCGAAAATAATAAAATTCAAAATTCACAACCACAAACACAATTAAATGACACTCCACTAGCTCTATACAAAGACTATTTAGATAAGAAACATTGCCTTAATCACAATAACAACAACATTATAGAAGTAATAGGTAATCTATTCGACGCACCATCCGACTCTAGTCTAGCTCATTGCGTGAGCAAAGATTTAGAAATGGCATCGGGTATTGCCAAAATTTTCAAAAATAAATTTAATAATGTGCACAAGTTAAAATCTCAAAATCCTCAACTTCATAATCTAGTATATTTAAAAACCCCACAAAGATATCTACTATACTTAATAACAAAAGAAAAATATTATAATAAACCCACTAAACAAGACATATTCTACACCTTACTAAATTTGAGAAAATTCTGTTTACATTATAAAATCAGAAATTTAAGTATACCAAAAATTGCATGTGGTCATGACAATCAAAATTGGAATGAAATTAAATTAATGTTAAAATACATATTTGATAACACTGACATACTAATAACTGTTTACAAACTCCCTGAAAACAAAACTCCCCAGACCGAATTAAATATAAACGAAGCAGAAAACATGAAATACTTTCATAAATTCATAGAAAATTTTAACACAGAATTAAAGAATAAAACAGATAACAAAGACGATGATACTCAATCCCTTGCAGTCGAGGTAGGTGACTCACACCATAATGAGATAAACGATGACGACACAAGCGATAGTGATATCACAATACATTCAAGTAAAGAAAATCCTATCGTCGGAATACCGATAGTAGAATGCCCCGTAGACTATGGCAAAAACCAAATTATTATAACCGAAGTCGACCTTAACCCCAAACAGGTAGAAATTACAAAATTATACGATAACAAAAAATTACGATTGGAAGTAGAATTTTCAAAATTTAATTACAAAACTGAAATGATTGCATTTATTAAAGAATATCTTGTTCCAAAAGTAAAATATCACATTTATTTTAAAAATGAACTATACGAGAAATTTAGTTTAATCCTTCAAAATTATTTTAAAAATTCTCAACTATGTTTAGTAAAATGTACAAAATATTTAAGTGACGTCACCAACGAGGAAGAAATCATTCACATTATATCGAATTACCATTGCGGCAAAACTAACCACCGCGGCATCGACGAAACGGAAGCGCGTATAAAACAACAATATTACTGGCCAAAATTAAGGAAATCCGTTCAAACATTTATTAATAGCTGTGAAATATGCCAAGTAACAAAGTACGACAGGAGACCCTTAAATGTAAATTTAAATATCACATCCACAGCTACGACACCTTTCCAAATTTTACATGTAGACAGCATCACTTTAGAACAAGCAAAATTTTTAACTATTGTAGATTCATTTTCAAAATATGCACAAGCATACAAATTAAATTCAGGACAAGGCATAGAAGTTTGTAATAACCTGGTTAAATATTTTACACATCACGGAATCCCAGAACAAATTATTTCAGATAACGGGTTAGAATTTAAAAACTCAGTCGTAAAAGAATTGCTGACACTACACAAAATCGACATACATTTCATAAGCTCACAACATCCAGAATCTAACGGCATAATAGAACGTTTCCACTCGACCCTTATCGAACACATCAGACTATTTAACAATCAAAATGAATACAAAACGGAGCCTATAGAATCCAAAGTAAATTATGCGTTATTAGCTTATAATAACACAATCCATTCGGTCACAAAATTGAAACCGTGCGAAATTATTACCGGCCATTTAGACACTAACTCTCCATTTAATATCGACCTCGAAAAACAACTTATTAACAATTATATAGAAAGTCACAAGAATAAAACTAAATTACTTTACGAATCAATTAGAGACAAAATCCAGACGAATAAAGAAAAAGTAATAAGTAAATGTAATGAAAACAAAGAAGAACTGCCAGAAATCCCCAAAAGGGTATAAGTGAAAAATAAACAGAAACAACAAAAAACCAAAAACAAATACAAACCCGAAAAGCTAAGCAAAATTAATAAACATCGTAAAACAGGGAAAATCCAAACCACCCACGGTAATACCACAGAGAATATCCACCTCTCTAACATTAAACGCCCTAGACAAAAAACTTACAATTTTGAACCAATTTCAGGTTGTTCGCATTGGGACAAGGAACAATGATTAGAAACATAACTGAAAACCTCGGAATCCTTCCCATCAACCTCGGTCCTGCCAAACTCGAAAAGACGACTCATACATTCATACACTACTACAATCTCAAAGCTCTTCTTAACCAGTACAGCAGTCTAAACACACAATATTCAACACTAAAATCCACCATATCTAATAACTCACAGCATTTCAACGAACTTGAAAATTATGATAAAATACTAGAATTTATTCGGACAAATATCGACACAAAAATTAATAATATCGGAATTCATTCTGTTCACCATAAAACTAAACGTGGCTTAATAGATGGATTGGGGTCAATAATCAAATCAGTCACCGGAAATTTAGATGCCGAAGACGGCAAAAGATACAACGAAATGTTTGCACATATGCAAGAAAACGAGCATAATTTGGAAAGTCAAATCAAACTCTCATATTCGGTGAATCATCAAATTATTCAAAATTTTAATAAAACTATCTCGGATATCCAGCACAACGAAGAAATATTAAAATCCAAAATATTACAACTTTTCGAAATAATAAAGGATACGCACATTCAAAGTATATTATATTATGGCAAAAACATTTACGATCAACTTATTATATTATACAACACTATATTAAACGTCTTACAAGACGTTGAAAATTCAATCACCTTTTGTAAATTAAGAACGCTGCACCCTAGTATAATACACCCCATGGAGCTACTAGCAGAATTAAAACAAATTTCAAAATTCTATCATTTACGGTTACCATTCGAACCTAGACAAGAGAATCTATTAGACTTCGAGTCGTTGTTAAAAATAAATTGTAAAATAGAAGCAACTCAAATAATCTATTTCATTTCTACCCCCATAAACTTTGAAAAAACTTTCGACCTCTACTACATGTACCCAATTCCAACCAAACACGAATCAAAATTTATTACAATCATTCCCAATACGAAATACCTTCTCAAATCTGATAAAGAGATCGTGCCGCTGAATGACATGTGTGTTCAAGCAAAAATATTTCAGTGCCCTAATAAGTACCACGCCCATTTCTCAGCGATGTGCGAAGAAGAAATATTCCAAAATCAAACTTCGAGTCACTGTCATTATACAAAAATTAACTTAATTACAAATCATGTCGAAGTGATTCCAGAAATCAACAAATACCTAGCCGTTTTCCCAAACGAGGAGAAAATCACCATTAAATGCCATGAAGAAACCAACATCCAAACCTTAGAGGGAATCTTTCTAATTAATAATCAAAACAACTGCGAAATTCACTTCAGGCAACAAATACTAATATTCCAAAATGAAAACCATGGTCAACCCCTATTACTCCCTAAATTGAATTTAAAATCCCAATCGTACAAAATTACAAATCTCTCCGTTAACCTAAATCCCTTGAAATTAAATGATATATCCTTCAATCCAATCGTCTCGATACCGGAAGAAAAATTCAACATGCACATCCCAAGTATATGGTCCATCATCCTGTATGCGATTGCTGCAATCATCGTTGGGTACTTCGTGTACAAACACATAAAGAAGAGGAAACCAACCACACAGAAGTCATCTCGCACCCCTGCAGACGTCGAACTTCAACTTCCCCAGGATGCTCGAATCTGAGGAGGGAGGAGTTATAGTGCTAACAAATAGACAAAGTGCTGATTTACCAGTATGTGACTCTATCATATTACATTAGTATAAAAACACATGTAACGCTTAAGATTAGTTAGTCTGTATTCCTTATTCATATTATCAAGTAGTTTATAGAATATCATAACTCTGTACTCACAAAAATAAACTTTTTAAAAACCTATTTGATCGAATAAGAAATTTAAGTTATATATATATATATATATATATATATATATATATATATATATATATATATATATATATATATATATATACCGGGTGGAACATCATACCTGTGTACATAGGCGATTCATATGAGAAAAACAGTTTTTTCGTGCCCATTGCTCCCCAAATTATTTTAGACAAAAATGCTTCAAATAAATGTTGTAGAGCATAAAATTCTGCATCTAAATCAATAAACAGAATTACTTTTACATGCTTTGTAACGACACAAATTAAATAAGAAAATATTGAAAATTACGTTGAAAATATCAAATAGCCATGGAATTGAAATTGAATGCTTAACCGATTTTGATGATTTTTTTTAATTGTAGGTTTCCTTTAGTGATCCTCTAATCGGTAAAATTTCTGTGGAATGCATAGTTTTCGATTAAAAAAATAAAAACCGCTAAAATTTACCCTATTTTCTCTAATGTAGTAAGCCAGCTGTGCCCTGAACAATACGTCACCTTGAAATCGACAATATTTATCAACAATATTTATATGGATAACTGTCTATACACGGTGTTCATTTTCAAATAAGCTAGAGCAACAGTACCTCCCGCCAAATATATCAAAGAGGAAAAGTGACAGTAGATATTTTAACTAACAAGACCTCCCGCTAATTACAAATTGAAACAAACTAACAGTAGCACAGTACTTCCCGTTAATTGATAATGAAGATAGAGCAACTGTATCTTCCGCTAAATAAATCGAATTGTAAAAGTGACAGATTTTTTAACTAACAAGATCTCCCGCTAATTACAAATTGTGATAAAGTAACAGTAGCACAGTACCTCTCGTCAATTGAAAATGAAGATAGAGCAACAATACCTCCCGCCAAAAAATAAAAATAAAAGAGTCTTTTTTTAAAGAGGAAAAGTGACAGTAGATATTTTAACCAGCAAGACCTCCAGCTAATTACAAATTGAGGCAAAGTGACAATAGCACAGTACCTCCCGTCAGCTGAAAATAAGGCTAGAGCAACAGTACCTTCCGCCAACGAAATCAATGTTTAATAGTGACAGATTTCTTTTACTAACAAGGCCTCCCGCTAATTACAAATTGGTATAAAGCAAAAGTAACACAATACTTCTCTTCTATTGAAAGCCACACTAGAGCAACAGTACCTTCCGCCAGATAAATCGAATTGTAAAAGTGACAGATTTCTTTTACTAACAAGGCCTCCCGCTAATTACAAATTGTGATAAAGCAACAGTAGCACAATACCTCCCTTTAATTGTAAATCACGCTAGAGCAACAGTACTTTCCGCCAACTAAATCAAAGTGTAATAGTGACAGATTTCTTTTACTAACAAGGCCTTCTGCTAATTACAAATTGAGATAAAGTAACAGTAGCACACTACCTCCCGTCAATTGGAAATGAAGCTAGAGGAACAATACCTCCCGCCAACTAAATCAAAGTGTACAGTTGACCGTACTTTTTTTACTAAAACGACCCACTAATTACAAAATGATATAAAGTAACTATATCGCAATACCTCCCGTTAATTGGAAATGAAGCTAGAGGAACAGTACCTCCCGGCAACTAAATCAAAGTGTAAAAGTGACAGTACATTTTTTACTAATAAGACCTCCCGCTATTCACAAATTTAAATAAAGTATCAGTAGCACAGTACCTTTTGTCAATTAAAAATGAAGTAGAGATACAGTACCTTCCGCCAACTACATCAAAGTGTACACGAGATTTTTTACCACTAATTACAAATGAAACAAGGGCAATAGCACCTCCCGTCAATTAAAAATTAGGATAGAGTCACGACTTTTATTTTTGCAAAAAGTCAAAAGTATGTCGTGTTTGGTCTCAAATGAAATGTTTTCTCAAGATCTGTCATGCAGAATTGTCAAATATATGATAGTACAAACGTCTTTTGTTTTCTAATAAAGTTGTCAGAAATATGTCGTGTTTGGTATCAAATAAAATGTTTCCTTATCAGCTGTCATGCAGAAACGTCAAAAATAAATCATCTCGACTGTGTTCTGTTTTTCGCAGGAAAATGTCACAAATATGTCATGTTTGGTCTCAAATGAAATGTTTTCTCAAGATCTGTCATGCAGAATTGTCAAATATATGACAGTACAAACGTCTTTTGTTTTCTAATAAAGTTGTATGAAATGTGTCGTGTCTGGTATCAAATAAAATGTTTCCTTATCAGCTGTCATGCAGAAACGTCAAAAATATATCATCTCGATTGTGTTCTGTTTTTCGCAGGAAGATGCCACAAATATGTCATGTTTGATATCAAATAAAATATTTTCTCAACAGCTGACAGGCAAAAATGTAAAAATTTTGATAACTTGTTCGTCTTTTTTTGCAAAAACTTGTCAGTATCATGTCGTGTTTGGTATCAAATGAAATGTTTTCTCAAGAGCTGTCATGAAATAATGTCAAAAATATGATAACACGATCGTCTTTTGTATTTTTTTTCATAGTTGCCAGAAATATGTCGTGTTTGGTGGTATAAAATGAAACGTTTTCTCAAGAACTGTCATGCAGAAATGTCAACAATATGACAACCCGATTATCTTTTATTTTTTTTATAAAGTTGTCAGAAATATGTCGTGTTTGGTATCATTTGAAATGTTTTCTCAAGAGCTGTCATGCAGAAATTATCAAATATATGACTACTGGATCGTCTTTTGTTTTTTGCTAAAACTTGTCAAAAACATGTCGTGTTTGATATCAAATGAAATGTTTTCTCTGGAGCTGTCATGCAGAAATATCAAAAATATGATAACACGGTCGTCTTTTGTTTTTATCATAAAGTTGTCAAAAATATGTCGTGTTTAGTATAAAATGAAATGTTTTGCCAAGAGCTGCCATGCATTAATGTCAAAAAAGACAACACGATCGTCTTTGTTTGGTATCAAATGGAATGTTTCTTTAAGAGCTGTTATGCAAAAATGTCTAAAATATGATAAAACGATCGTCTTTCGTTTTTTTCATAAAGTTGTCAGAAATATGTTGTGTTTGGTATCAAATGAAATGTTTTTTCAAGAGCTGTCATGCAGAAATTTCAAATATATGACAACTCGATCGTCGTTTGCTTTTTGCTAAAACTCATCAGAAACATGTCGTGTTTGGTATCAAATGAAATGTTTTCTCAAGAGCTGTCATGCAGAAATGTCAAAAATATGATAACACGATCGTCTTTTGTTTTTTTCATAAAGTTGTTAGAAATATGTTGTGTTTGGTATCAACTGAAATGTTTTCTCAAGAGCAGTCATGCAAAAATGTCAAAAATATGACAACTCGATCGTCTTTTTTTTATAAAGTTGTCATAAATAGCTCGTGTTGGGTATCAAATTAAATGCTTTTATAAGAGCTGTTATGTAGAAATGTCGAAATTATGACCACACGATCATCCTTTGTTTTTTTTTATAATTTCGTCAGAAAAATGTCGTGTTTGGTATCAAATGATATGTTTTTTCTTAAGTTGTCATGCAAAAATGTCAAAAATATGACAACTCAATGATGAACAATATAACAACACGATCGGATTTGTTTTTTTATAAAGTTGTCAGAAATATGTCGTGTTGGTATCAAATAAAATGTTTTCTCAAGAGCTGTCATGCAGAAATGTCAAAACTATGACAACACGATCATCCTTTGTTTTTTTCACAATTTTGTCAGAAACATGTCGTGGTTGGTATCAAATAGTATGTTTTTTCTTAAGTTGTCATGCAAAAATGTCAAAAATATGACAACTCAATCATCTTTTATTTTTTGCAGAAACTTGTCAGAAATATGTCATGTTTGGAATCAAATAAATTGTTTTCTCAACAGCTGTTATGCAGAAATGGCAAAATATGACAATTCGTTCGTCTTTTGATGTTTGCAAAAACTTGTCAAAACATGTGTTGGTATCAAATGAAATGTCTTCTCACGAGCTGTCATGCAGAAATGTTAAAAGTATGACAACTTGATCGTCTTTTGTTTTTTTATAAAGTTGTCAGAAATATGTCGTGTTTAGTGTCAAATAAAATGTTTTCCTTACAGCTGCTATGCAAAGATGTCATAAATATGACAACTCATTCGTTTCTTGTTTTTCTATAGTTCTCAAAATTATATTGTGTTTGGTGTCAAATGAAAAGTTTTCTTAAGGGCTGCTATGCGGAAATGTCAGAAACTTGACAACTCGATTGTCTTTTGTTTTTTTGCAAAAAGCTGTCGGAAATATGTCGTGTGTGGTATCAAATGGGAGAGGGCACTTTGGTTGGGGCAGTTTGGGTGAGCAACTTGCATGGGCAGGTTTAGTGAGCAGGAGAGAAGTTAAACCTTTGAGAAGACTGTTACCGTTTTCACTTTGGGTTTAACGTATGAGCAGACAGACTAGTTGTACGTAAATAGTATTATAAAACACTATCGGCGGAGCTCTAGGGGAAGCTCGGCGTAGCCGACTTTTCGCTAGTCCTTATACTAAAAGGCATGAGGATCTTTCTATATATATATATATATATATATATATATATATATATATATATATATATATATATATATATATATATATATATATAAATACAGGGTGTAAATGAAATAAGTGCATTAAATTTAACCAGTAATGTAACTCGACGAGAGCAACAATATTTCTTAATAACTTTTTTTTCTAAGTCTTTTAGATTTTGAGTTAAAATTCTTTAAAGATTTAGTGCATATTTCGGCGCGCGTCCTTGGAGAACAAATGGCTACTCCCGTAATCAAGTGTGATACAAACAGCTCAAAAATTGTCGGTTATCGGTTACACTTGCAGTCACAGTAATTAATAAACGAATCAACGGCAATAACATTTATTATTTATTAATTCGTAATAGTGCAATTTTTAAAATAAAGAAATATAATTTTGGATAACAAAATTATAAAGTTGTGTATTCAACCAGGCTTCCTGTGAATAGTGGTTGACAAAGAGGGGCGAGGCAACGAGAGGAAGATTAAAAGCATAGTTATTAGGTTATGAGATGATTATTTATCGTCGATAAATCATAATAGTTTAAATACGTTATTCAAAAAATGTAAGTACAAACTTTTGTCCATTTAAAAGAGGTACCTATGTATAATTAGTCGTCCATTTATTGTTCCCGCTCAAATAAGTTTTAATGAAAATTTTTACAGTATTTTCGTCTGTCGAGATGTGTATTGTGCATAATAAATACACCTTCCCAAGTAAATTCAGTCTCATTAATGAACATTATGAGCCATTCCCAAAATTGAAGTCTGTTATGTGCTGAAAACATAGAACTTTTTGCACATATTATGGATATAACTGTTGCTTTTTTAAAAATTGTCATATGTGACACTCCGTATTGTGATGTGATAAAGATGTACAAGATTACTAAATGAGCGAATATTAAGAACAGAATGATTTGGTGATGATTTGGAAACGCTCCGTGTAAATGCGTTGGCACCTCCATGACACTGTCTTTATGTCAACCGTGATGTCAAGTAAAATATGGTACACATACGAGTAAAAAAATAAATAAATAAACCATAGGTAAGTAATTACAATGTCTGTGCACTCGCATTTTGACAGAATTTTACCTTATTAACAAGTTTATTATTAATGTCAAAATTTAATTGCAACAATTGACAGGACTGTCAATTGCTAAAACAAAATTTTTCATAGCTATTGTTACTGCATTCAATTATCACAAAAATTTTTGAAACGACTCGTCAATTTACGGGTTGGTAAAAATGCTAAAAAAATATGCGATTTCGAGAAAAAGTTATTAAGAAATATTATTGCTCTCGCCGAGTTATATTGCTGGTTAAATTTAATGCACTTATTTCATTTACACCCTATATATATATATATATATATATATATATATATATATATATATATATATATATATATATATATATATATATATATATACGAGTATATATATATATAGAGTTTCTTTAATCACGACGTTTGCTCACCTCTACAGCTTAAACGGCTTAATCGATTTTGATGATTTGTTTTAAATTGCAGGTAATTTATTTCTTCAGTGCCCTTCTAATCGGTAAAATTTCTGTGGGATGCATAGTTTTCGATTAAAAAAATAAAAACCGCTAAAATTTACCCTATTTTCTTTAATGTAGTAAGCCAGTTGTGCTCTGAACAATACGTCACCTTGAAATCGACAATATTTATCAACAATATTTATATGGAAAACTATACACGGTGCTCATTTTCAAATCAGCTAAAGCAACAGTACCTCCCGCCAAATAAATCGAAGAGGAAAAGTGACAGTAGATATTTTAACTAACAAGACCTCCCACTAATTACAAATTGAGACAAACTAACAATAGCACAGTACCTCCCGTCCATTGAAAATGAAGGTAGAGCAACAGTACCTCCCGCTAAATAAATTAAATTGTAAAAGTGACAGATTTTTTAACTACCGAGATCTCCCGCTAATTACAAATTGTGATAAAGTAACATTAGCACAGTACCTCCCGTTAATTGAAAATGAAGCTAGAGCAACAATATCTCTTGCCGAATAAATAATAATAATAGAGACATTATTTTTAAAGAGGAAAAGTGACAGTAGATATTTCAACCAGCAAGACCTTCCGCTAATTACAAATTAAGGCAAAGTGATAGTAGAACAGTACCTACCGTCAGCTGAAAATAAGGCTAGAGCAACAGTACCTTCCGCCCACTAAATCAAAGTGTAATAGTGACAGATTTCTTTTACTAACAAGGCCTCCCGGTAATTACAAATTGTGATAAAGCAAGAGTAGCACAATACCCCCCTTCAATTGAAAATCAAGCTAGAGCAACAGTACTTTCCGCCAACTAAATCAAAGTATAAAAGTGACAGATTTCTTTTACTAACAAGGCCTCCCGCTAATTACAAATTGTGATAAAGCAACAGTAGCACAATACTTCCCTTCAATTGAAAATCAAGCTAGAGCAACAGTACTTTCCGCCAACTAAATCAAAGTGTAATAGTGACAGATTTCTTTTACTAACAAGGCCTCCCGCTAATTACAAATTGAGAAAAAGTAACAGTAGAACACAACCTCTCGTCAATTGAAAATGAAGCTAGAGGAACAGTACCTCCCGCCAAATAAATCAAAAGTGTAAAATTGACAGTAGATTGTTTAACTAACAAGACCTCCAGTTAATTACAAATTAAGATAAAGTACAGTGGAACAGTACCTCCTGTCAATTGAAAATGAACCTAGAGCAACAGTACTTTTTGCCAACTAAATGAAAGTGTAAAGTTGACAGTAGCTTTTTTACTAAGACGTCCCGCTAATTACAAATTGATATAAAATTGCAGTAGCACAATACCTCTCTTCAATCGAAAATGAAGCTAGAGCAATAGTATATGCCGCCAACTAAATCAAAATGTATAGTTGGCAGAAGCTTTTTTATTAAGACGTCCTGTAATTACAAATTAATGTAAAGTAACAGTAGCGCAATACTTTCCGTGAATTGAAAATAAAGCTGGAGCAACAGTACCTGATAACCTAACAGTTGCACAGTACCTCCTGTCAATTGAAAATGAAGCTAGAGCAACATTACCTCCCGCCAACTAAATCAAAGTGTAAAGTTGACAGTAGCTTATTTTACTAAAACGTCCAAATAATTACAAATTGATATAAAGTTACAGTAGCACAATACCTCCCGTCAATTGAAAATGAAGCTAGAATAATAGTACCTCCTGCCAACTAAATGAAAGTAAAAAAGTGACAGATTTTTTTAATAACAAGACCTCTCGCTATTCACAAATTGAGATAAAGTAACAGTAGCACAGTACCTCCTGTCAATTGAAAATGAAACTAGAACAGTACCTCCTGCCATCTAAATCAAAG
The DNA here is from genome assembly GCA_963082715.1 of Harpalus rubripes. Taxonomy (NCBI): domain Eukaryota; kingdom Metazoa; phylum Arthropoda; class Insecta; order Coleoptera; family Carabidae; genus Harpalus; species Harpalus rubripes. The sequence goes on along the minus strand of OY720458.1, from coordinate 25,722,586 downwards.
TGTAAAAGTGACAGTAGATTTTTTTACTTAGACCTCCAGCTATTTACTAATTGATATAAAGGAATAGTAGCACAATACCTCCTGTCAATTAAAAATATAGCTAGAGCAACAGTACCTCTCGCCATCTCAATCAAATTGTAAAAGAGACTTTAGATTTTTTTACTAACAAGACCTCCCGCTATTTATATCAAAGTGTACAGTTGACAGTAGTTTTTTTACTAACACGTCGCGCTAGTTACGAATTGATATAAAGTAACAGTAGCACAATACCTCCCGTCGTTTGAAAATAAAGCTAGAGCAACAGTACCTCACGCCAAATAAATCAAAGTGTAAATGAGACAGTAGATATTTTACTAATAAAACCTCCCGCTATTTACAAATTGAGAAAAAGTAACAGTAGCACAGTACCTCCTGCCAATTAAAAATGGGACTAGAGCAACAGTACCTTCCGCCAACTAAAGCAAAGTGTAAAGTTGACAGTAGCTTTTTTTACTAAGACGTAGTAGCACAATATCTCTCTTCAATCGAAAATGAAGCTAGAGCAACAGTACCTCCCGCCAACTAAATCAAAGTGTGTAGTTGACAGTAGATTTTTAACTAACAAGACCTTCCGCTATTTACAAATTAAAATAAAGTAACAGTAGCACAGTACCTTCTGTCAATTGAAAATGAATCTAGAGGAACAGTATCTTCCGCCAGCTACATCCTAGTGTACAGGAGATTTTTACCACGAATTATGAACAACAAAGGGCGACTAGCAAATACAGATGAAAATATAACGAGAGATATTAGATATTATTATCAGAATGTGCGTGGTTTGCGCACAAAATTACTGGAATTTTATAACAATGTACTCAGTGAAAATTATGACTTTATAGTTATAACAGAGAGTTGGTTACACTCCAGTATAAACAACAATGAAGTATTTGATTGTAGGTATAAAGTGTTCCGGAAAGACAGAGATCCTGTTTCATCAAATAAATCCCGTGGTGGAGGTGTGCTAATTGCTGCGAAAGAAAGTGTAAAACCAATATTAGTGAGTAACAGTGACGAAGTAAGTTCAAGTGACTGGATTTGTGTTCAAGCCTCAATATCTAATACAAATATAATAATAATCTGCGTATATTTTCCACCTTCCTCAAAAGTAGAAGAATATATTGCCTTTGTTGAAAAAATGGACTCTTTAACTTCATTAGTTGAAAGTGAAAATATCCTTGTTATTGGAGACTTTAATATTAGTAGTGTAAATGGAGTACTTTACAATTTTGCAAATGGATGTTCTAAATCGAAAATTGTTTATGAGTTTATGACAAAATTCTCTCTATATTCATTAAATAATTGTTTAAATCAAAATTCAGTAACATTAGATTTAGTTCTATGTTCTTTAGTAAATGCTAATGTCTACGAAAGTGATAATCACCTAGTAATTTTGGATAAACATCATCCACCTTTACATATAGATATTCCTGTCACCCGTATTAAACCTAGTATTTATAATACAGAAAATAAAATAACAAAATATAAATGGAACAAAGCAGATTACAATTATATGTATACTTTACTTGCCGAATGTGACTGGACAAATTTAGAAAATGATGTTAATGTAGATACGAAATTAGAAATTTTCTACAACAAATTGTTTGAAATATTTGACGCAACTGTACCTAAATATAGTACTCGTGTTAAAAATTCACGGTACCCTCAGTGGTTTACAGCCGAAATAATAAATAAATTAATTTAAAAAATAAATTCCATAGAAAATCTAAAAAGTATTCGCTGCAGCAGCAAGAATATCAGCAAATATATAAATTATTAAGATCAGAAGTTAAAAACCTTATTCAACAAGCTCATAAACAGTATTTGCATCAAATATACATGAACTTAAAAAATAATCCAAAATCATTTTGGTCATATATTAGCAATTTGCGTAAAAATAACTGCATGGAATCAGTATTTATATACAATAACGAAAAACTAACTGCTGATAAAGACATAGTTAATGCTTTCGCTACATACTTCAACTCTGTTTATACTCAGAATGATGATGAAAACAGTATTTGATGTAATAATTATATTAATGAATACAATTTAGATACATTTACCATCAATACTGTTACAGAAGATGAAACTGTTAGGGCAATTTATTCTTTAAATGTCAAAGCTGCATCGGGAAGTGATTTAATTCCTGCTTTTATAATTAAAGGTTGTAGTAATTTATTAAGTAAATCCTTAACTAACATTTTTAATTGTTCATTAAAAAATAATAAATTTCCTGAAAAATAAAAAATAGGACGTATTTGTCCAATATTTAAGTCGGGCAATCCTAGAAATATTGAAAATTATCGGCCAATAACAATTCTACCAGTCATTTCAGAGGTCTTTGAAAAAATTATCTATAACAGACTATGACCATGTAAATATTGTGCTGGCGCAGGAACAGCATGGGTTTGTCAAAGACAGGTCAACAATAACAAATTTGTGTGTGAAGTGTAACAAAATTTCATCTACTATAGATTCCGGAAACCAGTTAGACGTTATATATACAGATTTAAGCAAGGCTTTTGATCGCGTATCACATGAAATATTACTATATAAGTTAAGTCTCTTTGGTGTGGATAATAATATATTGTTATTTTTCAAATCCTATTTGTGTAATAGAATACAATTTGTAAATTATAACAGCATACATTCCAACGAGTTCACACCTATTTCTGGGGTGCCCCAAGGATCCTTGCTGGGTCCATTATTATTTACAATATTTGTTAAAGATTTACCCCAAATATTACGTAACTCTAAATGTTTGTTATATGCAGACGACTTAAAATTATTCAGAGAAATTAGTAATACTGACGACGCAGTACACCTACAAAATGATATTAACCTGCTAGGAGAATGGTGTAAAAGTAACAGTATAAATTTTAATATAAAGAAATGTAAAATCATGACATATTCAAGAAAAATGGTTAATTATCATCATACTTATTTCATATGTAATGAAAAGTTGGATCGAGTGACATTATTTAAGGACGGGAATATTATTTCAAAGTAACTTTAAATTTGAAAAACAATATGAAATGATAGTTGAAAAATCTTATAAAACAGCGAGTTACATACTTAGGGTAGGCAAAATTTTTAGTGTAGATACATTAATAACCTTATTCAATTCACTAGTCAGATCAATTTTAGAATATGGTTGTATTATATGGCATCCAAGTACCGATGTAGCGACAAATTTGATAGAAAAAGTGCAAAAAAGATTTGTAAGATACTTATATTTCAAATAATAAAATTGTTTAATATGTGTACACTTCAATGTAGACGTGAACTTATTATGATATTATTTATTTGGAATGTAATACATACAATTGATGTACCTGAATTATTATCGATGTTACCAATTCATGTGCCTAATATAAAATTAAGACCTAGATGTACAATATTTAATATCAAAAAATCAATTTCGCCAATATATACATGTCTTCGTGTTGTCAGCAAACTGAATGATATAGATAATACTGTAGATATATTTTATTATAACAAAAATACTTTAAAGAAACAATTTGTCAATAATATGTCACTGTAAATATTAATTAGGTTTACCTGTATATTTTCAGTCTAAATAAATATTATTATTATTATTATTATTATTATTATTATTATTATTATTATTATAAATGAAAAAGTGCACCTTCCGTTAATTAAAAATTAAGATAGAGTTTGTTTGTTTGTTTTTGCAAAAAGTCAAAAGTATGTCGTGTTTGGTATCAAATGAAATGTTTTCTCAATAGCTGTCATGCAGAAACGTCAAAAATATATCATGTCGACTGTCTTATGTTTTCTGCAGAAAGATGTCAGAAATATGTCATATTTGATATCAAATGAATTATTTTTTAAGAGCTGTCATGCTGAAATTTGAACAATATGACAACACGATCGGTTTTTGTTTTTTTCATAAAGTTGCCAGAAATATGTCGTGTTTGGTATCAAATAAAATATTTTCTCAAGAGCTGCCATGCAGAAATGTCGAAAAAATTGACAATTCGATCGTAATTTGTTTTTTTTAAAACAATGGCAGATATATATATATATATATATATATATATATATATATATATATATATATATATATATATATATATATATATCGTATTTACTATCAAATGAAATGATTTCTCAATACTTGTGATGCAGAAATGAGCAATAGTACCTTCCGCCAACTAAATCAAAGAGTAATGGTGACAGATTTCTTTTACTAACAAGGCCACCCGCTAATTACAAATTGAGATAAAGTCAGTAGCACACTACCTCTCGTCAATTGAAAATGAAGATAGAGCAACAGTACCTCCCACTAAATAAATCAAACTGTACAAGTGACAGTAGATTTTTTAACTAACAAGACCTCCCGCGAATTACAAAATAAAGTAAAGTAACAGTAGCACAGTACCTTCCGTCAGTTAAAAATGAAGCTAGAGCAAGAGTACCTACAGCCAAGTAAATCAAAGTGTGAAAGCGACAATAGATTTTCTAACCAACAATACCTCTCGCTAATTACAAATTGAGGTAAAATAACAGTAGCACAGTACCTCTCGTCAGTTGAAAATAAGGCTAAATCAACAGTACCTTTCGCCAACTAAATCAAAGTGTAAGAGGGACAGATTTCTTTTACTAACAAGACCTCCCGCTAATTACAAATTAATATAAAGTAACAGTAGCGCACTACTTCCCGTCAATTGAAAATGAAGCAAGAGCAACAGTACCTCCCGCCAAACAAATCAAAAGTGTAAAAGTGACAGTAGGTTTTTTAACTAACAAGACCTTCAGCTAATTACAAATTAAGATAAAGTACAGTAGCACAGTACCTCCCGTCAATTGAAAATATAGCTAGAGCATTAGTACCTCCCGCCCAATAATTAAAAGTGTGAAAGTGATAGTAGATTTTTTACCAACACGACCTACCGCTAAATACAAATTAAGGCAAAGTTGTTAGTAAAATGAATTTTAAGTGCTTTCCTATATATATATATATATATATATATATATATATATATATATATATATATATATATATATATATATATTAGTAGCATACTACGATGCCAATGTACATAAAAACAGTAGATTGTCAGATATTATATTTAAAAGATACATTTTGAAATATGTCATGTACGTTATATGATTATTAAAGAGCTGTTCTTCGTTGTATTCTGTATTATTCCCATTTATTCCAAAAGGTTATGGGCCCAGATCACGTCGGGTAGTGAAAGAATCTCGATAAAAGGAATTGTGGTGACAAGTATTCTTATCGCGTTAGTCGCGTGGATCGAGATCTTCTTCAAGTTAAGCGTCAGTCGTGGTAACGGGAATTGCAACGTGTAAGATACCTTTTACAGCTCGTCATTATAGAATATTGCCAAACGACAAGAGTCACGTCAAAAATTTTACACAAACGTCAAACTTTTACGCTTTGAAAGAAGAAAAGAAAATGGGTGATCGACTAGATACGGCCAGCCTAAATAAGTTCAATGGCGAAAACTATAATCAATGGAGGTTTCAAATTAATTGCGCATTGCGAGAAAAAGGACTTTATGACATCACACACGGGATTGAAGTAAAACCTATAACAGAAAATGACGCACAAAAGCCATGGGTAAGAAGTGATGCAACTGCAGTGTTTATTTTGACTTCTGCCATGGAATACTCGCAAATAACTTTAGTTGAGAACTGCTCTTCGTCAAATCAAATAATTGGTAAGCTCGATTCAATTTATATGCAAAAATCAGAATCTAACAAAATGATTGCACACGAAAAATTTCATCAATATCGGATGAATGAGAATGAAAATATGGCTCAGCATATTGCTAATGTAGAAAACCTTGCTAAGAAACTAAAAGATATTGGTGAAAATATAAGTGATGCTGCAATCATGACAAAAATAATTAGTACCTTGCCTTTAAAATACAAAAGTTTCCGCCAAGCATGGTTGTCAGTTTCAGAAGAAAAGCAGACATTAGCGAATTTAACGTCAAGGCTTATTGACGAGGAATCTAGTCTTTCGTTGACAGAACAAATTGAGACCGCATTTTCTATTTCATCGAGAGCAAAAGAAAAGACGCGGAATCAATTTCATCGAAATTTTCAAGGAGCAACGAGTATACACAAGTTTAATAAAAATAATCAAGGGGATAATAAATTTCAAAAACAGGCAAACAAGAAGTTTAATGTAATTTGATATTATTGTTGCAAACGAGTACACATCGCTCGTGATTGCATGCAAAAGAAACATATGCCAACAAAGGGCAACCAGATAAAAGTCATGGTGACTTCTTTTAATGCATTTCTTTCTTTAACGACAGGAAATGTTGCTGATTTTTGGACAATGGATAACGGAGCAAGTGCTCACATGACCTATCGAGAAGATTATTTTGCAAAGTTACTAGAAGTGGAGCCGAATACAAAAGTTGTACTTGGCAACAACGAATCACTTCCAGTTCTAGGAATTGGAGAAATTCGAATTAAAAAGCTAATAAATAACTCCTGGCACGATTCCGTAATCACGAATATTTTGTATGTTCCAGAACTGAAACGGAAACTCGCTGAAATTTATGACAATCAAAAACTGATAGCCAGCGCTGTTCAAGAAAAGAACAATCTTTATCGCATGTTATTCGATACAGCTTTAAATCACCAAGTAAATGCAGCAACAAATTCAAAGGGTGAAAATCTTAAGGTATGGCACGAAAGACTTGGACATGTAAATGCTACTCGAATATACAACATGATAAACAAAGGCATTACATTGGATGTAACAGCAGTTGAAAAAGAAGAATTTTTCTGTGAATCTTGTCTCTACGGAAAACAGCATCGTTTTCCTCACCCACTAAAAGGAACACGAAAAGAAAAAATTGGAGAACGAATTTTTGCAGACATTGGAGGTCCAAAAGCCACAGAATCAGTTGGTGGTGCTAAATATTTTCTCCTTCTTAAGGATGACATGTCTGGCTACATGAATGTTCATTTTCTAAAGCACGAATCAGATGTTCTTCAATGATTCATTGAATACTCCAAAATGATGGATAGAAGTTCGCACAAGATTCAAATCCTGCATTGTGACAACGGAAAAGAATTTGTTAATGAAGATTTTGCAAACTTTCTCAAGAAAGAAGGTATTAGAATTGGAACAACAGCCCCGTATACACCCAAGCAAAATGGACGCATAGAAAGAGAGATGCGTACTGTCGTTGAAAAATCTCGTTCAATGATGCATGCAATGAACGTTCCAAGAAATCTATGGGCTGAAGCGGTAAATGTGGCAGTTTACATATTAAGTAGAACACCCACTTCAGTAAGAAAAGATACAACTCCATACGAGATTATGACAGGTAAAAAACCATCATTAAAACATATGAGAAAATTTGGCTGTGAGGCATTTATGTTCTTGCCCGATTCTCAAAGAACAAAATTGGACGAAAAATCGAAGAAGCTGATTTTTGTGGGTTATAATGGTGAACCAGAGAATTATAGATTATTTGATCCATCGACCAGAAAAATTAAAATGTCGCGAAACGTAGTCTTCAACGAACAAGTTGCTTCTTTAATTAATAAAGAAACAGTCACTCTTCACTTAGAAGATCAAAATGGAAATGAAGATCCAAAAATTCAAGAAGAAGAGGAATCTTTCGATTTTGCTGAACAAGAACAGAATTTTAAGACCACGTGAACACATAAAAAGACCAACCCGGTACAATGCCCTTTTTGCAGATATATTAGAACCAGAAACATTTTCAGAAGCGATGAAAAGTCTAGAAGCCAAAAAGTGGAAATCCGCAATAGAAGAAGAACTTGAAGCATTGGAGAAGAATCGTACATGAAAGTTAATTCCAAAAACTAGCGATATGAAAGTTATTGGATCAAAATGGGTATTTAAGATCAAAGAAACTGAAGACAAGAGCAAGCCACGTTTTAAAACTAGACTTTGTGCAAAAGGCTTTACACAAACAAAAGGCATAGACTATAAAGAAATTTATTCTCCAACAACGCGGTACGACACAATAAGAATAATTTTAGCAAACGCAGTTAGGTATGATTTCAAAATAGCACAGTTTGATGCTAAAACGGCGTTTCTCCATGGAGATTTACAAGAAACAATATTTATGGAACCACCTGAAGGATCGAACATTGACGATATGCTGATATGTAAACTTGAAAAATCTCTGTACGGTTTAAAGCAAGCATCACGATGTTGGAACGCAAAGTTCAATGAATTTACGATTGGACAAAAATTTGAACGAAGCAAAGCAGACAAATGCGTCTATATGAAATACGTACAAAAATCATCTATCATTGTCATACTCTATGTTGACGATGGTTTAGTCATATCAAAGAAAGAAGATATACTAAAAGATTTTATTGAGAAACTGAGACAGACATTCGAAATCACAGTAAACAAACCAAGAAATTATATAGGACTAGAAATCGATTACGACGAGATAAATGGTCGAATTTTTATTCATCAAAAATCATATATCGAAAAAATAATACGAAAATTTGGATATGAACAAGCAACATTAGTGACAATTCCAGCTGATCCTCACATAAATTTGAGCAGTAATGATGACAATTTAGATGAAGATATACCATATAGAGAGGCCATCGGATCATTGATGTTCGCCGCAATAGTTTCCAGACCCGACATCATGTTTGCCACGAATTATGTGAGCAGATTTACATCTAAATATGGAAAACCCCACTGGAATGCTGTGAGAAGAATAATTAGGTATCTGAAAGGTACATGAATCTTGGCATTGAATTTCAACGAAATGAGAATACTTGTTCTCTAATAGGTTATTCGGACTCTGATTTTGCCTATGATATTGATACTCGACGTTCAACTTCAGGTTATATTTTTCTATTATCAAGTGGTCCTGTAACATGGTCAAGCCGCCGACAGAAGACGGTCGCTTTGTCTACCACCGAAGCTGAATACGTTGCAGCTTCAGAGGCCACCAAAGAAGCAATTTGGATACGTCAGCTGCTTATGGATATTGGAGAGCCGGCCGACAAACCTACCAAGTTATTAGTCGACAATCAAGGAACTATTTCTTTGATTAAGAATCAAATCAAATATCACTTCGTTAGAGAGAAGTTAGAAGATGAATCATTTGATGTGGGATTCGTTTCAACGAGCGAACAACTGGCGGATATTTTCACCAAACCGTTGACACGTGACCGTTTCAAGAATATCATTTCTAAAATGGGAATGGTAACTACCAGTTGATTACATATCCTTTTTATGAGTGTTATGTAATTACGTTCGTTGGCATTTTAACTAATATTTCCCTAAAAGCACTCAAATAGAGGGAGTGTTAGTAAAATGAATTTTAAGTGCTTTTCATATATATATATATATATACATATATATATATATATATATATATATATATATATATATATATATATATATATATATATATATATATATATATATATATATATATATATATATATATATATGAAATATGTCATGTATGTTATATGATTATTAAAGAGCTGTTCTTCGTTGTATTCTGTATTATTCCCATTTATTCCAAAAAAAAGTAACAGTAGCACAGTACCTCCCGTCAGTTGAAAATAAGGCTAAAGCAACAGTACCTTCCGCCAACTAAATCAGAGTGTAATAGTGAGATTTCCATTACTAACAAGACCTCCCGGTAATTACAAATTGAGATAAAGTAACAGTAGCACAGTACCTCCTGTCAATTAAAAAGAAGGCTAGAGCAACAGTACCTCCTGCCAATTAAATCAAAGTGTAAAGTTGAAAACAGCTTTTTTTTACTAAGACAGCGCTAATTACAAATTAATACAAAGTAACAGTGGTACAATACTTCTCGTCGATTGAAAATGAGGCTAAAGCAACATTACCGTCCGCTAACTAAATCAAAGTGTAATAGTGAGATTTTATTAGTAACAAGACCTCCCACTTATTACAAATTGAGATAGACGAACAGTGGCACAGTATTTCGTGTCAATTGAAAATTAAACTAGAGCAACAATATCTCCCGCAAAGTAAATCAAAGTGTGATAGTGACAATAAATTTTTTAATAAGACCTCCCGCTAATTACAAATTAAGATAAAGTAACAGTAACACAGTACCTCCCATCCGTTGAAAATGAGCAACAGTACCTGCCGCCAACTAAATCAAAGTGCAATAGTGACAGATATCTTTCACTAAAAAGGCCTCCCGCTAATTACCAATTGAGATAATATAACAGTAGCACAGTACCTCCCGTCAATTGAAAATAAATCTAGAGCAACAGTACATCCAGGCAAAGAAATTAACGTGTAAAAGTGACAGTAAATTTTTTAATTAATAAGACCTCTCGCTAATTACAAATTGATATAAAGTAACAATAGCACAGTACCTCCCGTCAATTCAAAACGAAGCTGGAGAAGCATAACCTTCTGCCAACTAAATCAAATTGCATAGTGACAGATTTTTTTACTAACAAGGTCTCCCGCTAATTACTAATTAAAATAAAGTAACAGTAGCATGGTATCTCCCGCCAATTGAAAATGAAGCTAGAGCAGCAATACCACCCGTCAATTTAAAATAAGGCTAGAGCAACAGTAGCCGCTATCTAAACCAAAGTATAAAGGTGACAGTAGATTTTTTTACAACCAATCGTAACCGTAGCACAGTACCTCCCGTCAGTTGAAAATGAGGCTAGAGCAACAGTACCTCTCGCCAATTAAATCAAAGTGTATAGCTGACAATACTTTTTTTACTAAAACGACCCGCTAATTACAAAATGATATAAAGTATGTAACGGCCAAAAAAAAGCCTGTCAACAGTCCCTGTTCGGGCGCCATTTGTAATGGCCAAAAAAAAGGCGTGTCAGTTTGTCAACTTCACTCGACGTTCTCTTCAGTTCTCCTTGCTGTCAAAACGGGTTTCTCGGGCGCCAATCGATCGGTCGATAACACAGCACAGGAGAGGTGAAGGACGCTATTATAGCGTCGCTGAAAAGAGCGGCTTGAACGCCAAAAAGGGCTCGGGTAGCTTAGTGGAGACAGAATTCGGTTTTTGACAATGAAATCATATAATGAATTTTAATATTTTATTAAAATATATTAAAAACGATGATAATAATGTAACAAATGAAAGTAACAATCGCTAGCATACAATCGGCTAATACATATGAAGTAACGATACTTGCAGGATTTGTTCAATAAAAGAAACGGTCAACAATGAACGGGTAACAATGGCACACACCAAAGTTACGGGGCCGCGACATGAACGGTCAACAACGGCACTCACCAAAGTTGAAAAAAGCAAAACGGTAACAGTGTTGTCACTTGACAACACTCATCAACAATCGCGATTTCGAAACGGAGCCGTGTTGACACACACCAACACTCTTTGACAATCGCGATTACAGCCAACAGTGGTCAACCCCACTAGCTTTAACATCCGGCTACGGCGGCATCCGTAGCCGTACAAGGCACCTTCTGCACTCCCTCACGAGCTGCCGACACACACCAACAGCACTGAGTCAGAGGCAGCCAACGTCCTAACCAACTGCTCACCCGGCACTCACCAGGTTCGCGGAAGACGGCCCACACCGTCTCCCCGAGAGAGCACTCACTCTCTCCTGAGACAGCACACACTGTCTGAATAAAACTGTCGCCTGGGCCCGTATTTATATCCCGAAAAACCGTTAAAAATACGAAAATAAGTTTTAACATGATTCTAATAATCCTGCAAATACTTGCTATTTGAAATGAAAATATAAAAAATACAAACTCATGTGGGATCGAACCCACGATCCCCAGCACGCTGGTCGAGCACACTAGCCACTCGACTACGCGGTACTTGACATATAAATTACAAATTTATGAACATTTGTAATTTTAAACAATAATACAACAATTCATTTTACAACAAACGACATACAATATAATCAAACAATTACATTGTCTGGGTAATTTCAACCAATACAAAATAATAAAAATGTAAACAACATTTTTACTGGTGGGATTTGAACCTCGATTTGAAATTATAAACTTTAGCAAAAAACTAACTTGTTAGCCACAAGACTACAATGCTAAACACGAAAATTTAATCCAAATCTAGTGACCATCGTCACAAGTAATTATAGCGCAATACCTCTCGTCAATTCAGAATGAAGCTAAAGCAACAGTACCTCCCGCCAACTAATTAAACGTGTAAAAGGAACAGCTAGGACATACCTTCCGCCAAATAAGACATCTCGTTAATTGCAAATTGATATAAATTAACAGTAGCACAGTACCTTCCGTCAGTTAAAAATGAAGCTAGAGCAACTGTACCTTCCGCCAATTAAATCAAAATGTAATAGTGACATATTTCTTTTACTAACAGGACCTCCCGTAATTACAAATTGAAATAAAGTAACAGTAGCAATGTACCTCCCGTCAATTGAAAATGAAGCTAGAGCAACAGTACCTCCCGCCAAATAAATCAAAGTGTAAAAGTGACAGTAGATTTTTTAACTAACAAGACCTCTCGCTAATTACAAATTGAGATAAATTAACAGTAGCACACTACCTGTCGTTAGTTGAAAATGAGAGCAACATTACCTTCCGCCAACTAAATCAAAGTTTAATAATGACATATCTCTTACTAACAAGACCTCCCGCTAATTATAAATTTAACTAAAGTAACAGTAGCACAGTACCTCTCGTCCTTATACCAACAGGCATTATTCACTTTATATATATATATATATATATATATATATATATATATATATATATATATATATATATATATAAAGAGGCTAGAGCAACAGTACCTTCCGCCAACTAAGTCAAAGTGTAATAGTGACAGATTTCTTTTACTAGCAAGACCTCCCGCTAATTACAAATTGAGATAAAGTAACAGTAGCACAGTACATCCCGTCAATTGAAAATGAAGCTAGAGCAACAGTTTCTCCCGCCAAATAATTCAAAGTGTAAAAGAGAAAGTAGATTTTTAACTAACAAGACCTCCCGCTAATTACAAATTGAGGTAAATTAACAGTAGCACAGTACTTCCCGTCAGTGGAAAATAAGGCTAGAACAACAGTACCTTCCGCCAAATAAAACAAATTGTAAAAGTGACAGTAGATTTTTTAACTAACAAGACCTCCCGCTTATTACAATTTTAGATAAAGTAGCACAATACTTTCAGTTAGTTGAGGCTAGAGCAACAGTGCCTTCCGCCAACTAAATAAATGTGTAATAGCAAGGCCTCCCGCTAATTACAAATTGAGATAAAGTAACTGTAGCACAGTACCTCCCATCAATTGAAAATGTTGCAATAGATTTTTTAACTAACAAGACCTCCCGCTAATTACAAGTTGAGGTAAAGTAGCAGTGTCACAGTACCTCTTGTCAATTAAAAATAGGGCTAGAACAACAGTACCTTTCGCCAATTAAATAAAAGTGGAGCCAGTACCTTTTCTAATAATACGACCCGCTAATTACAAATTGATATAAATTAAGAGTAACACAGTACCTTTCGTCAGTTGAAAATGAGGCTAAAGCAACAGTACCTTCCGCCAACTAAATCAATGTGAAATAGTGACAGATTTCTTTTACTAACAAGACCTCCCGCTACTTACAAATTCAGATAAAGTAACAGTAGCACAGTACCTCTCGTCAGTTGAAAATGAGGCTGGAGAAACAGCACCTTCCGCCAACTAAATCGAAGTGTTATTGTAACAGATATCTTTTACTAACAAAGCCTCTTGCTAATTACAAATAGAAATAAAGTAACAGTAGCACAGTACCTCCTAGCACAATACCTCTTGTCAATTAAAAATGAAGCTAGAGCAACAGTTACTTCCGCCAAGTAAATCAAAGTTTAAAAGTGACAGTAGATTTTTTACGAACAAGACTTCCCGCTATTTACAAATTAAGATAAAATAACAGTAGCACAGAGCCTCCTGTTAATTGAAAATGAGGCTAAAGTAACAGTACCTTCCGCCAAATAAATCAAGGTGTAAAGTTGACAGTAACTTATTTACTGAAACGTCCCGGTAATCACAAATTGATATAAAGTGACAGTAGCACAATACCTCCCGTCAGTTGAGAATGAAGCTAGAGCAACAGTACCTCCCGCCAATTAAATCAAAGTGCAACGGTGGCAGTAGATTTTTTTACTAACAAGACCTTCCGCTATTGACAAACTGAGATACAGTTACAGTAGCATAGTACTTCCTGTCAATTGAAAATGAGGCTGGCGCATCAGTACCTTCCGCCAATTACATCAAAATGTAAAGTTGATAGTACCTTTTTTTACCAAGACGTCCCGCTAATTTCAAATTAATATGAAGTAACAGTAGCTCCTATTAATTGAAAATGAAGCTAGAGCAACAGTACCTTTTGCTAACTAAATCAAATTATAAAAGTGACAGTAGAATTTTTACTAACAAGACTTCCCGCTATTTGCAAATTGAGATAAATTAACAGTAGCACAGTACTTTCCGCTAACTAAATCAAAGTGTATAGATAGCAGTCAATTGATATTGAAGCTAGAGCAACTGTACCTTATCCTAACTAAATCAGTGTGTAAAAGATATGATAACACGATCGTCTTTTGTTTTTTTATAAAGTTGTCAGAAATATATCGTGTTTGGTATCAAATGAAATATTTACTCAAGGGCTGTCATGCAGAAATGTCAAAAATATGACATGATCGTCTTTTGTTTTTTTTTTATAAAGTTTTCAGAAATATGTCGTGTTTGGTACCAAATGAAATGTTTTCTCAAAAGCAGTAATGCAGAAATTTCAAAAAATTTACACCACGATCGTCTTTTGTTTTTTTCATAAAATTGTCAAAAATATGTCGTGTTTGATATCAAATAAAATGCTTTCTCAAGAGCTGTCATGCAGAAATGTCAGAAATATGATACCACGATCGTCTTTTTTTTTCATAAAGTTGCCAAAAGTATGTCGTGTTTCGTTTCCAATGAAATGTTTTCTCAATAGCTGTCATGCAGAAATGTCAAATATTTTATTTATTTTTTATTTTATTTGCTATTTGGGAAGCCAACAGTAACCCAATTTATATAATATATATATATATATATATATATATATATATATATATATATATATATATATATATATAACAACACAGGCGTCTTTTGTTTTTTTCATAAATTTGTCAGAAATATGTCGTGTTTGGTATCAAATGAAATGTTTACTCAAGAGCTGTCATGCAGAAATGTCAAAAATATGACAAAATGATCGTCTTTTCTTTTTTTTATAAAGTTGGCAAAAATATGTCGTGTTTGGTATCAAATGAATTGTTTTGTCAAGTGCTGTCATGCAAAAATGTCTAAAATATGATAACACAATTTTCCTTTGTTCTTTTTATAAAGTTGTTAGAAATATGGCGTGTTCGGTATCAATTTAAATGTTTCCTCAAGAACTGTCATGCAGAAATGTTAAAAATATGACAACATGATCGTCTTATATTTTTTGCAAAAACTTGTCAGAAATATGTCGTGTTTGGTGTCGAATAAAATGCTTCTCCAACAGCTGTCAAGCAGAAATGTCAAAAATATGGCAACTCGTTTGTCTTTTCTTTTTTGCAATAACTTGTCAGAAATATGTCGTGTATGGTATCAAATGAAATGTTTTCTCAAGAGCAGTCATGCAGAAATGTCAAAAATTTGACACCACGATAGTCTTTGGTTTTTTTATAAAGATGTCAGACATATGTCGGGTTTGGTATCAAATAAAATGTTTTCTCAAAAGCTGTCATGCATGAATGTCAAAAAGACAGATCGATCGTCTTTTGTTTTTTTATAACGATGTCAGAAATATGTGGTGTTTGGTATCAAATAAAATGTTTACTTAACAGCTGTCATGCAGTAATGTCAAAATTATGACAACTCGTTCGCCTTTTTTCCAAAAACTTGTCAGAAATATATCGTGTGTGGTATCAATAGAATTATTTTCTCAAGATCTGTCATGCAGAATTGTCAAAATATAACTCAATCATCTTTTTTTGCAGAAAGTTTTTAGAAATATATCATGTTTGGTATTAAATAAATTGTTTTCTCAACAGGTGTCATGCACAAATCCCAAAAATATGACAACTAGTTCGTTTTTTTTTTTTGTAAAACCTTGTCAGAAACATGTCGTGCTTGGTATTAAATAAAATATTTTCTTAAGAGCTATCGCATGCAGAATTGTCAAATGTATGACAGTATAATGGTCTTTTGTCTTTTTTATAAATTTGTCACAAATATATCGTGTTTGGTATCAAATAAAATGTTTTCTCAATATCTGCCATACAAAAATGTTTAAATTATGACAACTTGATCGTCTTATGTTTTTTATAAAGTTGTCAGAAATACGTCGTGTTTGGTGTTAAATAAAATGTTTTCCCAACAGCTGTCATGCAAAATTTTTTAAAATTTGACAAATCGTTCGTTTTTTGTTTTTTTTAAAGTTGTCAAAATTATATTGTGTTTGGTATCAAATGAAAAGTTTTTTCAAGGGTTGCTATGCGGGAATGTTAAAATCTTGACAACTCGATCGTCTTTTGTTTTTATGCATAAATATGTCGTGTGTGGTGTCAAATGGAAGGTCTCCCTTTAAGAGCAATTTGATTGGGGCAGTTTGGGTAAGCAAGTTGCGTGGGCAAGAGAGAATTTAAAACTTTATTAAGACTGTTACCGTTACCGTTTGTGTTTAAAGTATGCGCAGACAGACTGGATGTACGTAAAGGATATTATAAAACACTATTGGCGGAGCCCTAAGGGATAATTCTCTCTCTCTCTCTCTCTCTCTCTCTCTATATATATATATATATATATATATATATATATATATATATATATATACCGTGTGTCTATTTTAAAGGTGTACATAGGAGATTAACATGGGAAATCAGTTTTTTGCAAATTCCTGCTCGCCTAATTATTTTAAACAAAAATGCGTCAAATAAAAGTTTTAGGGCATAAAATTCTGCATGGAATTCAATAAACAGAATTACCTGTACGTGTTTTGTAACGACAGTAATTAAATATGAAAGTGTTGAAAATTACGTTGAAAATATCGACAGCCATGGAATTGAACGAAAAATAAATAAATACTTGACGTTTTATCTGTCACAATGTAACTTAACTTTTTTGACGTTTCTGATAATTTGATTTAAAACGTTAATTATGATAATAAGAGAAATATTATATTATACTAATAAATAAAGTTAAAAAATACAGTATTGTATAAATAATATGAATTTATTAAAAGTCAACTGCATAATAAAATTATGTATGATGCTGTTATGTACTCCCAACTCATTTCCAATACATCTAGTACTACAGAAGGGGACTACACTTATTCCTAACACTCTTTCTTCCAGTAACGCACGTTTTCCTGCTCGTCCTATATTCTGATTACGCGGCTCATATGTATTTTTTGAAGACATTAGCAATTTTCAAATTTTGTCACGAATTTAGCAATTGTGAAATCGTGCTTTTCATTAGTATAAATATTCATTTTCTAATAATTTCAGACAATACAACTAGAGACAAATTCAAATTGTCAGAAACGTCAAATAAGTTAACTTACTTTGTGACAGATAAAACGTCAAGCATTTATTTATTTTTTGTTCAATTCCATGGCTGTCGATATTTTCAACGTAATTTTCGACATTTTCATATTTAATTTCTGTCGTTACAAAGCATGCAAAGGTAATTCTGTTTATTGATTTAGATGCGGAATTTTATGCCCTACAACTTTTATTTGATGCGTTTTTGCTTAAAATAATTAGGCGGGCAGGAAATTTCAAAAAACTGATTTCCCATGTTAATCTCCTATGTACACCTTTAAAATAGACACACGGTATATATATATATATATATATATATATATATATATATATATATATATATATATAATATAAATTTTATTATTTAGTATAAATAATATTTTTAAAAAATTTATAACTTTTATTCGTAGAGAACTTATTTACAGATTCGACAAGCAGCATGCCAGTCTTAACAAGGAATCATCCAGAATTATCTTAAGTCTATGCTTATATACTATTTGGTTTCGACAGCTAAGCGAAAAGGGTTATTCTTAGAAGTATAACATTGTCTCACACTCTGGTAAGCCGATTGGGTATATAATTCTTCACCTTGAAGTTCGAGGTTATAAGGGTGTCACATAAATAGTCTTATATTGAAGTTACCTCTATTTTTTCTGGTTCTGATTTATTCTGATTTTTAATTAGCTTATTCTTCAACATATTTCTATTTTTTACAATAAAATATTTAATTATACATAGAATGATTGTAAATAATCATAACATATTCATATGTATGGTGAGGTGTATCCTTAGTGTATTCTGTTAGTTTCTTTAATTCTAACATGTTTAAATGTTTGAGTTTTATAGTTTTTAACTCTTCATTACCTATTTCGTTTATTTGTTTTTGAGGTTTATTTGTTTTCATTATGTATAGAATGATTTGTTTTCCTATTAATTGATTAGAAAATTTGTTTTTATTAATTTGACAGTTATTGTTGTTTAATTTGAATATTCCTTGAGTTTTTTAATATTATATTCTAAGTTTGAGTTTTGAATTGGGATAATTTTATTTTCTTTATCGATTTCCCTATTATTACAATTTTTATTACTATGATTTTCGAGAAGTGTTTTTGAACAATTATCTATTACATCAAATTGTGTTTCGCAATAATTTTCCGTGTTAATATTTATAATTCTATTGCAAATATAGTTTTTAAAATTTATTTGGATTATTGTTTCTTTCTCAAAGTTTAACTCTAAAGCCGCGTACAGACAAAGTTCGCGAATAGCTCGCGAACAGCTCGCGAACCTCTGCAGAAGTCGGTGTGTACCAGACATCGCGAGCAGTTCGTGTTCGGGTTCGGCCAAAGTTCGCTACATGAGCGGTAACTTCAAAGAAAGTATTAGCAAACTGCAGTTCTAGTGTGGACGTTCATGGGTGATGATCGATCTTAAAAGTGTGGTTAGCTCTTTTAACAATGGAGTGGAGTGAATAGAAAATTATTAATTTAATCGAACAATATGAAGTGCATCCAAATTTATGGAATCCAAAAAATCCTCATTACAAACAGCGGAATATGAAGAAAGACTCGCTTCAAGAAACTTGCACAAGCAACAATATTTTCTTCCTCGCTTGACGACGTGGACATTGTTTCTATATATTTTAAAATAATGAAAATGCAGGACGCGTAGCTTTATGGCGAACTTCTGACGAACTGCCTTCAAACTAAATGACGAACTCTAGTCTCCATTCGAAAACAGTGGTGTGGACGTTGAGTTCTCGAACAGTTCGCGAGCAGCTCGCGAACAGCTCGCGAACTGTTCGTGAAAGCTGATTTTGGTCTGTACGCGGCTTAACAAATGGTCATTTTCCAGGAAGGGAATAGTAGTAATTTGTTTCAGAGGATATTTTTTTCTGGAATATTTGGGTATAATAATTAAATATTTCAATTCTTCGTCTGTTATTTTGCAATAACTATGTATTAAATTCAAGTAATTGAGGTACTTTTCTTCTGATATTTCTGTGTTTTGTGTGATGATTGTTTTTAGTTCTTTTATATTTTCATTCTCAATTAGTCAAATATGAAAGGTGTTTGTACTACAGAATAATAAGGTTATTTCTATATTACTAATTATTTCTTGTAGTTCCATTATATTATTATTAATTAAATCTATAGTGTTGGTTCATGTGAATATATTTTCCCAACTGATTTGTTCTTTCAATAGAGATTGAACGTTTTTCAATTTGGATTGTATAATGATTTGATTTTCATTTATTATTTTGAATTGTTCTTCGTAATATTTTGTAGCATTGTTTAGATGGTACGTTATAGCTTTCATATTTTTATTTATTTTAGTATTTGTTTCTAATTCGTTAAAGATTTTCTCGTATCTTTCTCGATCATTGTCATCTAGATTACCGGTGATTTGTTTTATTATAGATTCTAGGCCGTTTGATATCCCTCGTTTTTGACGTGTGGGGAATAGTGTATTGATTCTAGTTTGCCATTTTGAAAAGTGATTTTGGGTATGTTGTATTTTGACGTTTAGTTCGTTTTGGTATCTTTGATTGATATCCGCAGTGAAAAGGGTTAACTGTTTTATATTATTTTCTATTATCTTGTATGCATCTGTGATTTTGTTTATTTTGTAGGTATAGTGCACGTAATTTTCATTTTCGAACATATTTGTTTCAACTAATTCGATTATATTCACGCCATTGTTGTCTGTTTCCAATGGTATAGTGTGGGTAGCGTATCTGTAACAATGTTACATTTTTAGTTTATCGATTTTTATCTTTCTGACTTTTTGTTTACCTATAATTTTCGCGATCTTTCTTTTATCATCAACTTTTATTATGTTTACCTTTTCGTACAAAGATTTTTTATACTTTTGTATTAATCTCTTATTTTGCTTCAGATATTCAACTTTCTTCAATCTATTTATGGGTGGATTAGGTTTGAATCTTTTTTCTTTTTCTTGGTTGATTTTATCTTTTATTGTGTTAATTTCCACTTCGCGTTTTTCAAGGAATGTTTGGATACGATTCTCTTCGTTTTCTAGTTTTTGAGAATATATGTTTGTGTAATCTTTTCCGAAGAGTACTTCATTGTAGGTAATTTTTAAGGTATTTGAACTATTGTTATACGCATAAGTTGCTTTATCTAGTATTTCTTGTATTTCTAGCAAAGGGGTTTTTCTTCTTCGTTTTGTTTTTGAAATAACACAGCGCCCATTGCGTAATCTGAGGCGTCTGTAGTTAATATAAATGTTTCATTAAAATCCGGGAATGCAAGGATTGGGGGGTTTGTCATTAGTTCTTTTGCCTTTGTAAAAGTGTCTTGATATTCTTTGTTCGTAACGTCAATTATGTTGCCTTTTTGTAAACACTTAGTAAATGGTTTTGTTAATTTTGAGAAGTTCGGAATGAATCATCTGTACCAATTCAATTTTCCTAGAAATGATTTTATTTCTTTTGGAGTTTTTGGAATAGTTATTGACTGTATGGCATCTATCTTTTTAAGGTTTGGTTTTAAACTTTCATTCGAAATTATGAAACCTAAATATTCTACTTCTTCTTTAAAGAATTCGCTCTTATCTATTTGAATTTTCAGATTTGCTTCTCTAAGTTTTTGAAAAACTCGTGTTATGTTTTTTATATGTTCTTCTACGGTATTGCCAAAAATGATTATATCGTCTAAATAAATTTCATTTACTAATGTTTATCATTCTCTGAAATGTAGCAGGTGCATTCACTAGTCCGAAAGGCATTCGTACATATTCGCAATGTCCGGAGGCTGTTGAAAAAGCCGTTTTTTCTATATCTTTTTCCTCCATTTGAATTTGATGAAATCCACTATGTAAATCTAAAGGAGTGAAGTATTTGGGTTTACCAATTTTGTCGAGTAACGTGTCTATATTGGGTATAGGAAATTTGTCTTCTTTCGTTTTTGAGTTAAGTTTTCTAAAATCTATAACTAGTCTAGCTTTCGTTTTCCTCAAGCGTCCATTTTCTTGGGAACTATCCATATAGGTGAGTTATAAGGGGAAAATGATCTTCGAATTACATTTTCTTGTAACATTTTACGTATATGTTCTTCAATGTCGGTTTCATAGATTTGAGGTAATTTGTATTTTTTTGTGTGTATTGGTATATTGTCAGTCAATTAAATTTTGTGTTTCTATATATTTGTATGTGAGAGTTCTTCGACTTCTTTTGGAAAAAGATCTAAATTTTGGTTTAAAAGAATTTTTAATTTATTCTTAACACTGTATTCCATATGATTTGTAACATATTTTTTTTTTCTTCGAGTTTATTATTAAATTTGTATGTTTTATTTAGCTTGCGTAGATTTTCGTTTTTGAAATCTATTTGTACGTCTACTGTTTTTAATATATTAATACCAAAGAGTACGTTGCATGTCCTGTGAAAGTCATGAACAAAAAACTCAAATGTATGTTCTAATTTTAATTTTGTTTCATTATTTATTGTAACTTTTCCTTTTGCTGTTTTAAAAGTTATGGGTTTATGAGTAATTTTAGTTTTTAATTCTTTGGCTAATTTATTATTAATAAAATTTATATCTGAACCTGTGTCTATTAAAATGTCAAATGATTTATGTGTGATATTGGGGATGTTTTCTGTGTCTGACGTCATTACGTGTTTGAATCTATATCGTGTAGTTCTAGAAAATTTTCATTTTCTTCGTTATTTTACCAGCATTGTAAGGTTGTTGTGGTTGTTGAGGATTATTGGGTTTTATATTTATAGGTTTGTTAGGAAATTGTTGACCTAGAAATTTCTTAGGTGGAATTTTAAATTTGAAATTTGGTTTTAAATTTACAATTTGTTTCATGGGTGATTTATGTAATAAAAAGTTAAATTCATTATTTATAAGTGATTCACAATCATCTAAAGTTTCAGAGTTTGCGTTTATAAATGCTCCTTTATTGTGGTAAGCTAAAGAGTCAATAAAATGATGTATAATAATTTTTACATTTTATTAGAAATTTGGTTTTTTCTTTATTAGTTTCTTGAGTTTCCATTTTTCCTTTGCAGGCATGGAATAATTGTTGTATATATTTTAAAAATTTATAAATATTATTCGGTGCTTTAAGAGTGATAATTTTGTAAAATAATGTTTCTGGTTTAAGTCTATCTTCAAAGTTGCTCGTGAGAAATGTTTTTGATTCATCCAATTTTCAAAATTATTTTCTGAAATAATTGATTGTGCGTTTCCTTGAATTTTTGCTTTAAAAATGCGGAAAGCGAAGTTCTTTTGTATATTATTTAACGTGTATGTTGTTTCTAATATCGTTTTCACGTCTTCACATTCTTTGATGTAAGCGTGTAAAGTTTTTACATCACCATTGTATGTGGGAATGGGATTACAAAGTGTTTTAATATCATTTAGTGTGATAGTAGTCATGTTTGTATTTAGTGATAAGTTTTGTAGTGAATTATTTATTTGTTCTATTAATATATTATCACTTTCGATAACTGTGTATTCTTCGTCGTATTGTTCTGTAGAAGACATACAGTATTTTATCTTATCGTATAGTCGCGATTTGACTGGACAGTAATTTTATGTATAGTCGTTAGCTTTGAATCAGTGAGTTCGATTTCTATATTTTTAATCTATTGTTAGGCTTAAAAGTACTTACAACAATAGTAATGCTAAGATAACGTTCATAACGACGGAGTCTTCTTGTTTCTCCTGGTTGACGTTGTCTTGACGTAGGGTTTCCTAATACAGTTTTCCTACTGTCAGCGATGTATTACTTCTCTAGGTGATGAGAGTCGTGATCATGGATTTGAACAGCAAGACTTCTCTTCGTTCAGCCTGGTGTAGACTTGTAGATTTGCGAATCGTAGTCCGTTAGAGTTGGGTCGTATTAATAGACCTCTGATGGGCTAATGTTGAAGCCGTAAGTTGTTTGGATGCCTTTTTACGAGAAATAAAATTCTCTTGACTAAAACGTATGATTTTTTTTTATTTTCACGTTAGAGACCTTTTGGCATCCTACCGACTGCGCCAATTATATTATTTAGTATAAATAATACTTTTTAAAAAATTTATAACTTTTATTCGTAGAGAACTTGTTTACAGAGATTCGACAAGCAGCATGCCAGTCTTAACAAAGAATCATCCAGAATTATCTTATATACTATTTGGTTTCGACAGCTAAGCGATAAGTATTATTCTTAGAAGTATAACATTGTCTCATACTCTGATAAACTGATTGGGTCTATAATTTATATATATATATATATATATATATATATATATATATATATATATATATATATATATATATATATATTGCGACGCCGACCCTGCTGGTGGTGGATCCGGTGTCGGCATGACCTTGCTCTGTTTCCCTCAGCGGTATCTAAAACCTCGGGCGCCACGGAACCTGTGGGAAAGGAGCTTACCGCGGGTAGCTGTGCGGAGTTGCGGGCCAGAGTTTTGCGCAGAAAATACTGTTATTCACACACAAACTTTATTTACATGTACACAAAATACAGAACAATAAAACAAACCCTTACTTGAGTGACTGTGACCGTCGGTGCGGCCTTCGTGTCCGCGACACGGCAGCGAACACGTAGGTATAAAAAAAAACTACTGAGTTTACTGTGAAATTATGTTAAATAAACTATTTAAATCGCTAGCAAATTGAATCGCAGTTTCCAAATCGATGGAGCGAAGTTACAACTCACCAACTAACTCTTCGGCGGCGGAATCTCCAGAAAAGCCATCAAGTGAACTCTCGACCATATGCGTGCGCAGAACTTTACTTTTCTGGGTGCCAAAATGAATATGTATAATTATTATAAATAAAGTAATAAATGTAAATGGAGTCATTTATTTTACTATTATTACTTCAAAATATCGAGAAAAAATAATAAATAAAATATACCGTGTGTCTATCTTAAAGGTATACATAGGAGATTAACATGGGAAATCAGTTTTTTGCAATTTCCTGCTCGCCTAATTATTTTAAGCATAAACGCGTCAAATAAAAGCTTTAGAACATAAAATTCTGCATCTAAATCAATAAACAGTATTACCTTTACATGCTTTGTAACGACAGTAATTAAATATGAAAATGTCGAAAATTACGTTGAAAATATTGACAGCCATGGAATTGAACAAAAAATAAATAAATGCAAAGTTAACTTATTTGACGTTTCCGACAATTTGATAAAACGTCAAGCATTTATTTATTTTTTGTTCAAATCCATGGCTGTCGATATTTCCAACGTAATTTTCGACATTTTCATATTTAATTTCTGTCGTTACAAAGCATGTAAAAGTAATTCTGTTTATTAATTTAGATGCAGAATTTTATGCTCTAAAACTTTTATTTGGCACATTTTTGCTTAAAATAATTAGGCGAGCAAGAAATTGCAAAAAACTGATTTCCCATGGTAATCCCCTATGCACACCTTTAAGACAGACACACGGTATATTGTAGCAACATAAACAATATAATAATATAATAACTTAATATTTTCAATATTACGAGGGCTGTTCTCTTTCCGCTGAGCCTAGCAAAGTAATACACAATTTACTTGCAAACACATTTTATTTATAATTATTCAAAGCATTCCCCTCCACATTCAATACATCCGTAAAACCCAATCTCCAAAGCATTTTCTCCAATCTTCCCGCGTTTGTTTCTTTATTTCATTTTTAACTGCGTCAACAACTTCTTCGGTCAAACTGCGGACTGTTGCTTTTTCGAGATTAAAGCAGTATACCTACCTATGTTTCGTCACCTCTAATGAAGTTGTACACTAAATGAAACGATCCATCTGCACCATCTCAAATGGTTGTCTTTTTGACTGGAGTCAAATTATGGGGAATCCAACGAGAACAAAGCTTACGTATCATCAAATGTTGGTCTAAGATGGTTTCAATTGCTTTCACACCAATCTTTGAAGTTGCTTGAATATTCCTGACAGTAACATGCCGGTCCTCTTTAATCATATTCTGAACAAGACCAATATTCTTTTCGGTAACTGCAGTTTTTGGCTTAGGAGCTCGAAAACTGTCATTTAAGGAATGTCGCCACGCTGAAATTCATTGTACCACCGCTTTACGGTACCTAAGGAACACGGCTTGTCACCAAACACTCGATGGATTTCCTCAATATAATCTTGATAGCTTAATCCACGCTTGAAATTGTAAAATTACAGCTCAATAATGCTCTTTGCTCAATTCAATGATTTCTTGGGGAAAGGATTACTTAAAAATTGTGTATTTAAACAACATTCAATTATATTTAACAACCGTCACTATAATTAACCTTGTGAACAACTAGATTAAAATGTCAAACAAATTTTGTTTCAAAATATCATAGCCTGCTAAATAGGCTCAGTGGAAGAGAACAGCCCTCGTATTAATATATTAGGGGGTGCCGTGGCACCCCCCGTGCGCACGCCTATGCTCTCGACTGGAGGTCAGTGTTCTGCGTTCAGGAGAGCTACTAGGTTTTACTCTCGACCGAGTCGAACACAAACTGATTTTACAACTGTATGTTGCGGCTTTTATATAGTAAAAATCGTGAGAATGAGTAAATCCGGATAAAACTGGTTTTACTAAGGTGGGAAAAAAAGATGTCGCTGTTAAGTTTACAATAAAAATTATTTCTCCAAAAATTCTATACATTTCCCCACGGTCACAGTTTTGTGTTCTAAATCATATTGCATCATAGCACATTTTATAAATCGTTTTTTACAAAAATATAAATCTTAACACAACCGTCAGCGCTCCTATCGACATTAATTCCTATTACAGCGCTCCTCCTGTCAATAATGTGAAAACCAGATCACATGTCTTTCATACATAGGTGCATGAATATCAATACAAACAGTGAAAATTCTATACAATGCATCGATTACAGGTAAGTGTTCTTTACAACTATCCTTAACATAGATGTATTCAAATTCTTCTACTTTTAGTTCAACCAATTGTGTGTAAAAATTTCGCCGGTGACAAAATAGGTTACATTAGAACACAAGTACGTATATCTTACAATAATGTTTTTACAAGTAGTATAACATTTCTGTATATTGCAGCTAATACTCTTATTGAACAATGTACCACTACTGAACTTGTGATACATTCGACGCGGTAATAACAGCAGCAACGGAATTATCGGATCCGGCTACACCAGCTTTTGACCAGGCAGTTGGATACACAACAGTTGTATGGAGTTTACCAGGCCAACCGAGGTACTATCATCACAATATATACAGGGTATTTCCTTTAAAACAACCAGCGCTTTTTTGGGCGAACTAATGACTAGAAAAAAATGTTGTATACAAGAAATGATCAAGAATAAGGTGCTAATTCATTAATAATAACAAACCGAAAATTCGACCATTGGTTCTCAAACGGCAGAACAAAATTATATTTTTTTAATGGTATCCTATATAATTTTTTAGCCCATTAGATAGAGATTTTTTATCTGATTTCAACGATATAAATATGGTATAGGGTTGTATAACAATGGAGGCTTATACAGAGGTATATTTTCGGGCTGCCATCTATTGGTATTTACCTTGTACTACACTTGTGACTCATTTCACTCAGTTGCTAAATCACAAACAAATCGCTGTCATGGTGACAGTTGCAAGATGGTGCCAAATATGAAGCGAGTGTATGGTATTTGCAACAGTGACTTCCGCTATAATTATAAAGAATACATGACAAATGTGAAATTCTTTAAGTTTCCACAGCCGTCCGAAGACATTGAATCACATGTAAAACTCAAATGTCAAAACACAAGTGACAGAAGAAAGAACTTTAAAAATGGAGTGGGTTGTTATCCGATCTTCCATCTCAACTTCTACATCGTCGCATTCTTTCTTGCGTGTAACGTCAAAATCATAACCCTCTATTATTTCGAGAAAAATGGTATTAAAAATAATGTTATATTACAATAGGCTATGCAATACACGTCTGTTGCCTAGTTACGCTAGTAGTAAACCCATGTTTTATTACATTATTTCTAGTTTTTAATACCATTTTTCTCGAAATAATTGTTATGCAACCTTAGCTATATTTATATCGTTAAAATAAGAAAATAATATTCTATTTAAAGGGCTAAAAATTATATAGAGTGCCGTTTAAAAAAATATAATTTTGTTCTACCGTTTGAGAACCACTGGCTAAATATTCGGTTTGTTACTATTGATAAATTATCCCCTTATCTTGATCATTTTTGGCATAAAATATTTTTCTCTAAAGTTGTTAGTTCGCTCAAAAAAGCACTGGTTGTTTCAAATATATATATATATATATATATATATATATATATATATATATATATATATATATATATATATATATATATATACTAGCGTAACTAGGCAACAGACGTGTATTGCATAGCCTATTGTAATATAACATTATTTTTAATACCATTTTTCTCGAAATAATAGAGGGTTATGATTTTGACGTTACACGCAAGAAAGAATGCGACGATGTAGAAGTTGAGATGGAAGATCGGATAACAACCCACTCCATTTTTAAAGTTCTTTCTTCTGTCACTTGTGTTTTGACATTTGAGTTTTACATGTGATTCAATGTCTTCGGACGGCTGTGGAAACTTAAAGAATTTCACATTTGTCATGTATTCTTTATAATTATAGCGGAAGTCACTGTTGCAAATACCATACACTCGCTTCATATTTGGCACCATCTTGCAACTGTCACCATGACAGCGATTTGTTTGTAATTTAGCAACTGAGTGAAATGAGTCACAAGTGTAGTACAAGGTAAATACCAATAGATGGCAGCCCGAAAATATACCTCTGTATAAGCCTCCATTGTTATACAACCCTATACCATATTTATATCGTTGAAATCAGATAAAAAATCTCTATCTAATGGGCTAAAAAATTATATAGGATACCATTAAAAAAATATAATTTTGTTCTGCCGTTTGAGAACCAATGGTCGAATTTTCGGTTTGTTATTATTAATGAATTAGCACCTTATTCTTGATCATTTCTTGTATACAACATTTTTTTCTAGTCATTAGTTCGCCCAAAAAAGCGCTGGTTGTTTTAAAGGAAATACCCTGTATATATTGTGATGATAGTACCTCGGTTGGCCTGGTAAACTCCATACAACTGTTGTGTATCCAACTGCCTGGTCAAAAGCTGGTGTAGCCGGATCCGATAATTCCGTTGCTGCTGTTATTACCGCGTCGAATGTATCACAAGTTCAGTAGTGGTACATTGTTCAATAAGAGTATTAGCTGCAATATACAGAAATGTTATACTACTTGTAAAACCATTATTGTAAGATATACGTACTTGTGTTCTAATGTAACCTATTTTGTCACCGGCGAAATTTTTACACACAATTGGTTGAACTAAAAGTAGAAGAATTTGAATACATCTATGTTAAGGATAGTTGTAAAGAACACTTACCTGTAATCGATGCATTGTATAGAATTTTCACTGTTTGTATTGATATTCATGCACCTATGTATGAAAGACATGTGATCTGGTTTTCACATTATTGACAGGAGGAGCGCTGTAGTAGGAATTAATGTCGATAGGAGCGCTGACGGTTGTGTTAAGATTTATATTTTTGTAAAAAACGATTTATAAAATGTGCTATGATGCAATATGATTTAGAACACAAAACTGTGACCGTGGGGAAATGTATAGAATTTTTGGAGAAATAATTTTTATTGTAAACTTAACAGCGACATCTTTTTTTCCCACCTTAGTAAAACCAGTTTTATCCGGATTTACTCATTCTCACGATTTTTACTATATAAAAGCCGCAACATACAGTTGTAAAATCAGTTTGTGTTCGACTCGGTCGAGAGTAAAACCTAGTAGCTCTCCTGAACGCAGAACACTGACCTCCAGTCGAGAGCATAGGCGTGCGCACGGGGGGTGCCACGGCACCCCCTAATATATTAATACGAGGGCTGTTCTCTTCCACTGAGCCTATTTAGCAGGCTATGATATTTTGAAACAAAATTTGTTTGACATTTTAATCTAGTTGTTCACAAGGTTAATTATAGTGACGGTTGTTAAATATAATTGAATGTTGTTTAAATACACAATTTTTAAGTAATCCTTTCCCCAAGAAATCATTGAATTGAGCAAAGAGCATTATTGAGCTGTAATTTTACAATTTCAAGCGTGGATTAAGCTATCAAGATTATATTGAGGAAATCCATCGAGTGTTTGGTGACAAGCCGTGTTCCTTAGGTACCGTAAAGCGGTGGTACAATGAATTTCAGCGTGGCGACATTCCTTAAATGACAGTTTTCGAGCTCCTAAGCCAAAAACTGCAGTTACCGAAAAGAATATTGGTCTTGTTCAGAATATGATTAAAGAGGACCGGCATGTTACTGTCAGGAATATTCAAGCAACTTCAAAGATTGGTGTGAAAGCAATTGAAACCATCTTAGACCAACATTTGATGATACGTAAGCTTTGTTCTCGTTGGATTCCCCATAATTTGACTCCAGTCAAAAAGACAACCATTTGAGATGGTGCAGATGGATCGTTTCATTTAGTGTACAACTTCATTAGAGGTGACGAAACATAGGTAGGTATACTGCTTTAATCTCGAAAAAGCAACAGTCCGCAGTTTGACCGAAGAAGTTGTTGACGCAGTTAAAAATGAAATAAAGAAACAAACGCGGGAAGATTGGAGAAAATGCTTTGGAGATTGGGTTTTACGGATGTATTGAATGTGGAGGGGAATGCTTTGAATAATTATAAATAAAATGTGTTTGCAAGTAAATTGTGTATTACTTTGCTAGGCTCAGCGGAAAGAGAACAGCCCTCGTAATATTGAAAATATTAAGTTATTATATTATTATATTGTTTATGTTGCTACAATATACCGTGTGTCTGTCTTAAAGGTGTGCATAGGGGATTACCATGGGAAATCAGTTTTTTGCAATTTCTTGCTCGCCTAATTATTTTAAGCAAAAATGTGCCAAATAAAAGTTTTAGAGCATAAAATTCTGCATCTAAATTAATAAACAGAATTACTTTTACATGCTTTGTAACGACAGAAATTAAATATGAAAATGTCGAAAATTACGTTGGAAATATCGACAGCCATGGATTTGAACAAAAAATAAATAAATGCTTGACGTTTTATCAAATTGTCGGAAACGTCAAATAAGTTAACTTTGCATTTATTTATTTTTTGTTCAATTCCATGGCTGTCAATATTTTCAACGTAATTTTCGACATTTTCATATTTAATTACTGTCGTTACAAAGCATGTAAAGGTAATACTGTTTATTGATTTAGATGCAGAATTTTATGTTCTAAAGCTTTTATTTGACGCGTTTATGCTTAAAATAATTAGGCGAGCAGGAAATTGCAAAAAACTGATTTCCCATGTTAATCTCCTATGTATACCTTTAAGATAGACACACGGTATATTTTATTTATTATTTTTTCTCGATATTTTGAAGTAATAATAGTAAAATAAATATATATATATATATGTATATATATATATATATATATATACATATATATTTTGTATTTATATATTATATATTATATATTACATATTACATATATATTATATATTATATATTATATATTATATATTATATATTATATATTATATATTATATATTATATATTATATATTATATATTATATATTATATATTATATATTATATATTATATATTATATATTATATATTATATATTATATATTATATATTATATATTATATATTATATATTATATATTATATATTATATATTATATATTATATATTATATATTATATATTATATATTATATATTATATATTATATATTATATATTATATATTATATATTATATATTATATATTATATATTATATATTATATATTATATATTATATATTATATATTATATATTATATATTATATATTATATATTATATATTATATATTATATATTATATATTATATATTATATATTATATATTATATATTATATATTATATATTATATATTATATATTATATATTATATATTATATATTATATATTATATATTATATATTATATATTATATATTATATATTATATATTATATATTATATATTATATATTATATATTATATATTATATATTATATATTATATATTATATATTATATATTATATATTATATATTATATATTATATATTATATATTATATATTATATATATATTATATATTATATATTATATATTATATATTATATATTATATATTATATATTATATATTATATATTATATATTATATATTATATATTATATATAATATATAATATATATTATATTATATTATATATATTATATATTATATATTA